>PUQB01000028.1:824228-1048443 GCA_003024785.1 Selaginella tamariscina
AAATACGTAATACATGCATATACGTATAAAAACACTATATATCGACATACAGTATATATATATATATATATATATATATATATATATATTATATATATATATATATATATATATATATATATATATAGGAATAACACGTACACAGGAAGACATACCAAGAGCACGTAACATCATAACAACGGGAATGGGATCAGCCCTCGGCATATACAGAGTGAAAACTCCTTTATTGTATTCAATATTTGACCTGTTTGGCACTCCCGTTTGGCTCGGTGTACCATAAGATACTCTATAGTGCTTTCTCAATGTCACGCACACTGCTTGTATGCAAATTTGCTCCTGGGGAATTAAAATCTACACACAAAAAGACGCACACACACACACACATATAACGTACCAAGTGATACATATATATATACAGCATATATGCATGTGTGAATGTTAAATATATCCATAGGTGGATATATAGTATATACCAATACGTACATATGTATGTATATGAAGCCTGTGTGTGTGTATCTGCGGATAGCGACTACATATATATCATCTATATATACAATACACACACATACATATATTACCTTCTCAGCGCCTTCAATAATGAAGTAGCCACCGGAATCGAACGGGCAATCTCTGAATTTCGGTCCTGTATTCTTGTGCAAATGGCATAACTTAGACCTTACCATAACTGGTAAATCAGCTATGTGAACTTTCTCAAATAACTGCTCTTTTACGAGACTGGTAGTCGTTTCCCCTTGTTCTGCCACCTCGCATGCATATAACTGCATATACAAATATATATATGAATATGCTCTCTCTCTCTCACACACACACACACACACGTGCGCGCGCGTGTTCTACATAAGTTGTGTAGTGCACATTATGTATAATGAACAAACTATACAAGATACTTGTTAGATTAATAAACTAGGATATGATTACATAGTTGTGAATCGAGAAGTTTTACAATAATAGAAACTTTAGCAATAGTGCTTTATAGTGCTAAACTGCATTCAACACTATGACATACATAATGTGTGTGTATGATATATGTGTGTCTATCTGTGTGTGTGTGTGTGCCTCTCTCTCTCTAGAGAGAGAGACATAGACTATAAAAATGCAGCATATCCTGGTGTCTCATAATGCGTCGCATTTGCAGGCATAATATGTATCAACACTGATATAAAGTAACAGCTTGAACATCCATTATAATCCACATAGACCATAATATAACCATTATCTTATATGTATATGTTGATATCGATTTGAAGATGTGTGTGTATAATATGCACATAAACACACACACACACCGATATATATTATACATACCTTCAAATCGATATCAGCATGTACGGCAGCAGTGTACGACATGTTCCTGAGTCGCGCTTCAATAGGCAGGAGCGGCCGATCATTATCGGAAACAGGCATCTTGACCGACACATTTCCCAGCCGAATCTCCACAATCCCATCTCGCTTGTCGTGCAATGTGATATCCCTCTTGAACTGGTATATATACGACTCTAGCAGCGATTTCACACCTGTATGAAATGAGAAATGTATGACTGTTACACAGGGAAAAACACATTCTAGGATGGTGCATACCTGAATCGCAGAATCGGTCGTATGAATCCAGCTGATGAGCAAGCATTCCACCGTTTTGGAAGAATGATCGCGCCGCCATCGCCCGGAGCTCCTCCATTAGCGCCTCCCCCATCTCTACAAGGAAGAATCTCAAGAACCCTAACGCTGGGTTTAACGTTCTTTGCTCAACTACGTTATATATGTGTGTGTGTATGTTATACACAGGGTGTGTGCGTTGTTTAAAGGTTTATTTTAATACATATACATAATAATCAATATTTATTGTTTATTAATCACATTTAAACTTATAATCAGAATCTTTAAATACCGTTAAATATTGAATGATATTTAGTCATATATACAACTTTAAGTTTATTTATAATAATCGAAGCGACATAATTGAAGTCTCTTTGAGCCAATCTTGCAAGACAATCTCGAGTTGTAAACAACACATTAATGTGTGTATTGTGTGTTTATGTGTAGACATCATTTGCATTAATCATATATTAATCACATTGTATATTAAGCGATTTTGTAAACACCAAGAAAATATAATTGTTTTAAAATAAACCTTTTACCAAGTAATCTTTTAGTTCTAATAAGACATGATTAATGAAATCAAAATAGATTAGAATATTCTTATAATAAATATTAGTTAATTATTAATAAATATTAATTAGATTATTAATTATTAAGAATTTGAGAGTCATTCTATATATGTTTAAAATTCTATTAAAAACAAAAGTTATGTGCGATTAAAAATAGTAGATTAAATATATCATTAATAAATAATAACTTTTAAAACAGCTGAACTTCGATATAATAAGCGAGACACAAAAAATTCTTTTATTAACAATAACAATGTTAACACATGTATATAATTTTATATATTATTATATAAATTTACATTTAAATGCACCCGCTGAAAGTATATTCCTGAGAGGGCACATTCTCTTAGTGAGTTTCATGACAAGTTTAACAATCATTAAGCTTATAATAAAAGCTGCACATATAAGCGTTTTAATAATAATTGATAATGTCCGATTAAATGAGCTACATCAGAACAACCGTGATTATGTGCAGCTTTTATTATTATTAAATATTTTGTAAAGATCTAAACTTTATAACATATGGGATATATCTTTTACTTAATTTTATAATAATTCATTTATATTTTATTAAATTTTGACATAGCAAAGAAAAATGTGGAAAATATAAATTATTTATATAACAAAAACGCTCTACGTGCGTATACGTAATTTCTGTACATATAATAATACTATATAATTAAATATGGCATAATACTAAATAAATGAATAACATGCCTATGGTGTTTTTCTAAATAACTAATAACTAATGCCTCTCACTCACACACACAGCTTTCACTGCACTTAACGTGTGTATTGTGTGTTCTTGTGTAGACATTAATCACATTGGATATTAAGTGATTTTAACAACACCAAATCATATTTTGCTTTCTATTTGGATTAATTTTTCTAATATAAGGTATATAAAATATGTATTTTTCATCTCTCTCTTAACACGTACATGAATTTTCTGTTTCAATCTTAGCCATTCATAGATAATCACATGTTTCCATCTTAGCCATTCATAGACAATCACAGGTTTCAATCTTAGCCATTCATATACAATTATAGGTTTCAATCTTAGCCATTCATATTCAATATATATATAAAAAAAGTTGTTCTTAGTACACCAAGACGGATAGCCGCTTTATTTTAAAATGAATGTATCTACATTTAAAACTACTTGTTTACAACTCAATAATAAAAAAAAAAAACTGATATATAGTTAATTTAATAATGTGTTTGTTTTTGTTTTTTCTTTTAATAATAGCTTTGGCAATTGGAGGCTCTAATGAGAGTTCCAGAACCAGAAAATGGAAAAGATGCATATCTAAAATATAGTAAAACTCTCACCTTAGTCTGTACAAAACGTAGTTGCAATGGTTACATTTTTAAGGTAATTGAAAAAGAATTTAGAAACACATTACTGTTTATTTTCTATTAATTAATATTAAATATTAATATTATTGATTTTAGGGATGCAAAATACTATCTCTTTGAAAACTGGAGATGGCTTTATTTTCTTATGGCTTTGTGCAATGGGAGCATTATTTACATGCAATATAGACACAGAGCAGCATTTCAAGTAATGGAACTGTTTATGTGCTGCCAAAGGTATTTCACACACACACACACACACCACACACATATTGTATATATTGGTTTCAATCTACTTTTATTGGACGGATTATACCATTTAATGATAAATTTTATATGTATCTTTAAAATGTATCATATTTTATATATATCTTTTGAAATTTTAAATTTACATTTATATTCATGAAATTTTAATTTAAAACTTATACACTTTAAAATTAAATTAATTTTAAAAAAAAACCACAATTTTTTAATGATTAATTTATATTTTATTATATTTAGTTTAAAAATGTAATTAAATTATATATAATATAATAACATTATTTTTTTAAATATGCTCTTTTTTAACACTTGTTATTATGACATTTTTAGAATTTAACAATTAATAAACTACATTTTATTTCATTTAAAATATGTTGTAAGTTAAATACATAATTTTTATAAATATTATTATTTAAAAATTAAAATATAAGGATTAAAGTTTTTCAAGGGTATAAATGTAAATTTTTTAAAAGGTATAAATGTAAATTTAAAATTTCACAAGTATATAATATATATGTAAGTTTAAAGTTTCTAATGTTATATGTGAAATTTTCTCTTAATTTTATTGTTAAAAATATTAATTTTATCATTAATTATTATTTAATTATTCATTTAATGATATGGTATTTTATTTGTAATCTTTTTGTGATAATATTTAGTATTGTATTTCATTTTAATTATAACAAATATTTATAATATTTATATTTTGCCATCATTTTTACTGTTAAAATATTTATTTTACAATATTTATTTATCAACAATTGTTTTTAATGTTTAAATATTTATTAAATGAGATAATGTGGTACTTGTGGCTTTTTGTTAAAATTTCCTCTTTTTTAAAAAATATATTTCATTTTCAATTATAAAACTATTTACAAATTTGCATTTTTATTATTTAAACATTTGATTTGGTATTTGTTACTTTTTGAATAATTTCTTTTTTTTAATAATGTGATATTATTTAAAGATATGATATATATGTTATTTATAAACCATCGGAAGCATATTGAAGTTGTAATATATATATATGTTAATATTTATTTAATAATAAGATATAGTATTATTTATAAAACATTACTAATGTTTTTTATAAATCTCTTTTTAATGATATGGTATATATTATTTACAAATCACCAACGTATATTTAAATTATAGCATATAAAAATCTTTAAAATATGCAATATTTATTTAATGATATAATATAATTTTGATTTATTGTTCTTTTTTAAAATCTCTTTATAATTATATGATATGATATTTTATTTATAATCTATCAAAAACATGTCTAAGTTGTAGCATATAAAAACCTTTAATAATATATAAAACTTTTTAATAATATAATGTTTTATTTTAATTTATAAATTATAAGATTAAAAATAAATTTCTTAAGTCAAAATAATTAAAATATCGTGCTTCGATTTCTAGACATCAGAAATTAACACACATTTAAATAAAATAAATAAATATCATCGAATTTATTTCAAAATGAATAAATTTAAAATTATATAACTTGAAGATTTTTCATAAATGACATCTCCATTTAACTTTTAATAAAATCTTTAAAATATGTAAATATATTTAATTATTTGATATGGTATTTTATTTATTATTTTAAAAAATATATTTTTAATCATATGATATAGCATTTTGTTTATAAACCATTAAACACATTTTTAAAATGCAACATATAAATTTCTTTAATATATATAAATAGTTTTTATGATATGATGTTGTACTATATTTTTAAAACAAGACATATTTAATGTAACATATAAACAATTTAAATTATATAAATATTTTTAATGATATAATATTGTATTTTATTTATAAACCATTAAATCATATTTAATTATATAGTATAGTATTTTATTTATAAATCACCAAGCCATTTTTAAGTTACAACATATATAAATCTTTAAAATATGTAAAAATTTATTTTTAAGTCTTATGAAAATATTATCTTAAATTCATGTCAATATAACATTTTATATATTTGTTTTTATCTCTTATCATTTTTATTGTTGACTTTTTATATTAATTTTTGTTATTTTTTATAAATCTTTTTTAATGAATATTAATTATAAAATCAACTATGATACTAATTCCTAATAATAGTATATATTTTTAATTTTCATAAAATTACTTTTCAATGAAGTGAGAAATAATGTTAAATCATGTGCAATCTCAAAATAATATACACGGTAGTATAAAGTCAAAATATTGAATTTTAATTATTTACTTATATTTATTATATATTTAGTAAAAATATTTTAAGTCAAAATTATTAAATTTAGCTGATTTATTTATATTCATTACATATTTAATAAAAATGGTAGAATGAAATAATTAAATAAGAAGTTTAAAAGAATTATGACAACGTGCTCACGACATATGTTTTGAATTAATTATTAAATATGCATATATAATTTACATTTAATGTTTCTGATTTATACTATATCATACATATGTTATGTGTGTATATAAATAAATATAAAGCATCACTAAACATATTAAAATGAAAATTACATAAATGTCCCTACCTCAAACAAAAATGGGCATACTGGTACAACGAGAATAATTAATAATTTATTAATTATTAAAAATTTATTGATATAATATTTTTATAACAAATATTAATTATAAATATATTAATTAAATAATTAAAATTATTAATTATTAGAATTTGAGAGTATAGAGATTCCCATACTATATGTTTAAAATTCTATGAAAAACAGCTTCAAAAGTTACGTGCAATTCAAATAGTAGATTAAATATATCATTAGTAAATAATACTTTTAAAAAACCTGATCCCGTGATACAACTTCAGTATATAATTTAAAATATATGTATATATTATCGTATAAATTAATAATTTATACGTTTAAATGCACACGCTTATTCCACTGCTGAAAGTATATTCCTGAGAGGGCACATTATGCCATCTCTTCCCACGCACATTAGTGAGTTTTATGACAAGTTTAACAATCATTAAGCTTATTAATAAAGCGTTTTAATAATAAAAGCTGCATATATATACTACAGAGTCACAATTGTTTAATCGGACATTATCATTTATTATTAAATATTTTGTAAGGATCTAAACTTTTCTCATTTATTATAAATATTTTGTTTTGTAAGGATCTAAACTTTTCTCATTTATTATTAAATATTTTGTAAGGATCTAAACTTTTTTAACAGTTTGCTCCATGAATATGGGATAAATCTTTTACTTAATTTTATAGTAATTCATTTATATTTTATTAAATTTTGACATAGCAAAGAAAAATGTGGAAAATATAAATTATTTATATAACAAAAACGCTCTACGTCACGTAATTTCTGTACATATAATAATACTATAAAGCCTAAGGCTGCCTTAAGTATTAATAATTAAAATGGAATACTATATAAATCAATAGCATGCCTAAGATTATTAATAATTAAAGCTGGCATAATACTATATAAATGAATAACATGTCTAATACAAAAATGGTGTTTTTATAATAACTAATAACTAATGCATCTCTCTCACACACACAGCCTTTCACTGTAGTGTTCTTGTGTAAACATCATTTGCATTAATCATATATTAATCACATTGTATATTAAGTGATTTTAACAACACCTAAAATATAATTGTTTAAAAATCATATTTTACTTTCTATTTGGAGTAATTTTTTGAATATAAATACCCGTGTTTGTATATTTTTCATCTCTCTCTTAACATACACATGACTTTTCTGTTTCAATCTTAGCCATTCATATACAATCAGAGGTTTCAATCTAGCCATTCATATCCAATTATTGAATAATGTTCAACCCGCTGTTTAATTGGGTACAGATAAGTGTTCAATACATACATCTTTATATAATCTTTAAATTATTATAATAATTGTGTATTTCTAAATTCTAAATTCTAAAAGTACATTTTAATAATTCTTCATAAACAATGTTTTCTTACAATGGATGAAAATAATTAATAACGATCACCAATTCTCGATAATACTCATACCTTATCTTTTAAAACTCTTTCTCTATTCTATTAAGTGATAAATGGTATAACATAATAATATATTTAAATTACTTAATAAAGATGGTGTAATGAAACGACTATCATTTTTTTATCAGATATCTAATAAATAAATGTAAATAAATAATTTAATTCTATATTGTACATGTCTTTTAAAATTATAAAAGACTTAAGATAATTTCTCACTTAAAAAAAGAAAGTATATCTTTATATTCCTAAAAATTAAAAGTATAATAATAAATTAATAAAACGTTATTAATTATTTTCATTCTTATATTATAGGACATACAGCATAATATAAATCAGAAACATTGATTTAATATAGGTGGTCAAAAACTTTTTAAAAAGTACATATATAACACACACAAAAAGATATATGAACACACATATAACAAATGATACATATACATACAGCATATATGCCGTGTATATGTCAAATACATCCATAGGCGTAGATACCAAACCCGTACCAAGAAATAATATATATATATATATATATATATAATACACACACATACAAATATTACCTTCTCAGTGCCTTCAATAATGAAATAACCACCGGAATCAAACAGGCAATAAGTCATTCACATTTATAATTAGTACAATTTCATTAACAACTAATACACTATTTTACTAAGTAACACAACCTCAACGCCTACTCATGTTCTTTTTTTGTGAATTATAATAAGGGAATTAAAGACTACGCCAGTGATTTTGCACATTCTCCCAACTTTGAGGAGATCTAGACACCCCTCAACCTAAATAAAGGTCAAGCAATAAGACACTTATGATACAATTCAAAATTAATTATGTTTATAATGAAAAAACTTTTAAAAATCTTTATGTAAGCTTTTCGTGTCACAACAATATAAAATGATATATCCACAAAGAATTTAAAGATACAATGTCGCCATTCTTTACCACTTCACCATGATGAGTCAGTTTCACAAAGTTGATTTTACAAAATGTTATTATTTTTAAAAAAAAATTTAAAATTATGTCAAGAACTATTTGATATAAATTTTATAACAAATTCTTTACAAAACTATTCTTATCGAGAAATCAAATAAACTAATGAGACTATTCTCATTATACCTTATCTAGGTTGATAATGTTTTTTAAATAGAACAAATATATAACTTTTAAAGGACATATTTATATGTTGAACAACACTAATTTTAACACAATTATTCTCGTTAGGCATGTTTGGGAAAAACACTTTATTCAAGCGATTATGAGTAAGGAAACATATTGAGAATGTTATCTAGTTAGTGTTATACAATTTCGAGTTTAAGATTATTTTCTTAAATGATTATTTTTGTCTCAAATGCATGTATGTATTTACAAATATAATATCCAAAAGAATATTCTTTATATAAATTGAATCACAAGATTTGTTTCATTTTATGCACATTAAAAAATATTATAATGTATCTAATGGAATATTCGAAGAGAATTATTTAGGGGAAGTGAAACATGAAAAAAGTCTCATTTTAAATAATAACATGTTGAATACAAATGAATGAATGTTTAATTTTACTAAATATAAGTTATGTGTTGTTGCTAATGATGGTAATTTGCTTTTGTATAAGATGTTGTTAAAGAACAAGGGATTGAACAAGAAACTTAATTATAATGTTTGTTGTTGTTATTCTTTATATACATAAATTTTTTTACTTATCAATATTTGTGTTTGCTTGAAATTTAAATGTAATCATCATTTTTTCACAAACACTCTAAATTGTGCAAGCATGTTAGCTTAGTGAATTAAATTTCGACAACTCATCAATTCACCAGCTATATTAATCTTTTCACATCCCATATAATTAAAGTCTACTCTACTATGTTATACTTTAGTTTATTCTGCAATTTATTATTGTACGGGTATGTCAATAATTATTTATCCTTCATCATTATTATCCAAATTATAATGCTTTTAATTATTATGTCAACCTATTAATCTTGGTGTTATTAACTAATGTATTGATAGGCCAGCAATTTATTCAAGGCCTTTGACATATAATTATTTCCAAATCATTTTGATAATTTTACATTACATTAATCTGAACACATGTCTACACATATGTTACCTCGAAATTTATGACTAAGATTTATGAGACTATCTCATTCTATAAAGGGTCGTCTCGCACTACACTTAACTTAAGTGGGCTTAAGTAAGGGAAAATGGATTCGTACTCGCCCTTAAGTTGAGTACCACTTACTTAACTTTTTAAGGGTTTGACCACTAAGGCATTGAATTCACACCTGCCCTTAACTCACTTACTTAAGATTTTTTAAGGGTTTGATTACTAAGGGCAGTGCTTTCGCAATCTTCCCTTAACTTAACTTAATTTAAGGAACAATGAAATTTGTAAAGAAAATTTAAGGGAGGTGGGGGGTCCCTTAGCCACGACGAGGCTCGCCACCTTTTTCGCCACCTTCTTTAAAATAATAAAAAATAAAATTTTACATGCGTAATGTGCATTTTTTTTGTAAAATATATATTTATATTTTATATTTTTATTTTAACATATAAAATTAAAATAAAAATAATAATAATATGAATTTCTTATTATTCTTAGTATATTCTTAGTATATTCTCCTTCTGCCCTAATTTCTGCCCTAATTTCTGTGCATCTCTGTAGGTTTCTGCGCATCTCTGTAGATTTCTGCGCATCGGGAGAGGAAGAGAAGAATTTAGGAGAAATCGGGAGAGAATGGCAAAAGAGCAAGCAGATCAGGTAGTCTTCTTTCCTTCTTTCTTCTTTTTCTTGCATTCATTTGCATTCATTTGCATCAGGAGGCAGCCATAGAGACTACTAGCTTTATTCGAGCTCAAGGGGCGGCCCAAAGCCCGACTGCAATTGATGTCGGGCTTTCAGCCGCCCCTGGCTTGGATGGCACGAGCTCAACTGGCATTGGCCGAGCTCGTGGGCCGGCCGAAAGCCCGGCAGCTACTGCTACCGGGCTTTCTGCCCACCATAGCTATCGGGCGCATGGGCTGGCCGAAAGCTCGGTAGCAACTGCTGTCGGGCTTTCTGCCCACCATAGCTACCGGGTTCATGGGCCGGCCAAAAGCCCGGCAGCACTGCCGGGCTTTGCCCACCATAACTGTCGGGCTCATGAGCCAGCCGAAAGCCCGGCAACAAGTGCTGCCGGGCTTTCTGCCGATTATGGCTGGGCTGGCTTGAGCTCGGCCAGCATTGGCGAGCTCATGGGGCAACAGAAAGCCCAGCACAGTAGCTGCCGGGCTTTCTCTGCCCCTGGTTGGGCTGGCTTGAGCTCGGCCAGCATTGGCCGAGCTCATGGGGCCAAAAGCCCGGCAGCTACTGCTGCCGGGCTTTCTGCCCCCGGCTGGGTGGCTTGAGCTCGGCCAGCATTGGCCGAGCTCATGGGGCCAAAGCCCGGCAGCAACTGCTGCCGGGCTTTCTACCTCCCCTGGCCACCCACGAAGCCCAGCAGCAAGTGAAAGAACTCGGGCTAGGTCAGCTAGGTATGTCCGGTCGAGGAAACAACAACAATCTTCAAGGGTGGTGGGCGAAACAATTGACATTGGTGAAAATGAGGGCGAGGGCCAGGGTTTTGAAGAAACTTCACATGAGATTGAGGGGCAAGCAAGAAGCAAACGGCCTCGGTCTCGGAATTGGACAATGGACGAGACAAAGACGCTTGTGGAGTTGAAACGACAAGAGTTCATGGCTAGGTTACAGATGTCAACTAGGCAACTTGTCAGTGTAACAGCAAATGCACGTTGGAGACAGATTGCAAAAGAAATGCAAGCACAAGGTTTCGACGATCGTGATGGAGAACAATGTCGTAAGAAGTGGGAGAATTTAATCAACGATTATAAAGTTATTCACGACCACAACAGGAAGTCGGGAGCTGCTGCATATTCGAGCTTGTCGAATCTAGAGAAACGACGCCTTAGATTGCCAAACATGGACTTGGACCTGTTTGATTTATTGGATTCATTTCAAGGTGACCGAAGCTGCATGACGCCCCAACACGTAAACGACTCTGAAAATGATCCACCGATGACTCCAGTTTCACAAACAACTTCCACAAGTGCACCTTTGACTACTGATCACTCAGATGATGATGGAGATGGTGTCACTGTGACGAGAAGGCAAGCGAAGAAGGGAAAGTCTAGTTTGGTTGAAGCGGTTAATGAAGGTACAAATGTACTTCGAGCCCAGGTTGAGATGAGGAGCCGCCAATTTGAGAGGACAGTAGAGTTGAGGAGGGAAAAGAACGCTTCTATTGAGAAGTTCGCATTGGCTATGACACGAATTGCTGATCACATTTGTGGACAGGGCAACAAAGACTAGATTAGCATGGGTGCATGTAGGTTTCATATATTTATCATTTGCAAGCTTTTATTTGGATTATGTTAATGCATTTTTGTTTGTTATTTATAATATCGATTATATTATTTTTTCAGGACCGTTTAATAGGATTAGCCTCGACCATGGCTGGAGATTTTTTTGTTCAATTCATCATGAACGACTCGGATTCTGATTCGGATGAAGAACGTGACAATTCAGATGATGATGATGCAGTAGTTCAGTACATGCGGAGGTCAACACAAGCTGCAATTGATAGGTCTTCTCCTTCACAGTGGGTTCGACTACGGAGTGAGGCATGGTGGGACACTTTTATGATGTCACACTACGATGATGAGAGGTGGATAAAACTTCTTCGAATGTCACGGAGAACCTTTGTTATGATTTGTAATGTATTAGAGGATGACATCTCAAGGCGGGATACCACACAGAGAAGCTGTACGAGTGGATATTAGAGTTGGAGCTACACTTTGGAAGATGGTGAGAAACAGTGACTACATGGACATTGGTGAGAGGTTTGCTATTGGAACTTCGACTGTTATGGCTGTGTTTGTAGAGACTACAAGCAGCTATTTGTCGACTTTCTGGTATAAGGTGGCATTTCCATCGACGGAAAATGAGGTTTGTGAGATGGCACATGAGTTCCAAGATGTGACACACACTCATTTACCAAATGTTGTGGGGGCCATAGATTGCACACATGTGGAGATACTTCAGCCTTCTACAAATGACCGGACGGACTACTTTGACATGAAGCAACGGAATAGCATCATTGTGCAAGGGGTTGTTGATGCACGTAAGAGGTTTATAAATGTGAATGCTGGATGGCCAGGTGAGCAAGTTACATTCATTTTGATTATGTTTGTGTAATGTTTTGTATTTGCAGGTAGCGTGCATGATATGCGAGTTTGGAAGAATTGCTCACTTCATCAAAAGATCATTGATGGGGTTTATCTTCATGGACCTTTGGAGGCTGCTCATGTTGATTTCGTGAAGCCTTATATTGTGGGTGATAAAGGATACCAATTACAACCATTTTTAATGGTCCCATACACAGGCATATAAAGTTAATATATTATAACATATTTAACTTGAGTTTTTATAGGTGTCATCTTAATCTTGGTCAGGAGACTTTAACAAGGAGCTTACTAAAGCACGATTGGTGGTTGAGCAAGCATTTGGCCTTTTAAAGCAAAAATTTCGTTGCCTTGATTATAAGTTGAGAGTCCACCTTCCACACATTCCGAATACTGTGAGTGCTTGTGTTATTCTCCACAATATCCTCATTGATGAGGGCGAAGTGAATTATGAGCAACTTTACGAGCAAGGGAGCGAAGAATTCGGCGACGTCAAGAAAGAGGAGATTGGGTGGAGTATGATGATCCTTCACAAGATCCTCGAGAACTTGGTGAGGTAACTACACATGCTCGCACTATTAGATCAGCTCTTGAAGCTCATCTTATTTTTGGGACGCCATTTGTTAGGCATTAATTTGGAAATTGTTAATTTATGTTTTCTTTATTATTATTTTTTGTTTTACCACAATAAATATCATGTGTTAAAGATAAACGTGAAATATGAAAAAGGATGTATACTAGAAATAGAATATATTTAGTATTTTTTTGTTAAATAAATAAAAATATGAAATGCAAATACATGTATACACACATGTTAACCACATGCATATGTATATATAATATTTTCATGAAGTTTTTACTTGTTTAAACATATCCAAAATATATAAAATTTAATTATATATAGAATGTACCCATATACAATATTATATATAAGTATATAATTTCATTTCACCATATTTTTTATTTTTTATAATAAGTAAAATTACTTTAAATGTTAATAAAAATTAAGGATGCACATATTATTTAAATAATAAATATTATAAATATATTTTAAAGTGGTTAAAAATATTTATTACAAATTGAAAATAAATTTTTATTGCAAATTGAAAATTATTTAAAAATATTTATTATAACTTGACATAATAATGTTATATGAAATGTAGATATGTTAAGTTCATTAAAAATAATTAAGTTAATAATCTTAACTTAAATGTAAATATAAAGTATATTATATTAAGGGCAATATTCGAATTCATGGCCCTTAATATTTTTACTTAAGTATCTATGCGAATCCATTGCCCTTAACACCTTAATTTAAGTAAAAAAGTTAAGGGTTGATGAGTGCGAATCAATTGCCCTTAACAAATTCCCTTAATTTAAGTTAAGGGTTGGTACGAATCCAAACCCTTAACTTGTCTTTTTAAGGGAGAGTTGTTGCGAATCAAATGCACCCTTAACCTTTACTTAACTTATGCATGCTAAGTTAAGTTAAGTGTGGTGCGAAACGACCCAAATTCTCTTTTATTCATTTATTGACTGTTACATTTATTCATTAGTTACATTAATTAAGTTTTTGTCATTAATTTATTAATTAAATTTTTATATCTTTATAAATTGGATTGTCAGCCAGTTATAATCTTGCCATTAAGGTTTCTGATTGAATTTTTCACCATTGGTGGTTTATATAAATTTCACCATTGGGGTTCACTGTCTCATCTCATATTACACTTCCAAAACTACACCAACTTCTCAATGGTTCATCAAGTAAATATTATTTCATTATCTTGCATGATTTTTGTTAAAATCATGGTAAAATCATATCCTTACGTAAATTCCTTTAACAAGCAATATCGAATATCCTTTGCCGGGTGAGATTTGTTAATCTGATGTTTATTTTTCAAAATGAAAATAATCTTGTTCAAAAAATACATTTTTCCGTTGTTGTCACCTATTTCTAAATAGGGTGACACGTGCACCTTGGATAACTCATGGTATAAATTCCAGCACTTGTGACTGATGTGCTGCATTTATTTAGCTTTGAAACTCAATTTTTGAATAAATAAGAAGATAAATACTTTGCATATGATTTAAATAAACAACAGGGTATTGTAATGGGCAGAGTAGCTTGCTGAATAAATAAGAAATAAATACTTTGCATATGATTTAAATAAATAACAGGGTAGTGTAAACGGCAGAGTAGCCTTGCTATTACGATCCATTAAGGTTAAGCGCTTTGTTACATTAATTTCTATAGCCAATAACTTAAAATCATGACTCCTTATCCATGGCCAGTCAGAGTTTATGACTTGTTCATTTCCAGTCAAAGACATTGAGTTCATAACCTCTTTCCTTGCCAATTAAAAACTTGGAGTCTATAACTCCTTGTTCATGGGCAGCATGTCTAACTTGCAAGGATGAGTGCCAAGCCAGACATACTTGCATGAAGTTAATTTAGTTTCAGTCCAACGACTCAAAGGCCATGAGCAGTTTGATGAAGTAGTTTACACACTCTATGGAGCACCTGGTAAGGGCATCCTTCCTGCAGGTGGTATAATAAAGCAGATCCTGGTGATGGACTTGAAGTAGAGGAAGGGGCTGAAGTTTGAATATGAGTATGTGATGAACATGAGTTTGCAGTCGGCATCTGCTAGGGATGTTAGAGATGAACATGAGTTTGCAGTCAAGCATCTGCTAGGGATGTTAACGAAGAAGAGCAGATGAAGGCCATGCTCTTGGGCATTGCGCATGCTTACCGGGCGCTTCCTGACGACTGCGATGGTGTTGTGGACATAGCGTACGAAAGCACGAACAAGCGCAGTAAGGATAAGTACTTGGGCTGCTAGAGGAGGGAGTAGAATTCCATGCAGACATGGTTACCATGAGTACTAGCATCAACTTAATCTAAAACATTTTAAAGAATACCGACAAAGAATGGAGACTAAAAAGATAATATATGGTTGTATATACTTATGTTTTATAATGTAAACAATACGTTAACACGAATAAGTTTTGAAATTTCTGCCACCGATAATTTCGAGACAATTAGTTTGTATTACAAGGACTATTATAAAAAAAAGAAATATTAGAGTAGTTTTTGTTTAAAATAGTTGTTTGTTTTTAAAAATGAAATACCATTCAATATTTAACGGTATTTAAAGATTTAGTTATGAATTTAAATGTGATTAACAAACATTATTCGTAAAAGTAAAATTAAGGTCTTAAAAATATTGGTTATTTTTATGTATATGCATCAAATCTTTTCACGAGTGTAATCATCATGTATCAAATATAAACTTTTTAAACAACACACACACCTGCCAGATGCCCTGTGTATAACATACATACATACATACAGACACACACAGACACAGATATATATATATATATATATTCAGCAGTATATATATACAGACAGATAATGTGCACTTATATTATGTAGAGCGTTGTGTGTGCGTGTGTGTGTGAGAGAGAGAGAGCATACTCATATATGCATATTGTTGGTGCAGAACAAGGGGAAACGACTACCACTCTCGTAAAAGAAGCAGTTATTTAACATAGTTTCACATAGCTGATTTACCTAAAGTCTTAAGTTATGCCATTTACACAAGAATACAGTACTGAAACTGAGACAATTGAAAACATAACTTTTATTTAGTTTGAGATTGATATTTCATTGATACGTGTTTATTTTTACATTTCAACTTTCAAATATAAGACTTGTGCAATGACACATATATAAAGTTGTGTTCAGATGGCATATGTCAAAACAATAGCAAATGTAAAGTAAATAAGTTGCAAACATAGCTATTATTATAATAAGATGTTGTTTGAATGCTACTTTCAAAAATATTTTAACTTCAAACATGACAAAATGAATCATTACAATAAAAAATGGACTTAAACAACATCACAAAGATCAAAATAGTAGAAATACAATATTGAAAACCTACATAAATTGTGATGTTATTAAGTGAACTTGCAAATAAAATTAATTCCAAATGAAGAAGATAAATAAACAATAAACATGAACAACATTATCATGGGTGAACATAAAAAACACGAATTAACAATCTCTCCAAACAAGTTTTTCACATTTTACTTACAAAGATCGCATGAAAAAAAACAACAATAATAAGATTAATCTCGTTCCATGAAAACACAAAAAATAAATTATACACTAATAAAATGAACGTGAATGGGCTAATTTTGTAAAAAACATTATTTTGAAAAAAATACACTTAGTATGATCACACGTGTCATATGTATTCATAGGCCATGTTGAATTAGTTTGACACTTATTTCATGACGTTTAAGAAGTCTCAAAGTAAAGCTTTTATGTTTATCTTTCTAAAAATTTATTACTTTGCTCTAGTTTTTGATTCTATCACTGATAAATATTTTATTCAATATGCTTAAAACCCAAAACTCAATTATTTCTACCGTGTTAATTTTCATAAGTGTGATATTACACATGCATCAATGTGTGTGTGTATATATTATATACGTATAAGACTGTTTCTAGGGTTTGAGAGGGAGTGCCGACGTCCAATTGTTTGGTGCCCAGTCCACTGGTACATTATTATTTTATAAGAATATATTACAATTTAATAGTAAACATTAATATTCAGAATAATACCTTATTTCCCAAGATTAATATTAAATGTAAAAGTTAAATGCTGATATACACATGATATTAATTAATTTGTTATTTATAATCGATTTCTAATCCTCACTTATGCGAATAGAGCACAAATGTAGAGGTGAAGTATATTCTTAGAATCTCTTTCCTTGACAAGCATACTGCACATGTATGTATATGCATGTATACAGTATGGAAGGAGTAGTGCCGATGGAGGAACTAAGGATCACCGTTGGATTGTGGCAAATTGTCATTAGATTATTATTTAGAAGAACCAAGTATATATCGTATTATTAAACTTGATTATGTATGATTTATTGTATATGTTATAGTTTATGGAGAAATATTTTATGTATGGGTGGTAAACTGGGTTGACATTGTTTTGAGTCCACGTGATGCATTGTATGCGGGCCTCCTACACATATATATATTACATACATTCAGTTAAAAAACACAATGTATATGTATGTATGGATTACCCTTGTTTTAGTATTTCTTATACATAATCACGCGTTGAAGTATTTATGCACATGTACGTTCACATAAGAGTATCTGTGTATAAGGACTAATAGTGCTGTAGTTTTGCAACATTGCGACCAATCTAAAGGCTAGACATTCATATATACAATACACGCGCACATGTGCGCACCCACGCAAGGTTGGTGGACCTTGGTTCTTTGTTACGGTTTATCTAAACTGAAAAATCATTTAATATGTACGGTTGTATAGATATATCAAGCTTATGTAGCACAAAAAAAATGCTTAGCGATATATGTACAGCATCAAGATTCTATATAATACACATTATAATATTATACTCATGAGAGTAACACAATTGATTATTGTTTTTTTATTACTATTGTGTAGTCAATGAAGCCAAGATAAATTTAATCAGAACTATGTACTGCAAAAGTTTAGGATTTGAAGAGTTTAATGAAGTTGAACATGTAAGAGGGGATCAGGATCTTCACGAATATTATCATGCCACGTGGCTTCTGCGCGCGCCACACATATATATCAAAAGTTAGGATTTGAAGAGTTTAATGAAGTTGAACATGTAAGAGGGGATCAGGATCTTCACGAATATTATTATGCCACGTGGCTTCTGCGCGGCGCGCACACACACATATATATAATCTAGTTGCACAGTTTAATGTACTCACCAAAAGATCAGAACTTGTCTAAAATTAATCTTGTTTAGATTAATATAATTCTGTGGGGTAAAATTTAGACCCTTTATCAAAATTAATAAACTTCCACAAATTAATAATTAATAAAACTTCATTGGTCTTTATAGTTTTGTAAATTAATTTCCTTATATATTAAGTATAAAAATCATGTAAATTCATGAATAAACACTAACTAAACACTAATAAAGATTTAGAAATGGGCATATTAGGTTGGTTTTGTTTGTGTTTAAAATATCTAATTAATGGTTCTAGCAGCTTTCTAACTATACTCCTTAAGAAATTATTAACATTTTCAATTGAAATAATAATTAAAATATTCTATATTTAAATATGAAAATAAAGGGTAAATTTACTTAGCTTATAATTAGAGTTTGTTGTGGTTATGTGTGTTATTGTCAGAGTTTTAACCTGAAAGGCCAACACATAACTACCAAATGGCCATCCGATGTCATCACCCTGTGTGAGTAATGCTAAGTCTTCCAAGATGACCCAAGAGTCTGACTCAGATGCCCAATTAGGTAGAAGACTTAAAGTCCTACCCTAAGTCCCCTCCAAACCTTAGAGGAATAACTAGAGTAGACTTTAAAAATTCTATCTTAATATACTTAAACATGCTCATGCCCTAACCCCATAGAGAAGATGTGTCTCACACATACCCCATGGGCATCGTCACTTACTCCTTTAGGTATCACCCTCATCAGGGAGTACAACCCCTTTAAGGTGATAAGGGTACAAACAGAGCCACAACTAACCCCTAAGGGTTTGAGTGGCCAAGTCATATCCTAGACCTAAGGTTAGTACTAATGAGGACACGAGTGTGTGCTGTAGGCGAACACGAGTGTTCTGCAAAGCAAACTCCCTAAGGTTAGGTTTTGAATAATCCTAAGTACATGACCTTGCGAGTGTTTCACGAAAGGGCTCCTACTAACAAGTCTAGGTTGTTCAACCCATGGATTCCAAGGAGAACACTCCCCTAGCCAAGTGTGCCAAAGCACACCTAGTTACGAGACATAACCTCCCTTGAGCCGATGCTCAAGGCTTAGCACCCTAGTGTGAGTACAAGCATGCATGTTCGCTAAAGTATCCAACCCCTTGGTGACAAACCCTTGAGACAACCCCAAAGGGAATGCCTCATGTATTGTATCATGTGACATCTAGCCTAGTGTCACATCTTCATGTAACACTACCTTCCACGATGTGGGCTATCATGCCATAGCCTCTTAGATTCAAGAGTTGCACCAAGTGCCACAAACGTGGCTCATAAATGCCAACTCTAAAACCCCTCAGTGAACCCTCAGGAACTATGTAACGTGAACCTGTCAAACAAGGTCCCACACCCACAGTTGGACAAGGACACGGATGTGCCTTGCTTGGCCGTGAGTGCCACACCTAACTTGACGTGGAGGAGGAGGTTAGAGACAAGCCTCGACCTTTGCCTCTTGAAATGTGCAGTTCGACAAAACCTCTCAGGCATGAATTTATTAACGTTAAGGGTAGGCTACCCTGAAGGTGAGATGTACCCCTACTATTTGGAAGTTAAGGCGGCACAATCGAGGGTTGTGCCTTAACGACACAAGCTAGAGCTTGCACCGAAAGAAGAGTAACGGACTCTGTCACAACCTTGTGCAAAGGGCGAAACCTTTAGAAAAGGGTGGAACCTTGAAAAGAGGAGATTGTATTCAAGAAAGAAATGAATACAAAATGAAACACAAGGCCGAAGATTGGTGTTAAATGATTCTAAGAAACCTGGAACCGGAACCCTGTTTATATATTTGAGGTCCTGAGAATTGTATGGTCCACAATAGTCTGGAATGTGTGATCCACAATTGGTCTGGAATGTGTGGTCCACAACTGGTCTGGAACATGCGTATGAATATACGCCTTGCTGTTGATGTGTAGTTAAGCATCCAGGATCATACGGATCAGTTGATTAACACATATGTGTGTTAGCCAAAAGGTCTCGGATTCAAGTCATGTGAAAGACAAAAAATAACCCATGATCCTTACACTATCTCCCCCTTCAATGACATCCCAGGTTTTTGCAGGATCATGAACAAGATGAGCATCAGGCTCCCAAGTGCGTTCACCAGGTGGATATCGTTGATGAAGCTCTCGGCAACAAGATCAGAGCATGAACAAGATGAGCAGCAGGCTCCCAAGATGAGCATCAGGCTCCCAAGTGCGTTCACCAGGTGGATATCGTTGATGGAGCTCTCGGCAACAAGATCAGGAGCATGAACAAGATGAGCAACAGGCTCCCAAGTGCGTTCACCAGGTGGAGTTCGTTGATGGAACTCGGCAACAAGATCAAGAGCATGAACAAAATGAGCAGCAGGCTCCCAAGTGCGTTCACCAGGTGGATATCGTTGATGGAACTCTCGGCAACAAGATCAGGAGCATGAACAAGATGAGCAGCAGGCTCCCAAGTGCGTTCACCAGGTGGAGTTCGTTGATGGAACCGGCAACAAGATCAGGCATGAACAAGATGAGCAACAGGCTCCCAAGTGTGTTCGCCAGGTGGATAACCGATCCAGTCCACGAAATAGTGAAGCTACCACGAACAAGTTTGGAGTCAAGAATTGCAGCAACCTCGAACTCAGGTTCACCAGCAACTGTAACTGGAGGAGGTGGTGGAAGAAGTCGGCCAGGTTCAGAAGGAGCATGATAAGGCTCCAACAAAGAAACATGGAACACGGGATGGATCCGGATGGTTGGCGGAAGCTCGAGACGAAACGTCACATCAGAGAGTTTTTCGATGATGCGAAATGGCCCCAAGCGTTGATAGTCCAGCTTGTCACAGGGACGTGTGGTTGGCCAATGACGCCGGAGGAGCCACACTTGGTCACCAATTGTGAATGCTGGAGGAGAGGAACGGGAACGATCAGCAGCTTGTTGTTGCAAATCCCGAGCGCGTTGAAGATGATGCTGCACTTCTTCATGGACCTGTCGGAGATGCTCAACACGATCATCGGCAGCAGTGGTGAGGCCAGGAACCACGGGCAAGCTGTAGGACCAGCGAGGATGAACACCAGAGAACGCGAAAAATGGCGACACACCTATGGATGAGTGTGCCGTGTTGTTGTACGCGAACTCGGCAGCAGGAAGGAGATCGACCCAATCATCTTGCAGATGAGAAATGAAACACCGGAGATATTGTTCCAGAGTCTGAATCGTGCGCTCCGATTGTCCATCTGTTTCAGGATGATGTGCAGTAGACAGCTTCCCGGTGATACGTAGCCGATCTAGGAATCTCCAGAATGCCGAAGTGAACTGGGGACCTCGATCAGTGACAAGTTCATCAGGAAGACCATGAAGACGGAACACCTCCCGGTACACCAGATCTGCAGCATCAGGACCCGAACATGTCTTGTTGCAGGGAACAAAGTGCGCCATCTTAGAGAACCGATCAACAATGACTAGGACAGCATCAAACCCTCTAGAAGGCGGTAAATCCGTGAGGAAATCCATGGTGATGGATGACCATGGCCGCTGAGCAATAGGAAGAGGCTGTAGTAGTCCAACCGGTCGATGACGAGGAAGCTTTGTACGCTGGCACGTGTCACAAGATCGCACAAATCTCTCAACATACACGCGAAGCCGAGGCCACCAGAACACTTGTACCAGCTCGATCGTCTTTGAATGCCAAAATGTCCTGCAGCTGTGTTGTCATGGCAGTGTTGGACAGCTCGCAACCTCAGTTCTCCGTCCGGAACATAGATTTGGATGTGGTGGTACAGCAACCCATTATGAAGATGGAAAGCAGCATAATCTCGTAGTTGTGACCCTGAAGACAATGGCTGAACTCGTCGAACATGTGCAAGGACATCACGAGCAAACTCGTCTTGAGGGAGATTTTCTCGGATTAGATCCAAAAACGAAGTGTCAACTGGAGCAGAAGAACGGGAAAGCGCGTTTACCAACAACTGGTCGGAGCTCAGGATGACTTGTTCTTGTTGATCAAATCGGATTTCACCTGGTACTGGAGCTAGGTAACTGCGACGAGATAAGGCATCTGCTTTGCCATTTAGACGACCGGGACGATGAATAATCTGTATCGGAACCGGGACAAAGACTGTGCCCATCGCGCCTGACGTCGATTGAGAACTCGTGCTGTTGCCCAGTACTGGAGGTTCTTGTGATCACAATACACCTTAACCACATGCGGGGAACCTTCAAGGAATCTCGCCACTCCTCAAAGGCATCGACGATCGCCAGCAGCTCCTTGTTGTAGACATCGTAGTTGATCTCAGGTGCAGTGAACTTGCGGGAATGGAAAGCAATGGGATGGAGAAGATGATCTGGACCTTCCTGGGACAACACTCCACCAATGGCGAAGTCAGAGGCATCAGCTTCCACGAAATATGGCTTCGCAGGGTCAGGATGGATAAGAACAGGTGCCGAGGTGAACGCCTTCTTTAGGAACTCGAACGCCTCCTCAGCCTCAGAGGACCAGACAAATGGAACATCCTTGCCAGTCAACTTCGTCAATGGCAATGCAATCTTGGAGAAATCCCGAACGAAACGTCGATAGAAGTTCGCAAACCCGAGGAAACATCGAACATCACGAACATTTGATGGTCTCTCCCACTCCAATACAGTCCGGACTTTTGCAGGATCCATGTGAACACCTTCAGCTGAAATGATGTACCCCAGGAACTCGACAGACTACTGACTAAAGAGCACTTCTCCAACTTGGCAAACAAGTGGTGCTTCCGGAGGCCTCTCCAAGACTAACCGTACATGCCGTTCGTGTTCTTCTCGAGTCTTGGAAAATATCAGGATGTCGTCTAGGTACATGATGACAAACAAATCCAAGAAGTCCCAAAAATATCGTTAGCCATGTGCTGGAACACAGCAGGTGCATTTGTCAGGCCGAACGGCATTACTACGTACTCGAAATGTCCGTAGCGTGTACGGAAAGCTGTTTTCCACTCGTCCCCTTCTCGAATTCGGATGAGATTGTACGCTCCTCTTAAATCGATCTTTGTGAAGTACCGGGCACCAGAAAGACGTTCGAGCATGTCGGAGACGAGCGGGAGAGGATACTTGTTTGGAATGGTGACCTTATTCAGATCTCGGTAGTCCACCACGAGCCGGAGACTTCCATCCTTCTTGGAAACAAAGAATACTGGAGCACCAGCCGGTGATCGCGAATGACGGATAAATCCGGTGACAAGATTCTCCTCAATGTATTTCCTCAATGTCTCCAACTCTGTTGGTGAGAGACCGTAAATGGGACCGGAGGACGGCTGCTTACCCTCAACGAGATCGATAGGACAGTCGTACTCACGGTGCGGTGGCAAGGCAGAAGCTTTCTTTTTGTCGAAGACGTCTGCGAAATCGGCATACTGCTTTGGTAAGGCAGGAGGAACAGAAACATCCTTAGCAGAGCAGGGATAGACTTTGATCGCGAACACGGATGCTGGGTCATGTCGGCTATCTTTCTTGAACTGCTTCAAGGTGATATGCGAGACTCGAAGTGGAGGAGGAACTGGAACAGGATCGGAATCAAAGAGTGTGGCTGGAGTTGAAACAGCTGGGAAACTGTTCATGAAACGTTCTCTCCAACCAGGATCCACCAACTCGATCCACGGCAAACCAAGGATAATCGTAGAGTCTGGAATAGAAACAACACTGAAGGAGATGTTGCACACAGCACCGCAAGCAACGACCTCAACGAACTCCGTGTCATTTTTTACCGCTCCAAATTTGATATCTCGTCCATCAACGATTTGCGTTCGCTCCGCTATCCACCAAAGATTTACTAGAGAACTCCACCTCTGGTGTCTTCAGTTGCACCGGAACATGGAACGGCTTGCACACCTTCGTGGATGGAATGGATCCAAGATGAGGAAGGGAAGATGTTATGAGTGAAGAGCCTTGAGGAACATGAGTTGTTCCACGGCAATCCAGCCGGATGGCTCCTATTCGGGCTGGATCTTCTTTTTCCCGACAGCATAGCAAGGGCCACTTCACGAACTTGTTTTGGACGTCGATGACAATTCTCCAACTTGTGGTACGGGTCCCCACAATACAAACAAAGCTTGTATTGAATCCGCTTCTGACGTTTGGTTGGCAAAAGCTTGCCTCGGCGTGATCGCCCTAATTCCATCGGGGATGGTTCTACTGAGGAAAATGATGAATCAGCAGATGAGGGAAGAGGACTGCAGAAATGGAAGAAGACGGCACCAAGAAGAAAAAGGATGCCGACGTTCTTGTTTCCGCTCGATCAACCGGTTGTCACAACGAATTGCCAACTCGATCATGTTGGTGAGGGTTTCCGGAACCGCAAAATTCAGCAACATGTCTTTGACCTCGTCCTGCAACCCCGACCGGAAAACCTCCTTGAGAGCACGATCTCCCCATGTGACATCACAAGCAAGAAGTTGAAACTTCGATGCGTACTCTGCTACCGACATACCCCCTTGGTGAAGCTGACGGAGTTTGGTGATGGCAGCACTCTCACAATCCACGTCACTGAACATCGCCATTAACCGTTCCACAAACTCGTCAAAATTCCCAAGGATCGGATCATTGTTCTCCAGCAAGGCTGAGAACCATGAAAGAGCAGAACCAGAAAGCAGCGACCCTATCAATCCAACCTTAATGGGTTTTGTGCTGTAGCGCCTCGACTGCATCACGATCCGCAGACGAACTTGATTGAGAAAACCTCGGAACTTCGATCGGGTACCATCGAACTTTTCGGGCATGCTGATCTTTGGCTCTAGAGAATTCGCATGTTGTCGGAGCTAATCATTCTCCATGTGTAGTTGTTTGAGCTGTTGCTGGAGGGCAACAACTTGCTCATGAAGAGCATGCTCGAACATGATGAGTCAAAGAAGAAAGAATCAAAAAGAAAAAGAGAAGAAAATCAGAAAAGAAAAGAAAAGAAAAAATTGAAAAGAAAATTGAAAAGAGAGAAAGAAAGAAAATGGGATCGATGACAAGCGGAAACAGAAGCTTGTCACTACCGCAGAATCATTCAAACTGTCACGACCTTGTGCAAAGGGCGAAACCTTTAGAATAAAGGGTGGAACCTTGAAAGGAGGAGATTGTATTCAAGAAAGAAATGAATACAAAATGAAACACAAGGCCAAAGACTGGTGTTGAATGATTCTGAGAAACCTGGAACTGGAACCCTGTTTATATATCTGAGGTCCTGAGAATTGTATGGTCCACAACTGGTCTAGAATGTGTGATCCACAACTGGTCTGGAATGTGTGTCCACAACTGGTCTGGAATGTGTGATCCACAACTGGTCTGGAATGTGTGATCCACAACTGGTCCCTTATATGAATATACGCCTTGCTGTTGATGGTGTAGTTCAGCATCCAGGATCATACAAACCAGTTGGTTAACATGTGTGTTAACCAAAAGGTCTCGGGTTCAAGTCCTATGAAAGGTAAAAAATAACCCATGATCCTTACAGACTTAGTTATGAACCCATGAATCCTCACTCTTACATACTCTACCTTATTTATGTCCCCCCTCTTTCCTACATGTATAAGTGGGCTGGCACGAACTCTTACATACTCTACCTTATTTATGTCCCCCCTCTTTTCCTACATGTACCTCTTTTCCTACATGTATAAGTGGGCTGGCACGAACTCTTACATACTCTACCTTATTTATGTCCCCCTCTTTTCCTACATGTATAAGTGGGCTGGCACGAAATGCATGTCCCTTAGCTAAATGAGATGAGTTATCAACGAAACCTAATTCTTACCGATGGGTTAGGGCAACCCTAGGGTGTTCTTAACCCTACTTAACACACCGAACTCACCTGCATTAACCAATCAACTTAATTGGGACGTCAAAATTGATGGTGGTTTTCTAAAAAGTAAGTGCTACATTCGCTTAGAGTTTCTCGCGATATCTAAGGATAACCGATCGAACTACCCCTAAACACTTAAGTGCACTAAGCAGGGCTGTTTCTCACTACATTTAGGGTTCGTCAACATAGTACAATAGGTAACAACAATCAACTTCCAAAGTAAAAGGTCAAGTCATGGTAAAAATTATGACAATTATGGTTGTGTGTTAATTCATTAATCATTAATTTTTTATTTATTTAACTAAAAATTTTGGGGCCGTATAAAAATTAAAAAACCTTTAATAATTAATAAAACTTTATTGATCCTGATAGTTTTGTAAATTAATTTTTTAATATATTAAGTATAAAATTATGTAAATTCTCATATAATCATTAATTAAACACTAGCAAAGAAGTTAGAAATGGGCATATTAGGTTGGTTTTGTCTATGTTAAAGATCCAACTAATGGTTCTAGTAGCTATTCCTTACAAAATTATTAACATTTTTAATTGAAATAATAATTATATATTTTGTATTAAATATGAAAACAAAAGGTAAATTACTCAGAATAGTTTGCTTATAATTAGAGTTTGTATGTGGTTAAATTCATTAATCATTAATTTTTATTGATTTAACTAACCTACCTAAATTAATACTACCACTAATATTAATGTAGACAAGTTCTACTCTCTCTCTATATATATACTCTTTGTGATTGTGAAATAGAATGTCTTATATTAAAAATAATAATTCAAGTAGAAATAAAATTCTATATTTTAAACAAGTTGGTGTTTTCTCAAAGAATGATATATAAATACACACACATATATAATTCAAATTATAAGCTTTCATTTTCGAATATATCTAAATAACATTTGCACAATGTCAGAATTGGTTTTAAGCACACGTAGTAAAAGGTTGTGTGTCTGCATGTGTGTAAAATAACTAAACATTTCTTAAGTACAATCATTTACTTGTATATGCTTATATATTCTCTATGAAACAACCTCTTGCAAATGAGTGTTATAAAAATGGGTAATATCCATAAGTTGTAAAAAAGTATTTAATATAATTGAGTAATTCAAAAGAAAGCTTCGCATGTTTAAGCAAGTTATATGTAAAAAAGAATTTTCAAAAGGAACTTTAATTTTTAAGATTGTGTGCAATACTTAACAATAATTCAAAAGTTAAATTATGCTGATGTTTTTAATATTACTAAATATTTTAAAATTATTTAAACATCTTATATTTATTTTTAAATTGTGTTGTACAAGAAACTTTTGAATAAAAATGTAAAATTAAATTATTAAGGTGTCACTTTCACCTTAAATGTCTTAAGCAATAACTATGTAGTTTGTCATTTATAATTCTATTATTATAAATGGAAACATTACATTTTATTTGTGAAGTCTTTTAATAATTAAAAATGTTCAGTATTTAGGTTTAAATTTAAAAATTATTTAGCTAAAAAACTTTAAAATATAAAATTTATAAAGCAAAATAATGTGTTTCAATATAAAGTATTAAATTTAACATATAAAATTCATTTGTACTAAAAATTATCACAAGTCCTTTTTTCACATAATGTCACGTGACACTTCCTTAATATTTGTTAATTATTAATTATATAAGAACACATTTTTGACTCGTGCATGTTATTAAATTTAAATAGTATTATTCCATTTTTAATTGTTAATGGTCTTCAGCATGTTATTAATTTAGATACTTTTATGCCATTTTTAATTATTAATATTTAAGGTAGTCTTAGGCATGCTAATAATTTATGTAGTATTATTACATGTACAAATTAATTTCACTTTAATTATTTTATTAAATGGTTTATATAAATTTATATGTATATAAAAAGTTACACATAATATGATGTACATATGTACAATATAGTATAAATTAGAAACATTAAATCTAAATATATATCTACATTTGCATCTTAGTATGTTTAATTACTATTAGAACTTATTCAATGTTGCTTTTAAGCTTTTTACTTAATGATTTCATTTTACCATATGTATGAAACATGTGATGAATATAAATAAATAATTTAAATTCAATGTTTTTGACCTATATCATCTTTATTAAATATAAATAAATAATTTAAATTAAATATTTGTGACTTATATTACATTGTATATTCAATATTTCAACTTATATTATATTGTGCTTAAATAATTTCGACTTATATTATATTGTACATTGCTTTGAGATTACACAAGATTTAATATCATTTCTCACGAAAACTTTATTTTTAATTTTATGAAAATAAAAGTATAATATTATCAGGAATTAATATTCTTATATCATACATGATTTACAATTAAAATACCACATCATATCATTAAAAAAATATATATAGTTTAAAGATCTTTATATGCTACAACTTAAATATGTCTTGATGGTTTTTAAGAAAATACATATGATTAAAAAGAGATTAACAAAAAGAAAAGAATTAAAATACCATATCATATCATTAAATAAATATGTGCATTATTTTTTAAAATATTGATATGTTGTAGTTTAAATATGCTTTGATGATTTATAAATAAAATATCATAGGTGGTTTTCTAACTAAATTATTATAATATTATCATTAAATAGATATTTCCATATATTTTAAAAATCTTTATATATGCTATAGTTAATTATGTCTTAGTAATTTTTATAAATACTATATCATATTGTTAAAAAGAAAGGAAAAAATAGCAACTTAAATATGCCTTTAATTATAAATAAAATATCATTTCATATTATTAAATAATGATTTGGTGTTCTATAAAACAAATATCATATTGTATTATTAATAAAAAGAAAAGAAATTAAAAAGAAAGTAATAAAATAAATTATTAGAGCATATTTTAAAATAAAGATTTAAATAATGAAAATAATTGATAATGTATAATAATTTCTCAACTTCTTTTTAACGTGATTTAGCATATGAAATTGCTTATACATATTCATTATATATTTAATAAGGATGAATATGTTATGTAAATTATGTGACGGAGGCTAACGAACAACAGGCTATTGACCAATAATTACACAGGTCTTGTTTGTCGCTTTTTAACTTAATTTTTTGCATAGCCTTCTACATAGATCCTTCTCGTTATTTTCTTTTAGGAATCTTGTTTCCCTTGTGCATTCCAAGGGTGCTATATCTCTTACTTAAGCAAATTCACGAACAAATCAAAACTAAGACATTAAATCAAAAAGAATGATATTTAATTATATAATTTATATGTACTCTATATTAATGTATTTTATCAATATGTAAACTAATTATACTAAGTTCTTCGACCTTAATGTGTGTTTAGTCAGCTAATCTCCATTCGTATTTTAATTCTTTTCCTTTGATTTGCATATTAAGTTTTGTTATGTGTATGTGTCATAATTATAACTATTTAAAAATTATATAAGTATGTAAAGACATATTATATTGAATATGCAAGGCATATTAAATATGTAATGTAATTAGAATATATAAAGATGATATATTTAGAAGTTGGTAATAGAGTGGTTAATTCTACTCTTAGAACAACTTATTATCCTATGGTGGAGGAATATTTTTATATATAATTTTAATTTTGAATACAAAGGTTGTCCTTAAGTTCATTATTTTTATTTATTTATTTATTATTTGTTGGATCCACATTACTTTATTTTTACCCAATAATTAGAATAAAGTGGTATTTAATCTATTTTTGTATTTATTTGTAAGACAAATGATTATTTAATTGTTGAATCAACAAAATTAACTGTAGGTGAAAAATGTTATGGATTAGTAATTAAATTAAATTAATAATAAAATAAAAATAATTAAACATTTCCCTAACTTTTTTGACTGCATGTTATATCACTGTGTTGAATAATGTTAAATTTGCTGTTTCATAAAGTAGTATTAAGTATATCAATTAAGATATAATATGTTTTATATATTTATACGAGTTTTATGTCCTTATATTAGTACACATTGTATTTTAATATTAAAATATATTAGTAAGTGGACGCGCTTTTGAATCTTTTAATTCATTATTATTTAAAGATTGGTGGTTAAGTGTGTGTGTGAGAGAGAGAGAGATGTACTGAAAATAAGAGGATGTAATGTTTATATATTCTATATACTAATATTATTAATGTTTCTAAAGTTGTAGCACATGTATTAAACATCAGGAGTCAAACACACTGCAGGAATATGCGGTGTGATCTGTGTGTGTGTTTATTTTCAATAAGTTTCACATGGGCATTACGTGCTTGTAGTGAAATGGTTAACACATGTGCTTTTTACGCAAAAGATCTCGGGTTCAAAACCCAGCGGGACCATCACATTCATTTCCTTATAGGAATATTCACATGAGTTAAGATTGAAATAACTATTCGCTTATACTCATTTGTCTATGAATGAATAAGATTAAAACAGAATATTCATGTGTTAAGATTGAAACAAAATATAATTTATATACCATACACACTGGCCTTATATTATAATAAAAAAACTCGCAAAATAATTATTTTTAAATAATTAATTCCTTTTGGTGTTGGTTAAATCACTTAATGTACAACGTGATTAATATATGATTAATGCAAATGATGTCTACACAAAACACACAATACAGGTTGTCTGTGTGTGTGAGAGGGAGACACCTTAACACACACACACAAGAGAGGGAGAGAATTTGCCAATAAACAAACCACGTATGTATATATAATTATGTTAAATAAAGATACACAAATATACAGCTACAGTGATTATATATTATATGTATGTATACACAGAAATATACCTTTTTGTCCATATGTAAACGACTATATATTATATATATACAGACATATACTAATAAAAGAAATCATTAAAACTTAAGTGATTGACGCTATGCAAACACATAAATTACATTTATATATATTTATATTAGATGAATTATATAAACTGTATATTTTAAACTCATTAAACTTACCCTGGTGAAAGTTTTGCCATTACATGGCTTGCCTAAAACTTAAATTATTAATTAGTTTCACACTAGTTTTACACACTAATTAACTTAAACAAACCTTTTAAACACTTTTATATTTCAAATAGTGATAAGTTGATATAAAACATTAGCACACATCCATAATATACTTATTTATATGGACATCTGTTTTTATCTAAAATGTTATTTTCATAATTTCTTTTAAATTTAACTTTATTAAATAATTTTATCATTCAAATTTACTACTTATTTTATATATCAAAATATAATTAAAATTTAAATATACAAACTGTAAATTTTAAATAAATAATATAGATATTAATTCTGAATTTTATTATATAGTAAATTATTTTAAATACTTTATTTTTTGATACTTATTCAATTTTGAAAGTATTTAAGAATTCGTAACAATTTATTAAATTTTAAAATTTAAGCATGTCTTTTCCTATTTTTTAGTACTTTATTTTTAGGATTTACAACAATTTATTCAATTTTAAAAATTAAAGTATTTGAGGGTTTATAACAATTATTAAATTTTAAAATTAAAAATATAATACAATTGTGCTGTTTAAAGTTGAATAAGTGAAATAAAGAATGATGGATGTTCTTTTATTTTTTTTACTTGTTTTATTTATTTTTGTGCATTTCAATAACTAATTGATTAAATAGCACAATATAAAATTGATGGTTTAATTTAGTTCTGTTATAATTTATTCAATAATAATTTATTTTATTGTTAATAAATATTGATTTGCTATTGATTATATTCAATATTGAAATATTGATTTCTTTTTTATAATATTTATTAATGTTTTTAGTTACAATATTTATTTACCACAAATCAATTTTACTATTCAAATATTTATTTATAAAAGAATATGTTTTGTTTTTTAAATTTCATTTTTTACCCTCAATTATTTTTATTATTTAAATATTTATTTAATGATATAATATGTTATTTGTCATTTATAATTTTTTTTCTAATCTTTTTTTAAATATTTTGTATTAATTGAAAAACATTTCACACATTTATTTGTATATTTATTCACTACCAATTGTTTTTACTATTCACATATTATTAATAATATGCTTTAATATTTTATTTGTTACTTTCTTTTTAATCTTTTTTTAAAAAATTTTATTTATAATTATGATATGATATTTTCTTTATAAATCACCAAAGCATTATTTAATGATATATATATGGTATTTTATTTATAAACCATAAAAACATATTTAAGTTGTAGTGTATAAATATATTTAAAAATAAAAATATTTATTTAATAATATAATATAATATAATATTATATTAAATATGGTATTTTATTTATAAACCTTTACTGTTATTTACCTTTATTTATATTATTTTGAAATAACAAGAAAATGAACATTATTTTAAAAGATAAATAAAGATGTCATTTATGTACTATTGTCTTTTTAAGTTTTACAACTTTAAATTTTTTTGTTTTCAAATATACCATAGTGTTTTGTTTTTAATTAAAAGGATAAATGTCCTAATTAAAATATGACAATGTAACTATTTTAATTTTATTTTTTTTAATTCTTAATAAATATTACTTAAATATTATTTCGCTGTTCTCCTTTCAGAATCTTCCTTTTTTTATACATTTAAAAAGTACCCCATCTGAATAAATTCACGAACAAATCAAAATTAAGACTGTAGACTTTATTAGGATTTTAAAAAGAATAATATTAATTACATAATTTTCATATGTATTCTATATTAATATATTTCACCAATATGTAAATTAATTATACAAGGCTCTTTAACAAACTAAACCTTAATGTGCCTAATCAATTAATGTTCATTCGTACTTTAATTCTTTTTCTTTATTTGCATGTTGAGTTTTGTTATGTGTATATGTAGTTTTCAAGTATATAATACAAAATTATTATAACTATTTAAAAATTATATAAGTATGTAAAGACATATTATATTGGTATATTAAATATGTAAGGTAATTAGAGTATATAAAAATGGTATATTTAAAGGTTAGTAATAGAGTGGTTAATTTTATTATTAAAACAACTTATTATCCAATGGTGAAGGATATATATTTATATATATAAATTTTGATTTTGAATACAAATGTTGTCCTTAAGTTCACTGTTTTTATTTATTTATTTATTGTATGTTGATTCTTGATACACATTATTTTATTTTTACCCAATCATTAAATAAAAAGCGGTATTTAATCTTTAGTTTTATATTTATTTTATAAGACAAATGATTATTTAATTGTTAAATAATGTTAAATTTTGTTTCATTGTATATCAATAAGATATAATATGTTTTTTATATATTTATATGAGTTTTATGTTGTTATATTAGTACACATATAAACTATGGATAATCACACATGTATGTGGGTAAGCTTGTGATTAAAGGTACATAATAGTAAAATATATTAGTAAGTGGATGCATGATATCCATTCGTAGTTATTACAAATATAAACTTATTATATTCTAATGATAATAATTACATATTTAATATAAAAATATTATGTGTGTGTGTCTATATATAATCTAGTTATAAAATGGGTATCAACTTAATTATATAGATATATATAATGTGTTTGCTAATATGCATGTATTTATGGGTGTATAAATTTATATATCCTTATGAAAGTTTTAAAAATAAGTTTAAATCCTTAAAAAACTTCAATCATTATATTTTAATTTTTAAAGGATACTTAATAAAAATTATGTATTTAACTTATAACATATTTAGAATGAAATAAAATAAAGTTTATTAATTGTTGAATATTAAAAATGTCATAAAAATAAATGTTAAGAAATACATATTTTTCATTAATAACTATATTATATTGTAATATATATGTTTAATTAATTGCATTTTAAAACTAAATATAATAAATATAAAATAATCATAAACTTTTTGTGATTTTTGTAAAATATAAATTTTAGTTTAATTTTAGGAAAAATTTTATATATATCTTGAAATTTATCATATTTATTAATACATATATATCCATGAAACTTTAATTTTAAACTTTATACACTTTAAAATTAAATTAAAATATTTTTTTTTAAATAAAAAACTTTATTATATTTTATTATATTTAGTTTCACAATGCAATCAATTAAACATATATATTATAATATAATATAAATATTTTTAAAAAATATACTACTTTTTAACATTTGTTAATATGGCATTTTTAATATTTAATAATTAATAAACTTCATTTGTTTTATTCTAAAATATATTATAAATTAAATACATAATTTTGATTAAGTACTACTAAAATTGAAGTTTTTCAGGGTATAAATTTAAATTTTAAACTTTCACATGGGTATATATAGAAATTTGAAAATTATGGGGAATATATATAAATTGCTAAATTTCATGGATATATATTAAAATTTACAAAATATTTATATTTAATATACATACTAATTAAGATTTATTATTGATAAGCAAGTTGAAATTGCAACTCCCCTTTCATTCAAAACTCATTATTTGCAATAGTTTTCCTAAAAATAATTCATCCATGTAGTACTTGTAACAAATTTTGAGCTGTAATTATTATATATGTTCATGTAAATATATGGCTACTTTTTTACTTATTATGTTGAGGGAAAACAGCATATACACACACATGCAATGCTACCAACACATTCTAATATGGTTAAATGTATAAGTTTTTGAGAAGAAAGACAATAATATTTTTGACTGATTCCTTATACATAATAATAAACAATCTTTTCATTATTAAATTGTTATAATATATATTTATATATTTTGTATATGAAATTGAAAAAAAAAATCCATTTTAAATTTTGAAAATGCTCCCTACTTTGAAGGAGCGGGCAAAATATGGTAGTAAAACTTTTAATAATATCATTTCTAGCTATTATATGTATATGATAATAATTTCTTTTCCTTTTTAGTTTTTCAATTTACAAATAGATGTTTCTGCTCAATCTTTCAAATTAAAGATACATATGTAGATAGAACAATATTTCTCAAATTCATTCTTTTATTTAAAAATCATTAATCCCAAATTTCCAGTCTTATTGCATTATCTCTTCCCTTGAAATTCACACTTACATGAAGAAATTCAGATATTAACAATAAATGTATGTTTATGTATTAATATACATATACATACAGTATTAATGTAACAAGCACTTCATATACATACACACACACACTAGTACACATGCCCAATGTTGGCTTATACACATGGGTTATATCACATGTACAATTAAGGAAATCGCTGTTTTATATGCTAACTGCCATGTATATATCAAAAGCAGCACAATGAGGTACTGTGTGTGAGTGTATAGATATATATTACAAACACACGAGTAAACACAGCACACTCGCACAAACACACATACATATACACATGTTGATCTTTTCAAAGCTTAAAGACTGGTTTATATTAAACCAATGGAGTATATGGAGTTCAGTGTATAATCCAGAGCTTCCACGCAACATGACGAAGAATGCATGAAATAATACATATATTGTAGAAAATATTGCTAACATAATGATTTGGATATTCTTATCTAACGGCGTCCACAGTTAAACCCTTAGTTAATTGAAATTTAGTTAGTTAAATTCAATTTTACTAAGTTAAACTCAAATTATATGTATTATATACAGTATTATTATAAACAGAATATTTACTTATACAGTACACCCACACATATATATACATATGATAATATATATCAAACTACGCTTAAAGAGAGATTAAAATTGGAGATTCATGCTCATAAGTATAATAAATAATTGTTTATATTGAACTAAACATGTATAGGCTGTCCAAATACCATCTATGGAAGAAACAGAAAAGGCTTTTAAATTAAATTAAACTAAGGGTGAAATTTTTCATCAACAATTCTCATGTCAAATTCCGTTCATGTAATAAGACTGATATATATATATCGGGCATTATAACATAATAATTAATATAATTATTTAATATTTTATAATATATTAATACCTGAGTTAATCATATAGCCCATCTAAGATATTGAAAAAATATTTTATCAATTTAAAAACAAGATTTTATGTTTAAAATATTAAAGTTAATAATTATTTATATTAAAATTTAAATTTAGATGTAAATTTAGAATTTAATTTTTACTATAAATTTGTGACATTTAATTATCTTTAGCCTATACAAGATATTAAAACAATAAATTTATATTTTAAAAATACAAATTTAGCCAATACTGTAATTGAAATATTTAAACTTAATCATTTAGATTAAACATTTAAATTTAGACTTGATTTTATATTGTAAAAATTAATTATTTTTTAATCATATTTATAATTTTAAAATTTTAATAATCTTATTTAAGAAATATAAAATTAAGTATTTGCTTGTCTTTTAATGGAATAAATTTACATTGGAAAAGTAAATGTTAATGTGGGTTTTATAATTTCCAAAGGTTACCACATAAATATTTTTGTGTTATAAGTCATAAATATATCCATATTAAATTATTATTATGTGAATTATATTTTACATTACAATATATGATTTATTATAATCATGCCACAAGGCTCTATACATACGTTTGTTTGTTCTTTAGCGTCTTGCCAAAGGTACATATGACGCTGAGTTTAAACAAACGAACACATAGAGGTACCCCATTCGAAACATCTTTTCAACTATTCATTATTTAAAAAAAAAATTAAAAAAATAAATAAAAAATAGCTAGTTCATTATTTAAAAAGTCTTCTCAACGTTATAAACATACACACACACACAAACACACAGATACACACACACATATATATATCCATTAAGAATTTAGATTAATGGTCAATTTTATGTTAGTTTCAACTAATTGATCACATTACTATAATATTAAAACATTAAAACTAGAAACCTTTCTATAATACTAAACCAACGTAATCATACATAACCCCATTAAAAATGCTATCAATATTCGTTTGCATTAAGAATATGTTGTTACTGTCACAATGAACATATACCATGTATTCATGACGGGCCACTGCATTATCTCTTTCAGGCAGGTTTATCTTGAAAGCTTCTTTTGAATTACCTGAAGAAATTTACATATTAACATTGTATATGTTAATACATGTATTAATGTACTAAGCACTTTGTATATGTATATATGTATATGTGTGCGTGTGGGTATGTCAAATATCAAGTATTGAATACCAATTATATTACTATCCACTGTAATAAAACCTAATTACCACAAATGTGGATTCTATAGAATATGCTTTTAAATTTAAAATTAATCAAAAAATGTAGAAGATGCAAAACGTTTTACATAAATTTTTATAAAAAAGTGACAATGTGTTGTCCGATGTATCATAACAAAATAATAAATCACAAAAATAAATTACCGGTGTACAATGACTTTGTTGACCACGATAGTTTAAGAAGGACAAAGTAATAATGACTACCATGGCAACCTTCATAAAATAAAACTGTAAAGATGTTGTATTCTCCATGGAATAGACTACAGTAGGGAAATTATGGGTTAGACTAGAGGAAAAACATGGATTAGCATGGTTGTCACAACTATGTTTCCACACAAAAAGACATAGTGGGATGTATGTTTGGCCAATGGATACAAAGAATGGGTTAAATTGCTAAAAATTTAACAAAAGTACATAATACATAATCGTCTTATTGTGCATCTTCTTCCTCGTCTTCCCCAGTTAATATAGTCATTACTTGGGCTTCCAACTCAGGGTTAGTTGTCTGCTTATTTGTGTCATATAAGAAGAAATATGTATTGCCACTTTTTTCAACCCGCCTGACCAAAGAGTGAAGTATGGGTATATGCCACCTCGCCTGAATTGAAGTCCTTGGCACTGTGTTTAGCCATAAAGTATAATTAAAGCATATTGCGACAATTTTGGCAATCAGGGCAGAAGTTGCAAAATATATCAAATAAAAAAAAGTTTTAATCCAAAAGTTACTGCTGCAAATGAAGAATTTGAATTGGTCTGAAGAGGGAGTCCAACCCAAGAAAGAATATATGATGAGTGATGAGATTGTTTGCACAGTCTCTAGGAAATGAAGTTGACTACATGTATTCTTGTACTTATATATGTCTAAACTTCATATATATATATATATATATATATATATATATATTAATACATAGATGTAAGTACATTGTTCATATGTATATTTATAAATATGAGATGTGATATATTGTATACTGCAATATCATTTTGTTTATTATATGTTACACAACTCATTAATATATATTGTGTTTCATGAATAACTTATATATGTGTGTTAGCATATGTTTGTGCACACATGATAGTCTTTATACTTTATAGATATATATGTTTGTTACAGTTGAGCTTGTCTAATACACATTATCCTCGTAAGTATGAGTATGGAACAAGAGTCTAATTGCTTTTCCCATGGACAACAACAATGCCCTTACTTTCCTCACCCTATTGTTCAAGGCATAGAAATATAAAGACAATTATTGGACTTAAAAGAAACATACGAAGCCACTGTTACGGTGATTGAGTATAAGATATCAAGATTTCATGTCCATATTAAAGAGTTTTTCCCTCATGAAGAAGATAAGTTTGAGTTTTTTCATACAACAACACCCAAACCATTGGCTCCCTCTAATTTTATGTAATTATTCATCCTTTGCATTTATCTTTTCATATTTATTTATTGAATATAATAAGATCTAGTTCCCGAGTGCCTAATGGAATTTGACCTTGACAAGGGTGTTGTAGGATTCAGATCATGAGTCTAGAAAAGTTGGAAAAAAGGGGCAAAGATATGAATCTTCCTCCATTGTGCACTCAAACAAAATAAATGAAGATGTTGATGCATTCATGTAAAAGAACGATGGATTAGATCCCATTTTAACAAAGAACATAGTTAGTGCAGTGGACTAAATCGAGAAGGTATCCAAGGCACATGACAAGTATCCTATATCTTGTGGACAAACAAGTAGCACATTGCAAGGTTTAATACCCATGTGGCATCATCTTCCAAGAAAACAGAAGCAACACTTACTTAATCAAAGCCTATTGTCAAGCCACCTACTCAAATAATTCAACAAAGTGCCATAATGATTGATGCTCCTAGCAACAAGCATAGGCATGACACATCCATAAAGAACATTGTGTCATTGATGCAAAGGTAATTGTGCATGTGTTGCTTCATATTGATCATTTGTATAATTCATAATGTTGTAGCATGTAATCTAATACACACACACAAGTTCTATGTAATGAATTACATATTCATAATATTGCATTATAGTAAATGTGTGTGTGCATTTGTGCGACTGCTCTATGTGTGCGTGTATGTGTGAATGCTCACATGATTCACAATTATAACATTCTCTTCCAAGAGCAATGGCAAGACAAAGTATCGAGAAAGAAAGATGTGCCACTTACATCAAGTAGAAGTACATATGTAAATGAATATTTGTGAATATTATTATTGTAATTTAATGTACAATGTATTAAATTTCCCTTTGTAATGTCAAAAAGATATTACTTTTTGAGTTAATATTTGTTCTTAAATTTAATTTGAGATGTAGTTTTTATAAACGTCACACACACACACACATATATAATGTATACATTCTTGCATGCATGTGTGTGTATGTATAGTCACCAAATACATACTTGTACATTCTTTATTACGAATATTATATTCTATCATTGTCCTTGCAGGTAACTTTTAAGTTGGACGATGAGATCTATATATTAAGCAATGATTTTGAGCATGTTGTAACTACAATATACAAATAACACAATGTCAACACAACAAGGTCCTGGAGTTACATTGCATGTATATTAACAAAGTACAATCCTACAATAAAGTGAAGAGGGAGAAGAAGAGGCAAAATACTTAATTATGTATGTCAAATTCCTATTGGGTCACCCAAAAAATTTGTTTAGGTTTGGGTTTCATGAAGAGGTCACGTTATGGAGAGTTTCTATCATACTATACAATGAGATTTTAATCATTTACTTGTTGCGAATATCAAATCCAAATTTGTATCCAACGGTTGTACTTATCTTTGAAATCCAGAATGGTGGATGTGGAGATAATATATGTAGATGCACGATTGCTAATTGTTGCCGTTTGGGTGACAATTATAGATCACGAAGAGAGTTGTTGCCGTTTGGGTGACAATTATAGATCACGAAGAGAGTTCCAACACCATAATTATCATAAAAAGTAAAGAGAGTTACAAATGAAGTGGTGTTTGAACAACATTATACTTGCGATTAATATAGAAAATGTGAATTTCTATTTGATCCTCAGGTGTTGTCGATATTGCAAGGTGGAACAAAAAGTCAACAAATTGATTATCAAAAGAATTCTGGCTTAAACATATGATAACTGGGATGGATTGCTGGTTACAATGTAAGATCATCTTGCTCATGCGATCTTAATAGGTCTAAAGAAAGGGATCGGTGCAAATGTAGCAGAGGTGAATATGATCAGTTATAGATCTATTATGATAAGAGGGTTACAATATGATGATATCGACGCTTTAGTTTTGATTACATATGTGGATGTAGAGTTTGAGAATAAGAGATTTATCAACAATTAGTCTCTTGATTTTTACAAGAAATAAAGATTATTAACAAGCTTTGGTGCAAATGCATGTTCAAACTCGAGAATGTTGATTTAAATAGTGAACTTAAAAACGAGTTGAAAGCAATGTTAAAAGTTACTGGTTTAGAGAGAGTGAATGTTTTATGGGATAAGGTTACATAGTTGAAGGAGGAGTTAAAGCGGTCGATTAAAGATCATACAAGGGAGATATAAAGAAAGAATGAAGAGCTCGTCAATAAGGATATGGAGATTGAACAAGTAATGAATTGGATGTTTAAGAACCTTCAAGTCTATAAAGATGTTATGTAATTAGTAATACAAAAGGTTGTTCATTTCAAGCACTTCATTCATAAATATAGGAGTTCGAATGATATATAGCTAGTTGGATTGTGTATTTAATGTAATGAATTGACTTCCTTTACAAAGCATGATGCCTATAACGCATGTGTTGATGTGACTCCCTCATTAAATATCATTTTAGCACTTCACAATTAATCAAGAATGTGTGTTGGGAATCAATGCCAACACAAGTCATTAAATGAAGATTATCTGAAGCATTCATAAAAGTGAGCAATTACTAGGTTGGTTGTGGACACTCGTATCATATTACATGTTTGGTTTCATTATTTTAACTAATAACGAAGTGCCACATGTAAGTATATAGTACATGATCACACATGGTTGCACCTTGGCCTTGCAATACTCTATAATTTTGGGTTTGACAACTTGATGGAACCATGTTTGGTTATGGATGAATGTTTTGATGGTCAAGAGCTAAAAAGAGGAGTGCAAGTTTAGTGCTCGTGATTGAGAATGGATTCACCAATAACAATTACATGAAATAGCTTATTGCCTAGAACATGTCATAATTCAATATTTAGTCAAAACAGAAGTTCAAGGAACCCAACAATCAAACTAAAATTAATCACCAACTTTTAGTGAGTAATTTATGTTTAATTATATATATGCTAAAAATATTATTTTCAGTTAATCTTAAAGCAAAATAAAAGAGTAGTTGTGAATAACATTTTCACAATTTGAATTATTTAGACTAGAAAAGCTCAAATCAGAATATATAAGAGTAGTTGTGAATAACATTTCTACAATTCAAATTATTTAAATTAGAAAAGCTCAAAGCAAAATATATGAGAATAGTTATGAATAACATTTCCATAATTTAAATTAATTAGACTAGAAAAGCTCAAAGTAGAATATAAGAAAGTATTGTAAATAACATTTTCACAATTCAAATTATTTAGACTAAAAAAGCTCAAAGCAAAATATAAGAAAGTAGTTGTGAATAACATTTTCACAATTTGAATTATTTAAACTAGAAAATATACTACAAATTTTGTGCAGTTCAGTGTAATATTTCCAAACATTTATTCATAATTTTAAAAAACATAAGTTTAAAAAATAAAAGAAAGAAATAAGATTATTACGATATATACATATAATACTTATAAATGATATCGCTAAAGCGTCTTTCTCCCCGTGTCCCTTCTGTATAAGGAATCACTTAAATATTATTAGTATTTCTTCTCAAAAACGTTTTAAATAATTATTACATATACAATCAAGCTGGACCAACATAAATCATATCCACACTTTTATACTTCTTATGTTGAATTTCACACACCGTATACACATAACTATATATTAACTACCCCACCTAAGATCAGGATTTTTGAATTTCACATCGCACAGTGACCTTCCATATTTGTAGTATAGGCGTGTGTGCGTGCGTGTGGTGTGTATGTGGGTATATGTATATGTATGTAGCCGTCATGTATATTCATAGTGAATAATATATTATGGACACAAACATTTCATCTTAAGCTCACGCATGAGCATTATATAATATTGTATTAAATAGAAACACACTTATTTTTAATAGTTTCAACTAATATATTCATTAGAAAAACTTGCACGAACCCCCATTAAAGATGCTAGTATATTCGTTTGCGTTAAGATCCGCTGTTAGTGCCCTTGCGTAGTATATACCATGTAGTCCATGACGAGCTATTAGGCAGGTTTTTCTTGAAAACTTGTGTTGAATTCACACTTACCCGAAGAAATTCAATATTAAAATAAATACACATGTGTATTCTATACATGTGTGTATGTGTGTGTGTGTGTGTTACTTGGAGTGATGCAGTGGCTGAAGAAACTAATGAAATGTGGCCTGTAAACTACTCTCCATCACTTGTTTTAAGTCAAATTTGATTTCCCTTCTGTAAAACTTTTTAAATTATTCTAATATAATATGTATGTGTGTGTGTGTTACATTGCAACAGTGCTACTTATAATCTTATATATTATATCCATAGCAAAGAAAGAGCATCATGATGACATATATATACCTTTGAAATTTATCGTATATATATATATATATATATATATATATATATAAATTTTTAAATTTACATATATACCCTTGTGGAAGTTATAAATTTATATTATACATTTAAAATATTTTAATTATAAATAATAATAATTAATTAAAATTATGCATTTAACTTATAATATATTTAAATAAAATAAAATGAAGTTTATTGATTGTTAAATATTAAAATGTCATAATAACAAAGGTTAATAAATAACATAATTTTTAAAATAATTATATTATATTGCAATATATAAGTTTAATTTATTACATTTTAAAATTAAATATAATAAAATAAATTAATTATATTATATATATATATATATATATATATATATATATATATTATATCTAGTTATAGCTTAGTCATATGTGTGTAGCCTGGTCTTGTAGTGAAGTGGTTAGAGACTGAAGACCCCGAACACGTGTTGCTGGTTGGGTGTTTATAAGGAGTTATACACTTTGTTGGTTCAGGCATTTGCGTTTCGTGCTTCATTGCTTTTGCTGGTTGCAATAGTGGCATCTTTTTGAGTCGGCTTCCCGAGATTTGAGCTACTAGTGAAAGTGCGGCCCCATGTTTGAGGTGGTAAGGAGCCACCATTTATGGCTTGTCGGTGTGTGCGTTGAGCTTAGCACACCTCGAGCGTGAGGCTCCCATGCTTAGAAATGAGTATGGTTATTCTGGTATGGTGTTACTCTTATTTGATAGGCATTTGCTATACAGTTTATGAGGGATTGTTCTAAGGTTTAATAGGTATCTTCTAAGAGGGCAACTGCAACGATGGTTCTTGTTTATGAAGAGGTTTGATGTCTTTGCAATAAGTGGTCATTCTGATGCGTATTGGCATATTCTTAGGCATTTGATGTGTGATTTTGGTTGATGTGTATGTGGTATGTTACAGTGGTTGTCATGGAGCTACTTTGGCATCTGTTACAGATTGGTTTGGCCTCGTTTGTTTGTGTTTGCTTTTTGCTTTGGTGGTGCTTGTAAGCTGGTTTAGAGATTGAAGCTCGAGATAGTATCCGGACGAGAGACTAGACATGTAAAGGTCTGAATCGATTACTTTATTCTTCGGACACTCAGCGATGCTTGGGTTTAGGGAATAAGAGTAGGTTTATAAAATCCGTTGGGATGTTTTGATGTTAGCCCGTGAATAAACTTAAAACATTTCTTTCTTGTAGTGAAGTGGTTAACACGTTTCTTTTACACACAAAAGATCCTGGGTTTGAAACCCAGCGGGACCATCTTTCTTGTCTTTATACATACACGCTGGGTCTGAAACCTAGCGGGACCTGTATTTATATTTAAATTCTTTTGGTGTTTCTTAATAAATTAAATTAAACTATTAAGGCGTTTAATAATTCAAATTTTCACTATTCAAATTCTGAAAACTATTTAACCATAAACTTTAAAATATAACTTTTGATATAGAATTATAATGTGTGGTCCAATATTTAATATTAAGATTAACATATAAAATTTACTAAAGGGAATTATTATTTAAAACTTTTTTTCAAATAATGTTAATCTGCTACTTGTGAGACCTTAATTTAAGAACACTGTTTTTTGTTTTTAGGTATATATTAACTTAAATAATATTATGTCATTTTTAATTATTATGTTATTAAATTATTAAAAATGACATAATACTTTATAAGCATGTTAATAATTTATATAATATCATTATATGTACAAAAATTAATTTTCACTTTAACTTTTTATTGAATGATTTATATAAATTTATATGTATATAATAAAGTATGTCCATTTCACATAATAAGCATTAAATTTAAATTATCTATTTACATTTGCATTTGTGATATATTTAATTATTAAGTCAAACTTATTTATTAAATGTGTCCCTTTAAACTTCTTATTTAATTATTTCAATCTTTATGAAATATGTGATGAATATAAATAAATAATTTAAATCCAATATATGGTAAATGGAAATACCATCTATAATCCATCTTTATTAAATATGTATAAATATAATATATAATTGAAATTCAATATTTTTGATTTATTGTACTTCAATATTTTCAATTTATTTATATCTCATATCGATTTTTGAGATGGCATATGATTTATTATCATTTCTTACCAAAGATAAATATTTTTAATTTTATAGAAATTAAGTATAATATTATTGAAAATTAATATTTTTGTATCATAGGTGATTTATAATTTAAATATTATATCGAAAATGAGATTTTTTATTTTAAGAGGTTTTCCATTTATATTTAAATCCATCTATATGGTATTTTTTTAAACAGAGATTATAGAGAAAGTAACAAATAAAATCAAAACATATCATAAAATAAATTTTGAATAGTAAAAACAATTGGTAGTGAATATATATTTACAAATAAATATTGTAAATATGTTTTATAAATGCAATTAAAATGAAATATATTAAAAAAGATTTTTTTTAAAAAAAGACAATAAATAACATATCATATCATTAAATCAATAAATAATTGATAATTTAAAAACAACAGATATTATATTATTAAATAAATATTTAAACATTAAAATCGATTTGTGGTAAATCAATATTTAATAAATATTATATAAAAAAAAAAAGTATTTAAACATTGAAACTTCACCATGGTATAATGGATTTTGTATTTTACATATGAGTTTTAGAAATATTTATGCTTATTAATAATGGTTTCATATTTTATATAGTAACTGGATTATGGTTTTTCCTAAGCTCTTAAATACAAGCTTACGTAATAACTAACCTTTTCGCTATATCACACCAACACCACGCACGGGCCTAGATGCACATATACAGGTTCAACTTGAAAGCTTTATATTAATTATACAATTTCAAAGTTAGTCTAAACACTACCAGAATTTCTTATGAGCTCGTTATAAACGTACCTCTTTTTATACATCCTGATGAGAGTGTTCAGGCCTGTGAGAGAATTCATAATCGAGATGAACAAACGCACGTTCGATCTCTGAGAGAGACTCCAGCTTGTCCTGTAGAGACTCCCCAATATCATGAGCCTGCTGAAGTGGCATGTTAGCTGGCAATACTATGTCCACCTCAGCAAAGTAGTGAGATCCGAAAGTATATGCTCGCACTGTGTCAATCTTCAGGATCTCCTTGTGATGGTTCCAGCATAAGTATGTTAACTTCTGTAGGTAATCTGCGGATGCTGTTCTCCCCACTAATGAGTTTACGTTGTCTAGAACTGTAGCCGACCATGTTCTTACCGTGTACAGAGCTAGCTGAAGAAAACAGTTCATCATCATCTCTCTCTCTCTCTCTCACACACACACACACACACGTGTGCGTGTGTGCGTGTGTGTGAGAGAGACATACATTTTTATCTGTGCGTCCTTTTCAGGTCTGTTGTGGATGAGTAAGAAAACTTACCACGATAGCTCGAGGGTCGATCCACCAAACATAGCGGTCGGCAAGCACAGCAGCTACCAAACCTATCGAATTTGTTACAACATCAAAGAAGTGGTCCTTGGCATATGCTTTCACAATCTCGTTCTTAAAGGACTGGCAAGAGCATAAGCACTAGCTTGACTATAGTTACCGATACCATTATTCCTATCACCCAGCTCCTCTCGTCACCATCCAATGCCAAAGCACTGTCCTATAATGTAGGTTAACGCATGCTATAAAGATGTATACCGTGTGTATATGCCGTATACACTAATCTCCATAAGCATCTGTAATTGTGTATGTGCATATATATGTATATGTCCATATGTATCTCTAGTTATATACGACCGTCTATACAGTTACATGTATATAAACGTACACGTATGCATCAATAAGTGTTAGCTTGCATGCGTATGTACATACCAAACTACATTAGAACACGTATAAAAGCTTTGAAAGGGATATTAGAGATTCAGTGTGTTTGAAAGTCAAAAGGTGAATGAGTTTTATACGAACTGTTTTTGTTTCTACTTGTGAATTACTGTTAACTTTTTGAAGTCGAAAAGGTGTACCACGCTTAGAAAAGCCAGCATACATAAACAAAAATAAGATAAAAATGTTGGAACTATATGACGATTTCATATGAAAAAAAAGACAAAGTCGGTGAATCTACATACATACTTATCTAAGCATATCTACAAATACAGTACACCAACAAACAGTGTCTCCATATATGTGTAGATAAATACATGTATCATATACACATATAAAACATGCAAAAAGTGAGGTTGCAAAGACTAGATAGTACCTGAAAAATGAGCCTTCGGCCGGACTCTAACAGAATCTGGAGTCCCAGTGTCGCCATCACCGACGCAAACACCAAAATTCCCTGCGTTGAGAAAGTATAAAAGATATATCATTATATATTACATACAGCTCATTATGTCTGTCCTCAAATTATATAGATCCGCAAACGTGCATAGGTATGTATACGTATGTATGTCCTAAATTATACATATCCGCAAACGTGCATATGTATGTTATACGTATGCGTGTATATGTATGACTTACTAGGGGTTGCATTCGGTTTTTTCCAATGGGGTACACGTACGGGTTGGGCCTTTGCATGGAAAAAGCGGTGAACCATAAAATGAAGCCGGACAGGAGATCAAGGAGCGAATCCAGAGTCGATGCAATAATAGCCAGAGAACGACTCCGTATAGAAGCATAGACTTTTGCCGAAAAAAGTATCAAATTGGCGAGGTTGGAAATCCTTATTGCCATCGTTTCCTGCTTGGCTGTTCTTGACCTCGCATCCTAAAAGAATCGTTTTAATACGTTTTGTATAATATGCATCATACACACACATGCGGTACGATTTTCCTATGAAAGACGCAATTGGACCACACACACGTACATACGCACTTATGTACAATATGCATACACATACACATGCCACACAGTGTCCCTGTGCGATTTTCTGGTGACGACAAACGTCTGCTCATATATAATACATCATATACATTTTTATATATATATTTACATCATATGAATCTATGAAAAGCATAAAGTTCCTCTATGAAAGCACATGAACTTTAACTAAAAAACATAACGCATTGCAATAAAGAAACGCACGAATCAAAACATATGTACCTTTGCATCTGCAGAAAGTTTTACACGATCCTGAATAGCATCTAGTTCCGTGAATGACTCTAGCATCTGTAGCTGCTGTTGATAGAATTCGTCCACAGGCGTAGGTGACCCTGTCGAAATATAATATAGATCAAAAACACAGATTTTCAAAGCGGAAACAATAGAATTTTTCAGCAGAAACAGAGCAAAATCAGATTCCATGGATTTTCAAGAATTTTCAGCAAGAATCGAGAGGCAATAGATTTAGAAAAGAAAGACAGAGAGCTTACATTTCTTGAGACAATCTTGCACAGAATTCCGTGGCGATTCGGGGACGAAATGGCGATCTGGTCGGCGCAGACTCAATCTCCATTGCTCCTCTGCAGATTCATGCTCGTATGGTTCCAGTAGGGATTCAGTGACGGCGCCGCCGCCACCGTCTCGCGCGTGCATATCAATTCCTTCCGCCATAGCCACCAAGAACCCTAATCTACACTCAAATAGAAATCGCCTGCTCTATTTGTACCTTCCATTCAACTTGGAAGGCAAGTCTGCGAATATCTCCTGTAAAGCATACGAATATTCTTCTGTAAAGCTCGCGAATATTCTCTGTAAAGTTTGCGAATATTCTTTACTAAGTATACGTATCTTGAAATGACACTTCGTTTACACTTAAATATTAACACGTAGTATTTAACTCTTAATAGCATATGTACGAAATATAATACAAAAGAGTTGTGTCATCTGTGATTAAAAGTTTAATTATAGGGTTAAGATACTATAATATATAAAGATTCTTAAGCTTAATTGTTTAATATTTAGCAAGCTGTATTGGATAGAATGGAATCTAACGTGACATGGAATTTACACGTGGACCCCTTACATGATCTCCATTTGATATGTGGTTTCCACACACACATATATGACATACGTGTGTAAGCTTCTACATATATGTGGAGAACCTTGCTTTGTCATTTTCATGGCCAGAATCTCATATAAAATAGGTATATAAATATCGCAATCTAAATAAAATATATTTATCTTATATGTATATCAAAAACGATATAAACCATGTATATCTTTATGTCCCTACAGCCGCTCTATCATCTGGTCCTGCAAGCATAACCTGAAGAACCACAAATAAACAAGTGGCGTATACACGTACAGTGTATATACACACGTATGTGTATATATACGAATATATACGTGTGTGTATATAGGGTGTATGTATACTCACGTTACAGTCGAAGGCGAATCTTCTAGCAAGCATTATTGTAGCATTACGTTCGCGCTCAGACTCAAATGCGAACATATATGATAATCCTCTTTTGACAAGCCAAAACAATGCTAATGGGGCCGCTTGTCCACCTCCTCTAGCTCCACATAGCTAAAATATTTAAATATATTTAGTTTATACTAATTTTTTTACTATAAATTAATTACATTGTTTTCTAATAAACAAAACGTGTGCTATAGCAACTTGTAATTAGTATTAATTAGTGTTCTGCATTGTATGAGTAAGATTTGTTTGCGTGTATCGTGTATGTGTGTGTGTGTAGAGAGAGAGAGAGACCACACAACGTGTATGTGTGTGTGTACCTGCATGCCAACAGCGTATTTTTCTTTAAGTTTAGTTGATGATCCTTTTCGAAGCTTCATTCTCAATGTTCCAATCTCCAGTCCATAACACGCTTGCTTTACATATTCACCGTTCTGTTGTACAACAACAACCTGAAAATAATATAAACTATTAGTAATTATATAATAATTAACTTAGCTAATATTATGTTAATTAACATCATATTCATGTTTGAACTTACTTTGAACTCAATTCCACCTTTCTTAGCCAAGGCTTCAACATAATTTCCTAACCCAGGTGCTGCAAATATTCAAATATCCATATAAGGATATAGTAACTTAGTACTACATATATACACACACGCGTATGTGTGCGTGTGTGTGCGTGTGTGAGAACCTGGATCAATGGTTCCAGTTGTAGATAAAAACCTCCTTTCGCCGTCTGGTAAGGTGATGTCCACTCGTAATAGCCTCCCAACATCAAATGGCTCAGGTGCATATTGAGACTTTACAGCACCTATAAGCAAGGTGTGTGTGTGTGTGTGTGTGTGTGTCTGTGTGCGCGCGTGCGAGTGTGTGTGATGTGTACATATAAATGAAACACTGTGGATATAGTTTCACTAAAATACCTGAGATTAATTCTTTTTTACCACCATCAGAGGATATGCGGTGCCATTGAAAAGTGCAGAGTGAAAGATCAGGAGCATACTCCTCCACTTTAGCTATTCGAAGCAATGAACCAAGGCATTCAGCACCTTCCAAGCGATATATTTTCTTGCTGTCTCCGTGTTTTGCAACTTCAAGCTATATATACTATATATTATAGGCACATACGTACACAAATATATACATATATAACTCTCCGTGTGTGTGTGTGTGTGAGAGAGAGAGAGAGAGACTACCTCTCTTCTAAGTTGAAGAACTTGAGCAGATTTCTGGTCTAGCTGCTGTTGAATATGTTGAAGCTTGTAAGTCATGTCCATGACCTGTAAGTACATATGATCGTTATATTGTGATATAAAATGTAATATATGAAAACGTTTTGCGGTAACGCGTGTGTGTGTGTATATAGACACACACACGTAAAATGCATGTGTACCGGACCTTGCTGGGCTCGTGTAGCATTTTTATTCTCCGTGCTTCTTGAACTTCTAGCCGTAGTTTCTCAAGTTCCTGTTTGCATATATTAAATCTCTCTCTCTCTCTCTCTCTCTCTCTCTCTCTCTCTCTCTCTATATATATATATATATATATATATGTGTGTGTGTGTGTGTGTGTGTGTGTGTGTGTGTGTGTGAGAGAGAGGTGTGTGTGTACAGACACATTTGCACGCACACATTTATATGTATATATTACAGTTTTTTCAGCGTTATTGCATGACTCTTCTTGATCATTCAGTATAGCCTCCACTCGTTGTATGGCTGCCCTTATCTTTTCAATCTCCGCCTGAGCAACTAATCTTGCTTCCTCGACCATCTTCTTAGCATCAGCAGAAGCCTGATAAACAGATAAAATTTATTTCTGTTTATTACATAAGTTTAATCTTTATATAACTATCTAAGTTAATACCTGCTTAAACAGGGCTGCCATCTTTCTCAGCTCAACCTTGTCTTGTGAAAACTCCATCTCTCTTTGCACAAGCTGAATGCCAATTGCATCCACCTGTAAACATGGTTGGGTTAAGTTCTCTCTGTCTCCTCTCTATAGAGAGAGAGATGCATACGTCTGTGCATGCACATATTTTCTAAGTACTAAATAACATAACATATATACTCTATATATGATGTATATCTTATGTTATTAGTATAACACTTATGCATCTCTCTGAGACGTGTCAGATAGATGATATGTACCAGTGTAAGGCATTCTTCAACATCATCCTTGTTTCGACCAGCCACACGACCACCAAGCACCTCCAAAACATCTCTTAATTTGGTAATTAGCACTTGACGATCTAACATAAGAGCATTCTGAAGTCTCTCCTATAAAAATAAATAAATAAAATTTAAATAAATAAAATAAATAAAAAGATTTTTATACTTACATCTTCTGCGAGTTTTGCAGCAGCAGCATGAGCAGCATCTTGTCCGCGCTCGAATCTGCTGGCAAGGTCTCGAACCGACAACCTCTTCTGCTGTGCAACCAGCTCCGCAGCTTCCTTTGCCAGAATTTCTCTCTTGGACAGACGTGGACTTTCCTCCTCGGAATCGTCATGCAGATTACGGAATGCATTCGCTCCCAACCGCACATCTGCTTGAACTTCCGATGACATTTTCTCTGTAATTAGATCAGTACAGTCAGATCAACTCGCTATTATATTCAAAATTACCTCTATTCTCTAGTGGAAAAACAGCAACATGGTGCGATCGCAAAGAATTTGCTCAGAAAAGAACTAAAATTTCTATAAAATGCACTGCAACAAGCACAAGGAAGAGCCAACAGAGAAAACACAAGGAAAAGCTTCTTTCAATCACAGCCGTTGATTCAAATCGTATGAATCTCGCCACGTGGCATCATATATCGTGCCGGATCCGACGGTGGAGAATCGTCTTCTTCGTCTCAAACGGTCTTGTGTTTGCCTTGATGCAAAATCCACGTGGTTGGTGCATAAAAAAGAAGCTACAACTGATTTGGACACGATGTCTCATTCAATCTGTTTATAGGTAGTTTAGGTGAGAGTCCTTTAAATTTAAAAATTAATTTAATTAAGTTTATTACTAAGTATTTGCTTGGCGTGGACATTAAAGACTTCTCGAAGCATGATTGTATTAAAGTTGAGTTTATGATATAGGCACGTTCTATTTTATTTTGCTACAGTGCTTAGTGGAAGACAGCAAAACTATATTTTACTTAGCAAGCATCATTCACATTCCCGTGCTCATATCATAACGGATTGGTATATCCCTGAAATATTCACAGATTTCTGGTGCTCATGTCATTCTGAGGTAAGATATTCCACTGGATCTTCTATTGGACAAAATCAGCCTGTTGTTTATTACGAAAATATTTAATTATTAATTAATTTAATTTAATTATTAATCCGTAACATTTTTTGACTACGGCTAGTTTCGTTTGTTATAAACAGTTTAATCAGTTTGTTATTTACATACACGTGTCCATCTGAAGAGATAAGAATCGCAACAGTGACAATTGATCTATATCCTAAGCAAACGTGAAAACCCAAGAATGTGACTGTTCCTTGATTCAAAAGGCACTTGTTTTTATTCTTTTATATCCATATTATGTACACTGTTATATTGCTCAAGCTTTTGCACTGAGTCGCCGCATCACATACAAAGTAAAGATTATTATATAGAGATATAGATATATATGCACACACAAACACATATACACAGCGATATTGCGTGTTGATCTGGAGACAAGTTTGATATAGTGCCTACTTCAAATATCATCCCAAGTGTCAATTTCAGATTCGAACGCCAGTCGCTAGATATGTTTTAGATTGCAGATGTGGCCAGCATTTTGTGAATGTACTGTCCCACTTTATCCACGATTACAGGTTTAGCCGGTTGTTTTACCCGAGACCTTTTAAGTGTCACTGGACACGTGGCATCCGTGACCGGCTGACGAGCGACCCGGACGAACAAGACTAGGAGCTTAGCCGAATCGAGAAGTTTCTTAGGTCAGGGTTTATAAGCGAGCTCTGTGAGGTGCCTCGATCGTTCTCTTGGAAAACAAGCTTGAAAGAGCTGCATTTCTTGCTTAGGGTTCAGTCGGAGGCGCTGGAATTGAAATCTTCAGTCTTGTGATGGCGCCGATGTTTTTACGAATGATTCTGTGAAGAAAATGCTGCATTTCGTCGTTTAGGGTTCATCTGCAGGCTCTTGCGTTGAAATCTTCAGTCTCAAGGTGCGTTTTGATGCTTTACATCCCGCATTCTCAATCTTGATTTATATCTTGACGTGCTTTGAAATTGCAGGATTTTGGATCGTCGTCAGCGGGATAGTTATCGGATTCTTGTCGTTATGCTTCAATTCGCAGGTTTTTGATCAGTCGGCGCTGTTCTTCAAATCGCAGGTTTTAATTCCATCCGCGGATTCTTGGCGCTGAATCGGAGTCTACAGTCGGATCAAAGATTCTTAATCAGACTGTTCCTGGATTACACCAAAAACCGGTTTTTGCTCGCATAGTCCAGTTCGTATTTGTTTGATAAGGTACGCTTTAATGCGGCATTTATTCTTCAATCTTGTGTATAATCATCAAGGTGAGTTCTTCTTGCAGGTACAGCATGAGCAATCTTCTAGAGCAGATGGAGAAGATGGAAAACCTGGGAGCGACGTCGTCCTTGAGCACGGCGTCCCAGAAAGAAGGCGAGGAGAGGGACATCGGAAAGCAAGGATTGAAGAAGCTGCTTGTGAAAGCTGGGGAAGGATGGGAAACTCCGAACACAGGCGACGAGGTAAAAGGTAGTAGAAAAAATATCTATATGGAGAGAGATGATAACATCGGTCTTATCTGCACTTATAAAGACCTAGATTAACTGATTTATTCTTTCTGATGTATACAGTAAACTTGGGTGCATAATTATGGCAGGTCTTTTAAACACTCTACACACACAGTTACACATGCTTTTATATATGTGTGTGTGTGTGTGTAGAAATATATTGTCATATGTTTTTATATGTGATGATGGTCTATTTTTCACAGTTCATTACACTGGAACGCTTAATGGCAGAAAGATAATTTCTAGTCGTGATATGGAACAACCTTTCACTTTCACTATCGGGCAAGGTAAATTCATAAAATGCAGAGAATGTACTTGTAATGGTTTACACATAGTGGGTCATTTTTTATCTTAAAGTAGAACTTATATACATGTACAAACCGTGGATACATACATATGTACGCATTGTTTTGAGCAGGTAAGATGATCAAGGCATGGGACCAGGGAATCGCCACAATGAAGAAGGGAGAAAGAGCTATCTTTACAATACCGCCCGAGCTCGGTTATTCAGATGCTGAAGTCAGTATTCCTCCCAATGCTATTCTGAACTTTGATATAGAGCTCATCTCTTGGATTAGCATAAAAGATATCTGTAAAGATGGTGGCATTTTGAAGAGGATACTGGTAGAAGGAAAAAAGTGGGAGTGTCCTAAAGACAACGATGAAGTCCTAGGTAAGCTGCTCTGTCTGTATGTATGTATAATTGGAGAGAGCAGAGATAACGGAGTGGATGTGTGTACACTTCTATCTCTTTATGCTTGTATGTAATGTCTTGCTTCTTGAGCAGTATTAACATATTCTATTTAGTGAGATTTTGTGCCACGCTCGAGGATCGTACCATAATAGTTGCAAAGTCTCCAGAGTCTGGTGTTGAATTCTATGTGAGAGAAGGTGAGCTATTCTTATCAGCTACAGTGTTTATCTCATTTTGTTTTTTACAGGATACTTTTGCTCGGCCATTAGCAAGGCCGTAAAAACTATGAAAAAGGAGGAGAAAGCATGGTTGATAGTTAAACCACAATGTAAGCTTAATAATCACGTATTTAAGTTAATTAGAGATGCAACACACACACGCACGCGGATGCGTTTGGTACAAATGCACTATAGAAATAGACATGTAAGGGATATAAATTGTTTTAACAGTATATTTTCTTAGATGCATTTGGAGAAACGGGGAGTAAAGAATATGGTGTACCACCAAATGCGAATTTGCATATAGATCTAGAGCTGATTTCGTGGAAAGTAGTAGAAGATGTTACAGACGATGGGAAGGTGGTGAAGAAGATCTTAAAGCAAGGAGAGGGATACGAGCGGCCTACTGACGGCTCCCTTGTGAAAAGTAAACAATATCTCTCTCTCTCTCTCTCTAGTCTTTGTGTGTACACTATTATTAGAACTATATACGCACCGTTGCTGTAATTTTCTTCTTGTTGTAGTCAAGTACGTCGCAAGACTGGAGGATGGTACGGTTTTGGAGGAGCATGGTTTCAAGGATGACCTGTTTGAATTCAAAATTGATGAAGGTATGTATTGCTTCATCACATACATGTATGTGTACACATACATGTAGATACAGAGACGAGTAACAACTAATTAGCAGAACAAGTGATTTCTGGTTTGGATAAAGCCGTGGCAACAATGAAGAAAGGAGAATATGCTCGTATTACTATTGCTCCTGAATATGGATATGCTACTGTTCAGACGCCTCTGAATGTTGTGCCTGCGAATTCAACTCTTATATATGAAGTAGAAATGGATTCTTTTATCAAGGTATGAAATCAAGTTGTTAAGCTTCACGTACACATACACACGTATTATACCAAGTGGTTTAGCCATAACTTATATAGTTAACTCACAGGAGAAGGGGTCTTGGGAAATGGATACCAGTGAGAAGCTGCAGGCATGTGCCAAGTTGAAGGAAGATGGTAACGCTCTCTTTAAAGCATGCAAATATCAACGTGCATCTAAAAAGTATGACAAGGTATTATGGTTGTCTATTAGTGTGTGTGTGTGTGTATGAGAGAGAGGGAACTGAATTGATCTGCATTCAGGCTGCAAAGGATTATTGAATACGATAGCTCTTTCAAAGAGGAGGAGAAAAGATTAGCCAGAACACTAAAAATCAGCTGTAATTTGAACAATGCTGCGTCCAAGCTGAAGCTTAAAGATTACACCGAGGCTGTAAAATTATGCTCAAAGGTATATACCCGTATATACATACATTACACGCATACATACGACTGTGATGAAGTTGTGCTGATTGATCCATATATGGCAGGTACTTCAAATACAGTCGTTAAATGTGAAGGCTTTGTATCGAAGAGCACAAGCACACATGGAATTGTTGGATTTAGACCTTGCCGAGCGGGACATAAAGAAGGCTTTAGAAGTAGATCCACATAACAGGTATACGTTGTTGACAGTTATATACAATGTTAATATAAGTTAAATATTTATGATTAAGCTTATTTTGATGTGGTTTACTTGTTTACTTGAAGGGAACTGATAATAGAGCAAAGGGCAATGAAAATAAAACAGATTGAATACAATAAGAGACATGCGAAGATGTATGGAAACATGTTTGCAGATCTGAACAAACCACACTCGGTAGAAACCACCAAGGTACACACACACACACATATTGGTTTACGTTTTCACACTATAGTCATATAAATTTGTTATAAGAGAGAGTAAGAAATTCCTTCTGTGCAGCCAGAGACAAATGAAGATGAACATATGGTAGTAAACTGTTGAGGTTTGCAAATAAGACAATTTTGAAAGGTTTAATTAGGATACTTAAGGGTACAAAGGGCAAAAGCACCCTCACAGTGACTAGGAAGTAAATTTCTTAATATTAAATGCTTTTACACTAATATAATTGTACTATTGTACAATTATATGTATATATAACCAAATTAAACTTTTTAATTATGTAACTCATAATGAAATACTTAAGACTTATAACAATATACATAAGATAATTAATAGCTTTTTGAAAACCTTACTGGAGCTGATTTGGATTGCATAACCAAATGGAATATAGGATGCTTTACATTTCTTACTCCTTGAAAAGTAACAATTAAATATTATATGAGTATATTAAAAAAATCATCAAAATAATATTGATTATTTAAATATTATATATTAAGAATATATATATATTACTTACCTGCCATAACCATTGTGGAATTCTGGGTGGAATAGTACAAAAGATATATACACATGCATATAATGCTATAATTATATTTATTTATAATTTCTCACTTATTTTGTTAAATTTCTTATATATTATTTACTACTAAGCCTGTAACATGAGCTCCCATCTAAACAATGCAGGTAAGTTATCAAGAGAGATGATCTTCTGTAGAACCTCCACAGAGTAACGGTATTCTTGAATATAAAAAAACTATTATATATATAATTAAAAAACAGAAAATTGTACAAAGGTTTTACAAACAATATAAACCATATAAATATTACGCATAATTACTTTTTCAAACGTGTCCATGAAGTAGTTATAACAGAATTATATAATAAAAATCAAATATAAAATGTTTATAGTTCACTAACTTGAAATTAATTTAATTAAAAATAAACTATATAAAATTGCTAAAATTATATGTATATGCTCCTCTTAATTATAACAACCATGTAATTTGAATTTATTCAGCAAATTAAATTAATAGTTTTAATTTATCATATTAATTTGTATAGTTTACCTGTATAAAGATCCATAGCGGATAATGTAACCTAATTAATATTTTAAATTAATTGGGGCACGTCTGTAGCGGATTTCAATTAGATTACAGATAATAAAGTTTGATAATATATATTTAAAGTATATATTTATATATAAACTTAAGTTTACTTAGCAAATGGTGTTATATAATAATTCAAAAACTATACTCTTGATATGTAAAATATTAATTACGCTAGAGTTTCTTTTATCATTCCTGAGCTCATTATCAAAATGTATACAGCAATACCTACAAAAATAAATAATATACAAAAGTATTGGTTTAATTTAAATGATAATAAGCTAAATAAAATTAAGTATTTATTTTAAATATTAAATATAATAAGTCCTTGAAGTATACTTGTGTAAAATAATGACAACTATGAATACCTATAATTAAGTTTTCTATTAATATATATAGAAGTTTAATCTAATCAAAGTTAAATAAAGTATAGATTTAAAAAGAATTTAAATTAAGTAATTTAAAATAAAAATATAATATATTATCTTGGAAGTGTACCTAGACAATAAATAGCAACTACAAATGCTTATAATTGAGTTTTCTATTTGATATCTGCATGTCTTTCTACGGTAACCATGTATATACAAATTAACATATTTCATCAATATACTTATATAATCATTTATTATATTTAATACATATACACACCATATATATAATATATTATATAATTCTTATAAGTGATTATATACTTTTGCAAAATATTTAATCTTTAGCATTGTTATCACTATAATTTTTAGTACATTGTCCATCCTTATTATTATAGATAATTTTAATAAGTTTAATTTAAGTTCTAACAAAAGCTGATTAACACTAATTCAATTAGTATTATATTTAATTTATTAATCTTATAGCTAAATTTACTTAGTTAAATCATAGCTTTGACTATTTTTCTTATATATTGTGGTTTAAAAAAAGAAAAGTCAATATGTTATTTTATTTTAAATGAATTTCATTATATAATGCTTAATCATGTTCGATACACTATTTAAAAATTATAATTTTATTTAAATACAAACCAAAATGTTTAACAATGTGAAGATTGAAATTGAATTTATATTATTATACCGTATATTTAATACAATATATGTATTTATAAAGTATCTATACCGTTGTACCATATACTTAAACAATATATGTATCCTATATAAAAACACATGTAGAATATTACTTTTATTGCCAACATGTGTACATATTATAATTGATGAGATTTTATTTTAATCTTGAACTTATAATTGCATTTATGGCTGAGGCATTTCATGTTTTGACATCTCGACTAGGGATATGCCACACTTTCACAAGTGCTTATCATCCTCAGACAAATGGTTTAGTGGAACGGCTTGTTAGAACCTTCAAGGGGATGATCCCGAAGTATGTGAACTTTCAACATTCGGATTGGGATGATTATCTGCCGTCTCTCCAATATGCTTATGTCACTAGAGTTCAAATTCCATTGGTACTTCCCCATATAAGCTCTTGTATGGTCATGACCCAGTGTTGCCAACGGAGTTGGGTTTGCCTTCTCAATTACCGCGAGCTGCTGATGCTAGGTCGTGGGATCGGTATTTAACGAGCATTCTTCCATTGGTTCGTGCGGAGTCAGCAGAACACTTGGGCCGCGTACAAGTAGGATAACAACAATGTTATAACTCGCATCATCGTCCTCCTGCAGAGTACAAGGTTAATGAATTGGTGTTGGTTCGATTTCCCAAGCTTACGGTACATGGTTTAGTTAAGAGTCTCCTTCCTCAATGGAAAGGACCGTATCGAGTGCTACGGCAAGTAGGGCCACAGGTTTATGAGGTTCGGCACGACATTCAACCCGATCCTCCGGAGATTGTACATGTACAACGGTTGAACATTTTATGCAACGGGAACAAGTTGTGCCGCCTGCAGATTCACCAGTGCCTCCTCCTGATGTTCCTCCAGATCCAGGCCCGTCTGCAAGAGAACCCTAACCAATTTACACCCTTCCGAGAGGAGGAGATGATGTAAGATCCACCTGTACGGCTGCATACTATTATTAGCATAGTGGATTTTGATAGCCGTCGGATTGGATTCAATCTGGACCACTCGCTCTTGTATATAAGTTAGGATTTCTGAACTAATGGATATATATTTCGAGCTCTCACAATAATCTAAATATGTCTTAATAAAATGATAATTGTAAACATTTAATCTTAAATTTATTTAAGAAATGATAATGGTAAAAACATACTTTAATTAGATAATTTATATTTTATTCATATTATTTTAAATGGTAATATTTATACATACTCATTATATATTTAAAGATGTATGTTTTTAAATGGTAATTTTATTTTAATACATACTCATTATATATTTAAAGATGTTATGTATATAAATGACAATTTCAATGTTGTATATATATTAATTTTCTTAGTATAATATCAATATGTTTTTAAAATTGTCATTTTTTAACATTTTATTATGATACTTTTAACATTTATTAATTATAAACTTTATTTTATTTCATTTCTAAGTATGTTTATAAGTTAAATACATAAGTTTTATTAATAATTATTATTTAAAAACTACAATATAAGGATTGAAAATTTAAATATAAATTTAAAACTTTCACAAGAATATATATAGTAATATTATAAATTTTAAGAATATATATGAGATTTTCCTTTAAAGTAAATAAATAAACTGTTTTATTAACATGAATTTAAGATAATATCTTCATAAGATTTAAAGATAAATATTTATAATTTTAAAATCTTTATATGTTATAATTTAAAAATGGTTTGGTTTATAAATAAATACTATATCATGTTTTAATGATTTTTAAATAAAATACAACATCATATCATTATAAAATATTTATATATTTTTAAAGATCTTTATATATTACATTAAATATTGCCTTAGTGATTTTAAATAAAATACAACATTATAATCGTTAAAAATATTTATATATTATTAAAGATTTTGATAATATGTTGTAACTTAATCATGTTTTTAATGGTTTAAATAAATTATCATATCATATAATAAAAAGAGAAAAAAGAACATCAAATAAAACACCATATCATATTATTAAATAAATACTTAAATATTTTAAAGATTTTTATATGTTATAATTTAAATATGCCTTGATGAAATATACTATATCATTAAAAAGATATTTAAAAACAAATTTTATATGTTACAGCTTAAATATGCCTTAGTGGTTTATAAATAAAATAATATATCATAACTTTAAAAAGAGATTTACAAAAAAACATTATTAAAGTTTTTTATATAAAATCTTATATTTGGTGGTTTTATATATAAAATACCTTATAAGATTTATAAAAATATTATATTTTATCATTAAATAAATATTTATATATATTATAAAGATCTTATATGTTGTAACTTAAATATGCTTTGGTAATTTATATAAATATCATATTAACTATATCATTAAAAAGAAAGAAATAAAAAGGAAACAACAAAAGCTTATACATAAATAACTATATTATATCATTAAATAAATCTTTACATATTTTTTAAATATATTTTTATATTGTAACTTAAATATGTATTGGTAGTTAATTCATAAATGACTTTGAAATAACTGTCGAAAATACGAATATTTATTTAATGGTATTTGCTAATTTTTTTATTAAAATTTAATAATTTCATTTTTAATTTAATAAATATTTATAACTTTTATTTGCAAATGTCAATTGTAATATGTTATTTATTACTTTTTAAATATATGATATAGTATTTATCATAAACCACCAAAACATTCTTTAAAGATATAATATATATAATACGAAAACTTTTTAAGCTTTTTGCAAAAACAGATTTCACATATAAATAAGAAAAATAAATTTAAAATTTAAAATTTATTTAGTTACCTTCTTTTTGGGAAGACATGTTAAAGAGCAACATTACTTTTAAAATATTTTTTATATGCTTTGATGCAGTAATTTTAATCTTGTATATAATTATCAAGACGATTTCTTTATATAAATATGGTAAGTTTGCATAATGAAATAACAATTAAAATTAAATTTTAAAACATGTGTAAACAGCCTGATGAAAGTCTCGCTATCCAAAATTTATGATTTGAACACATTGTTAAAAATTTGCAAATGAAAAAAAATCTGTAATTTAAAAACCAGCACCAATTACAAATTGTTAAAAACTTGAAATTAATAACAGTAATAAGAATATAAAAATAATGCACTATAATGCCATCAATTCGAGAATTATCCGACTATAATGATTTAAAATCCTACACATTGCTGAGATATAAGTCAAAATCAAATATGTGAATAAATACATACATTAATTACAATATTACAATGCAGCACAAGATTATAAATTTTCATTTCAACACCTCCAAATGAACCCTAAAACTACTTTAAAGGTTTTACACGTGTACAATGACCTAGATAAAAACAACCGGCTAAACAATAATACTTCTTTGCGCACACATGCCCATCGGAACAGATAACTGTGATTCCATGGTCAAATTTATATCAGACAACCGGCTGATTTTTGTCCAATAGAAGATCCTACCTGATGAATATCCTACCTCAAGATAATGACTTGAGCACCAGAATATACTAGACCCCACCAGGCATGTTATGACATAAGCACTAGAATGGGAATGATGGCTTTCTATAGTTTAATAAAAGAGAACGCGACTTGAATATAATCTAAACAATGCCAAATACTTAGTAATTAAATTTAATTTATTTAATAAGGACTCACACCTAAACTACCTAGAAACAGATCAAATGAGACATCGTGTTCAAACCATGTGGATTTTACATTCAAGGCAAACACAATACCATTTGAGACGAAGAAGAAAATAATATGATTTGAATCAACGGGTGAGATTGATTCTTTTCTTGTGGCTCCGTAATCTGCAGGACGATTCCGAGGATAGTTCACGTCTGTTTAAGAGAGGAATCCTGGCCAAGGAATCTGCGGGCACAGCAGAAGGGGTTATCGGTTCGAGACCTTGCCAGCAGATTCGAGCGTGCCACACAAGATGCTTTTTTTTTGGTAATTATCTGTTTATAGGAGAGACTTCAAATCGTACACATTTTATGCATGCATGCGTGTGTGTGTGTGTTTGCAAGTACTATGTGTTTAAAGTACAAGTTAACCAATTAAGTTTTACTTAAGTGTATACTTAATGTACAGATTTTATGTTGTGTGTGTTGTTTATAAATATCAATGTAAACACTTGGTAATGTCATGTAAGCAGGGATGTTAACCCAGTAGATTAAATGAATTTATTATGAATTATACATTTATGAATTTAAATAAGTTCATAGATGTTTACTTTAAGGTAAATAAATTTAACTATTTAAAATTAAAAGATTTAAGTAAGTATATATAAATTCTAATTTTATGATCCTTGGAAATTTAAAGTTCAACGTTGTTTTAGTTGCCTGGTTATTAATATTACCGATAAAGTCAAATTATTTTGCATCATTTTTAAATATCAACAAGTTGTACACTTAATAAAATGTTTCATGTTATATTTAAATTTTATAATATTTATTATAATAAATGTTAATTCTAATATTTATTTGAATAGACATCAATGCTCTTAATAAAGAAGTGTCACTGAAAGATTTCTAATAATTTCTCCTTCCAATATGTTTAAATTGTGTAAGAGGAAAATTTACTACTTTGTTGAGTTGGTGTCAAACCCCTTGTCAATCTCAACTCAGTAACCTATTAAGAAATGTTATACTTCCTTTATTTGGTTTAAATTATTTCCAGTTTAATGAAGTTCTGTATATTTTATAAATTATTGCACCATATTAATTATAAAGCATTAAATTGGAATGGTGTTTTTTTTCAATCAATCCATATAATCAATCAATCTGTTTTTAATCAATTCATATTAGCAATCTATTAATTTAAAAATAGTGATTTTTCAATCAATACAACTCTGGATCACTTAACAATTATGATACGTGGAAAACACACATAACGTATTGGAACTGTGTACAGGTGTGCTAAATTAAACAATATGGTTACTTTTAATATTCTGTATACTAAATGTATATCTGCAGAGAAAATTATAATTTCAAAGTAGAATATAAAATTATTATATAGTCGCATTTTCCAAATCGTTGAAATACATAACAATAGTTAGTATGTAAATGGAAACATTATAATTTACCTAAGACTTTACTGATCAAAAAGTTTACTGTTCAGTTTTAAGTATTAAAAACTAATTATAAAATTAACTTTAAATTATAATTTTTGATACAATGGGAAATGTTCATTGTAATATAAGTGTGCAAACCTTTTTAAACTACTGCTTTAACTTAATATTTTTTTAATGAACATTTGTTACATATAAAACTATTCTATATACATTATTCACATTGCTTGGTAGTAATCACGCCGTTTTTAATCAGTAATGCATAGTATATATAATAGAGCCTGTTTAAATTAATATTGTTAAGACTAGTGAGAGGGGCAGTCGCTCTTTGGCAATTAATTTAGTTAGGCATGTTCTTAATTACAATTTTTATATTTGTATATATTTATATGTATTTTAAAATTAACATATGTTTTATTGATTATAATATACAGACACATATATAACGTTTTTGCTATATAAATAGGTATATAAATATGTTGGTTAAGTTAACACTAATTAACATTTAACAAATAAATAATTTTTTCTTTTTACATACAATTATGAATTAAGTGGTCAACTTAATTAGAATGGAATTATATGTCTTCAAAAATTAAAATTAACTTATAAAAATTAATTAAGTTTGGCTTAACTACCTTTTCTTTATATACCTACGATTAAGATAAAGATAACTCAAATTTGTTTAAAAAATTTACTTAACGAATTTTGATGGGCATTCGCATAAATTAATAATATTAACTGACTTGCATGGTTAATTATTAATCTAATTAAATAATATGTGAAGGACCTTGGTTAAAGAAGTTTCATTTAAAAAATAACTGATTTAATTGAATTAAAAATTAACATAATTAACTTTAATGTGGAAACAGTTAATTATTTCTTAACTATAGGGCTTAACCGAATAGTAGAAGTCACCTTTTCTTCGCTATTTAAAAAATAATTTCAAAAATATATAAAAAAGTTATTACAGGGATTTCAGCTCATCCAGCAAATTGTTTAAAGATTTTAAAATTTAATAAACATATTTAATAGTAAATAACAGTGTCTGATCGAATGTACAATGCGCAGTTTAAATATCTACATGTGAATATATAGTAGTTTATGGAGGGTTAGAAGCTTTAATATTGTTTAATTAACGAATACACTTGTATACACGCATACGCATATAACACAGAGTTAGTTGACCAGTGGAATATTCAGAGAATGTGGTATCTTCGGTTGGAACTGAATCAGTAAACTACATGTATTAGTTAATTAAAAACATATATATTATGTGCAAATGTGCAAAGAAAACTTACATTATATATACATGTCTTTATAAATTATGAATTTATAATAAATTCAATTGTAAGTAATAACTGTACATGATAATTATAAATTATAATAAATAAAAATGTTAATTTTTAAGTTAATTATATTATGTAAAAGATTCTTGCAGAATGCAATTATACACATATATATTTCTAAATTTATAAAGCAATTAAAAATTTATAATAAGTCATATATATACATAAGCATAACCATATTTATGGGTATATTAATTTCATTTCTCATAAGTAATATCTTATATTTAAATATATAAATATAGAATAATACATAGTTTAAACTTAAGCTTATTAGAAAATTACCAAAAGAGTTTTCATTGTCCATTTTTAAATTACTTTCTAATTAAAAATCTTAGTGTTTCCAACACAAAGGTGGAATCAGGGTTTTATTTAGTAATGGCATTTAATTAATTTTTTTTATTGATAATAGCGTTTGGAAATACTAAGATTTTGACTTTTAAATATTGAAACGTAATGATATATATATATATATAGAGAGAGAGAGAGAATACGCAAGATACACACATAAACACCAGTATGTAATATGTTATAAAGTATTACTTAGTAGGTATTAATATTTATAATTTAGGCATGTAATTATTTTTAGTATTATTATATGTGCAGTGGGACTAATAATTTATATCGATTATAAAAAATATTAATTAATAGAGAATTAATACAGTCTTAAACAGGTTCTACTACGAACTTTTAACAAAAACTATAATTTATAAAGTTATACTATAATAAGTAAGAGTCATTTTGAAATTAAGTGAAAGTAAGATTCCGAATTCATGGTGCAAACTGTTAAAAATTGAAACCTTAATAAAAATATTTAATAATAAATGATAATGTCTAATTAAATGTAAAACGTACACTAAAGCAATGAAAGTGTTACTGAGTTACTCTATAGAAATATGTATACCTACAGCAGAGTACCATTATTTAAATGTATAACTTATTAATAATGTATACAATAATACATATTTCATAATTACAAACTTATGTTAGTAATGTAAGACATAAACAAGCTTGTTAATATTAAATTTGTAATTTCTAGTTGAAACTCTTACCGTTTCCAACACAAAGACAGGTGTTTTAAAATTATTATTTATAAATATTATTCTAATAGCATATAATGCTTATCAAAATGAAATTTCACATTTACAAGTAAATTACAGTATTATATACTATGTTTTAAATATATAATTATTATAAAGTTGCATTTTGCAACTAAAAGAGAAACAAAAGAAAATCGGATATCATCAGAGGATACATAATTAGAATTATAATTTTGATTTTAACATTGTAAATATAAACAGGCAAACTACCTGTGATTAATTTCCCTAGTTTTTAATACGAATAATAAACTTTTGATAAGTAAAGACTCGGTTAGGTAAATTATAATGTTTCCATTTACATACTATTGTTATGTATTCTAACGATTTGTAAAATGTGACTGTACAATAATTTTATATTATTTAATTTAGCACACTACACACAATGCTTCTAAGACGTTACGTGTGTTTTACCACGTAAAACATAGAATTTTGCTAAAAGTATATATATAGTTGTTAAGTGAATCCTAGTTAGATTGATTAAAAAAACACCATTTCAAATTAATAGATTGATAATATGGATTATAGATTGATTGATTTAAAAAACACATTTCAAATTAATGCTTTATATTAATATGGTGCAATAATTTATAAAATATACAGAACTTCATTAAAATTAAAAATAATTTAAACCAAATGAAGTATAATAGGGTTAATGAGTTTGAGATTAACCAAGGGGTTTGACACCAACTCAATAAAGTAGTAAATTTTCCTCTTTTATTATTCTTACACAATTTAAACATATTGAAGATGAAAGATAGAAATCTTTGAGTGACACTTCTTTTATTACGAGCATTGATATCTATTTAATAAATATTAGAATTAACATATATTATACTAAATATTATAAATATTTAAATATATATCTGAAACATTTTATAAGTGTACAACTTGTTAATATTTAAAAATGATACAAAATAGTTTGACTTTATCGTCAATAATGGAAGATACAAAAAAATTATTATATTAAAAAAAAAAACCCAAACAACTAAAACAATGTTTGAACTTTAAATTTTCAAAGATCATATTATAATATACTTATTTAAATCTTTTAACTTTAAATAGTTAAATTTATTTACCTTAAAGTAAACATCTATGAACTTATTTAAATTTCATAAATGTCAGGCTGTGCAAATGTGGGCTTGACACTTGTCACTCAATAAGAAGAGCCTCTCTTTTACTGCTCCGTGGGAGATTAAACAATTCCTCTCCGTGTGTGAGTGGATGTACTGGGCCGAGTGTACTCCCTAGTATATATTTATTTTTAATAATAATATATAAAACATATTGTATATTATATACAACACAATAACATTTAATATAATTAGATATTATTGTATATTATACAGCACTTTTATTAATATTATAATAAAGTCCATTTTAACATTTTGATATGATGCTGCTTTCTCTCTCAGTTAATCATATATATGTATCAAAAAGATTAGTAAAAACTCATATTGTTCCACTTGTATAAGTTAATGTTGAAAGAGAGAGCAACATGTAATCTAAAAACTATTGTATGTTTGTTTGAATTATTAATATATTCTACATTTAAATATATACATTGAAACATTGTGCACTAATATATTACTAAACTATAACCTTGTCTTCCGACATGTGCAGCAAGCGTTGAGCCTCCGTTCGTCACTATACACGCGCTCCAGTCCCCACCTCTGAAAAGCCACTTACTAGTGAAACACACATACGCAACAAGCACACACAATATCTATAATGCATAAATATACACACAATTCAATTCTTATATGTACATTTTAAACATATATTTGTAACGCGTGAAAATTATATGCCAAGATATACGTGTGTATTATATTATGTATACCTATTCTACATTTTTAAATTTTGATTTATATGTACAAAATTTTAAATCATTGCAACTAGATAATTCTCGAATTTATGGTGTTATGTTGTGTGTTATATTACAGGCTATAAGGGTAAATGATATATAAGAAAATTAGCATTATATACAAAATAAATTAGAATTTTTATATAAATATAATTATAGCAGCAAATATATATAAATATTTATGTAATATATATATAACAAATGTGAATATGCTGAATATAAAGTTAGTGTTGGAACCTTTCCACATCAACGGTTGAGTTTTGTAGATTCCAAAGAGCGGGTGAGCTTTCCCGTGATTTGTCGAATCTTTTGTAGGGACTATACCTATTCCACCCAGAATTCCAGGTAAGTAATGAGTTCACATGTAATATTCTTAATATTATTATTATAAATATTTAAATATTCAATATTATTTTGATGAAAATTTTCTAAAGAATTCTTTACATTTTTACATTTCGTTAGGGAATAAGAAATGTAAAGCATATTATATTCCATTTGGTTATGCAACCAAATCAGCTCCAGTAAGGTTTTCAAAACGATATGAATTATCTTATGTATATTGTTATAATTTTAGCATTTAATTATTTCATTACATTATAAATATTCTAATTAAAAAGTTTTGGTTATGTATATATAATGAAATTGCAATAGTAATTAAAGTGTTTATCTTGACATATTAGTACTTTAATTTTAAACTTTAAAAAAGTAATTAATGCAAAAGCCTTTGAGATTAAAGAAGTTTACTTCTTAGTCGCTTTTGGCTTTTGTACCCTCTTTTAAGTATCCTAATTAAACCTGAATTTATAAACAAAATAACATTAAACAATTCATGAATAATAAGGTAATAAATTTTTAAGTATTTGAAATACAAATGCATATCTTATATATGAAAAAAAGGGACATTTAATATTTTAAAACTTGAGTGTTTTTAAGATCTTTTTTATAGTATGTTAATTCTTAATGTTTGAAAAATTAAGACATGAAAATAAATTCTTTTAACTTAAAGTCAAGAAAACATTTTTAAATACTTAAGGTCAACACCATATTAAATTAAAAATCTCGTAACATATAAAATATTTTCAAATTTTAAAATTGAAGATGTCGTTTTTTCTTTTTTATATACGAGATTTGTCTTTGTTTTTCAAACTTTTTTAAAATTTATCACTCCATTTTTCACGAATTATTTTAATATTTTACTTATAAATTTAAATGCAAGATAGATTAAAACATACCAAATTAATTATTTATAAATTTAAATGTAATATAAATTAAAATATACCTAATTAATTACCTATAAATTCAAATGCAATGTAAATTGATAATGACTTTAACAAAATAGGTTTTTATTTAAGTTCTTCTTTATAAAAATATGATAAACATGAAGAGGTAAACCCATATATTCAAATAATTTCAAGAACAACTCAGACAACTGTTAAATAAGAATAAATCATAATAATAATAATATAATTAAGAAATAAAACATAAACTAAAACAAACATAGATTTGCATTTATATATGTTAAAAACTTAAAGAACTTTGTACAATTCACAATTGACTGTATTAAAAAATAAAATCATTATTAAAAATACAAATTTTAAGTGTCATCTCTTTCTTAATGTGAAATTGGATTGAATAATGATAATGTTTTCAATTTTATTTACTTTAAAATATTGCTCATATTATATTTGTGAGTAGAAAACGTCTTAATGATTATACACAAAAATAGAAATTACCATGATGTGTACCTTAATAATGAATTTAAAAAACCAGATTTTGAAATAGGTATGTATTATATAACGTATAAAACCTCTTTTGTTCTTTAAAGAAAAACTGAATCATTTATTCTATTTTATATGTACGTAGTTCAGATACAGCTACAAAAGCATTTGTACACACTATATAGGAGGCACATATCGCTATAGACATATACGTTATACATATGTAAAATTATTGTACAAGCATGCATATATATATATCATTTTTATTATTTTTATTTATTTATAAGTTTTCAGGAAGATAAATATAGAGGAGAACATGCTATTTGAGAGGTCTATGAGAGTCACCTGCAAGACATGGAGACATCCTGGGACAAGGTGTGTGTACTTATATACTTCACATGCATATATTCTCTCTCTCTTTATATATATATATATATATATATATATATTTGTTCTGTAGAACAAAATTAACACTTTGATATACATCATTTTATATTTGTTGCCTATTTCTATAAGAGCTGTTTTTATATGCAGGTGTTTCACAATGGTAAATGGCTTGGGGTCACGGACAACCCTAGACATTACAATACATCAGCAGGTGTGTGCATACCCACGCCTGTGTGCACGTATGCGTAAATAATAACCTTCAGAGAAATCCACATAAGGTACACCATATTCGTTGTTCCCCGTTTCCAGCTTCATCTAAGAAAATATACTGTTAAAAGAATTTATATCCCTTGCATGTCTAATTCTATAGCTTCAGCGTCTGTCATATGCATGGGTTTGATATGTATATAAGTACTACCTTCTAGAAATGCCAATGTATGCACAATGACAAACTATGAGTAAACTATTACAAGTACATTCTAACAACAAACCCCAAAAACATTGTCCATAGAGAAGTAGTTATGAATTGTATATTAGTAGAGCAAGAAGCTTCTAACTTCCATAAGCGTCTGTATATAAGCGTCTGTCATATGCATGGGTTTGATATGTATATAAGTACTACCTTCCATGGATTTTCAAGCATTTTAAGCAAGAATCGAGAAGCAATAGATTTACCAGAAAACCTTACATTTCTTGAGACAATCCTGCACGGCGATCCGGAACGAAATGGCGATCTCCTCGGCGCAGACTCAATCCTAATTGTTCCTCTGCAGATCCATGCTCGCATGTGCAGAATGGCGCCGCCGCCGCCGTCTCGCGCATGCATATCGATCCGCCATAGCCACCAAGAATACAAATATTCTCCTGTAATGCAGCGTACGACTATTCTTCTATAAATCATGCGAATATTCTTTACTAATATCTTTTTCTAAATATTACTTAATTTTAATAATTCGTCATTTTGGACAGCGCATGTACAAAACATCACATTTTATGCAGGAGCGTGTGTGTGTGTGTTTTTGCAAGTACTATGTGTTTAAAGTACAAGTTAACCAATTAAGTTTTACTTAAGTGTATACTTAATGTACAAATTTTACGTTGTGTGTTGTTTACAAATACCAATGTGCCATGTAAGCAGGGATGTTAACCCACATAACTAATAGGAGGCAGATTAAATGAATTTATTATGAATTATATATTTATGAATTTAAATAAGTTCATAGAAGTTTACTTTAAAGTAAATAAATTTAACTATTTAAAGTTAAAAGATTTAAGTAAGTATATATTAATTATATTTTATGATCCTTGAAAATTTAAAGTTCAACATTGCTGGTTTTTAATATTAACGATAAAGTCAAATTATTTTGCACCATTTTTAAATATCAACAATTCACTTAATGAAATGTTTCAGATTTATATTTAAATTTTATAATATTTATATAATATATGTTAATTCTAATATTTATTTAAATAGACATCAAAGCTCTTAATAAAAGATTTCTAATAATTTCTCCTTCCAGTATAATTTTTCCTTTCAATAAAAGAGAAAAATTTACTACTTTATTGAGTTGGTGTCAAACCCCTTGGTCAATCTTAATCTCATTAACCCATTAAGAAATGTTATACTTCCTTTGTTTGGTTTAAATTATTTTAATTTTAATGAAGTTCTGTATATTTTATAAATTATTGCACCATATTAATTATAAAGTATTAATTTGGAATGGTGTTTTTTCCAATCAATCTATGGGTTTTTAATCAATCCATATTATCAATATATTAATTTGAAATGGTGTTATATACTTTGAGTAAATTTTATGTTTTACGTGGAAAAACGCACATAACATATTAGACACATTGTGTGTACAAGTGTGCTAAATTAAACAATATTGTTACTAATTGAAGCTTCTAATATTCTTTATACTAAATGCATATCTGCAGAGAAAATTATAATTTCAAAGTAAAATATAAATTTTGTTAAAATACATAACAATAGTATGTAAATGGAAACATTGTAATTTACCTAACTAAGTCTTTACTGATCGAAAAGTTTACTGTTCAGTTTTAAGTATTAAAAACTAATTATAAAATTAACTCTAAAATATAATTTTTGATATAATGGGAAACCTCTTGTAGAAATGTTATTATAATATAAGTGTGAGAACCTTTTTAAATTAGTGCTTTTAACTTAATATATTTTAATGAACATTTGTCACATATAAAACTATTCTATATACATAATTCACATTGCTTGGTAGTAATCACGCCGTTTTTAATCAGCAATGTATAGTATATATAATAGAGCCTGTTTAAATTAATATTGGACTCTCTTTGGCAATTAATTCAATTAGGCATGTTATTAATTTATATAATTCTATATATATATGTATATATTTATATGTATTTTAAGACCAGCATATGTTCTATTGATTATAATATACAGACACATAGAGAATTGAAACGACGTTTTTTCTATATAAATAGGTATATAAATACATATTAATATTTTTTAGTAGTGAACACTATTTATTACATTTAACCTGTTTTACTAGGGGTGTCTTTCCATTACACGGTTTGGTTAAGTTAACATTAATTAACACTTAGCATATAAATAATTCTTTTTCTTTACATTAGAATTATGATTTAAGTGGTAAACTTAATTAAAATTTAATTAAATGTCTTTATAGATTAATATAATTAAGTTTAAAAAAATAATTAATTTTGGCTTAACTACCTATCTTTATATAGTTATGATTAAGATAAAGATAACTCAAATTTGTTTTAAAAAATTACTTAACGGATAGCCTTAATTTGATGGGCATTAGCATAATATTAACAGACTTGCATGGTTAATTATTAATCTAATTAAATAATATGTGAAGGACCTTGATTAAGGAAGTTTCATTTAAAAATAACTGATTTAATTGAGTTAAAAATTAACATAATTAACTCCAATGTGAAAACAATTAATTATTTCTTAACTAGAGGGCAGTAGGAGACACCTACATGTCAAAAATTAATTTAAAAAAAAATTAAAAAATTATTACAAAATGAAGAATTTCAGCTCATCCAGTGTCTGATCGAATGTACAATGTACAGTTTAATATATAGTCAACCGTAGTTTATGGAGGGTTAGAAGCTTTAATATTGTTTAATTAACTAATATACTTGTATACACGCATACGCATATAACACAGAGTTGGTTGACCAGTGGAATATTCAGAGAATGTGGTTTGAACATCTTCGGTTGGAACTGAATTAGTAAACTACATGTATTAGTTAATTAAAAAATATATATTTATGTATACATATGCATACGTATGTAAATATGCAAAGAAAACTTACATTGTATATAAATGTCTTTATAAATTATAATAAATTCAATTGTAAGTAATAACTGTACATTATAATTATAAGTTATAATAAATAAAAATGTTAATTTTTAAATTAATTATATTATTTAAAAGATTCTTGAAGAATGCAATTATACACGTATATATTTCTAATTTATAAAGCAATTGAAAAATTATAATAATACATGGCATTACCAAATGTTTACATCGGTTCTTGTAAACAACACATAGCATAAAATCTGTACATTAAGTATACGGTTAAGTAAAACTTAATTGGTTAACTTGTACTTTAAACACATAGTACTTGCAAACACGCATGCGTGCATAAAATGTGTACATTAAGCATACATTTAAATAAAACTTACTTGACTGAACTTGTACTTTAAACCTAAGGTCGATACACACATAGTACTGAGCTCCATATGTAACAGCTTACACGCATTAGACAATTCCACCATGACTCTATCCCGTTTAGTGTTACAATAAACACAAAATATGGTTTTATACTTGGTATATACCACCATCCTCAAGCAAGCCGTGGAAATGTGGGCTTGACACTTGTCACTCAATAAGAAGGGCACTTTTATTAGTATTAATAAAGTCCATTTAACATTTTTATATGATTAGATATTGGTGCTGCTCTCTCTCAATTAATTATATATTTGTATTCAAAAAGATTAGCAAAACACATATTGTTCACTTTTAATGTAATATATAAGTTAATGTTAAGAGAGAAAGAGTCAGCTTGTAGTACTCTAAAAGTTATTGTATGTTTGTTTTAAAGGCAAAGAGAGGGACACATATTTTTTATAATGATTTTTTGGAAAAGGGTCACTTATGAATAGTGCTCCAAACTTTTTGCAAATGCAAATACAAAGGTATGTTCTGTTTTAATTTATGTTGTGTTTCTTTATTAGTAGTTGCATGAACTGTTCTAAAATTATTTAAGCATATGGACTTTGCCTATTTATTTTCACCATGTTTTTAATAGGGAGGGTGTTATGTAATGCTTGGGCAAAAAGTTATTTTGCCAAAGTTACTATTGCTTTTATAAATAACGGTTACGTATGTTCTAATTTACATTAAATTTAAATTTATTAACAAAATAATACTAAAGTAATTAGGATGATAAATTTTTAAAGATTTGGAAAAAAAACAAATCTTATACGAGAAGGAAAGCGACGTCTTACGTTTTGAAAATTGAAGTTTCTTAATTTTAAAATGTTTTTATATGGTATGCATTTTTTTAATTCAACACAATGTTGACCCAATGTGAGTCATGTTTTTCTGATTTAAAAATCTTTATTTTTCTACTCAAAATAAATGATTACTCAGGTATATATATATATATATAACGTGTATATTTACTTATTTATTAAATAACATCATACAAATTATCTTAGTTTTTCCCTTCTATTTTGAATTGTAAATAATTTCTTTTTAATTTCCATAATGAAATTTAAAAAGAATGTATTTGCAATTCAAAATGGAAAGAAGAAAGACTGAGATAGTCTTTTATATGAAATTAACACAATTAAATAAATATATATACACATTATATATATATATATATATATATATATATATATACACACACACACATACACACTTAAGTAATTACTTATTAAAAGTAAAAATAAAGACTTTAAGTTAAAAAAATTTACCTTTACATTTTCATTTTTAAACATTAATATTATATTGGATTATATTATAAAAACCATTTCAAAAAATAGAGAAACTTTAAATTCTAAAACCTAGTTTTTCTTTATTTATAAGATTTGCCTTTGTTTTTCAAACTCTAAAAACTTATTACCAATTTATTTATAAATTGTTTGTGTCATTATAAGTTCAAACACAATGTAGATTAAATCATATAACTAACTATCTATATGACAATGACTCTGGTGAAATAGATTTTCACACATGAAATTATTGGATTTAAACATAAAAAAAAGCCTAAATCCACATGATAAATATACATTGTGTGTGTGTGTGTGGCAGTTATCTACAATGTTAATATAAATTATTTTATGTGATTTACTTGCAAGGGAGCTGATAATAAAACAAAGGATGAAATTAAAACAACTTAAATACAACAAGAGACATGAAAAGATATATAGAAACGTGTTTGCACATCTAAACAAACCACACTTAATAGAAACCACCAATACACACACGTGTGTGTGTGTGTGTGCACTTTCCATACATCTCAACTGGATATATTGATTTATGTCTTATGTACACGTAGATTATGGTACACATTATAGACATATATTTATTATACATATGAGGGAGGAGAGTAAAAAAGTCCTTTTTCCTTATGTAAGATAACCTACCATTAATGTTAGTAAATCCATGCTTGAGAGGTCTTAACACTAAAAGGGTCAGAGACTAACACTTGTCTCCAACCTTCTCTTTCACATCAAGTTAATAATAACACTCATAATTAAACAAAAATGTAGGTATGAGATTTTAATTAACAAGTTTTCTTTATAATTTCTAAAGTTAAAATTTGAAAGCCGCATTTATGGCACTCGATGCAACTCTTAAATTTAAAATATGACATGATATCCTACATTTTAAAAAATAATGTCACATAAATACTAAGTTAAACGACACACATAGTACAATGCACGAGGCACGCCCTTTGGAGTTGTCTCATGGTTTAATGCTAAGAGGTTGAATACTTTAACAAACAGGCATGCCTAAATCAATATATTAAGTTGAGACGTAATATATATATATATATATATATATATATATACATACATGTGTGTGTACCAACCTTAATGGTTTTTACTCAGTGTGGTTTGTTCAGATGTGCAGACATGTTTCCATACATGTCTTGTTGTATTGAACCTGTTTTAATTTCATTGCCATTTGCTCTATTATCAGCTCCCTGCAAATAAACCGATTTAGGAATGATGTTATAATTATGGGAATCAAACACATAAAGTAAAAATATAACTTATATCAAATACACAAAACTGTAAATATTGACATTGTACATAAATGCCACACACACACACAACGTATACCTGTTTTGTGGATTACTTCTAAAGCTTTCTTTATGTCCTGCTCAGCAAGGTCTAAATCCAACAGTTCCGCTCTTTGATACAAAGCCTTCAAATTTGACGACTCTATTTGAAGTACCTGCGACACTTGAACCACAACTTCATCACGGTCGTATATACGGGTATATACCTTACAGCCTCGTTGTACTCTTTAAGCTTCAACTTAGATGCAGCATTGTTCAAATTGCAGCTGATTTTTAGTGTTTTGCTAATCCTCTTTGAAAGAGCTATCGTATTCAATAATCTTCGTGAGGAGCAATTCAGTTCTCTCTCATAACACACACACACACACACTAATAAACAATCATAATAACTTGTCATACTTTTTAGATATTTGCCTGCTTTAAAGAGAGCGTTACCATCCATTTCCCAAGCTGTAATGAACTGTGAAAAATACACTAATATAAGACCATCATCACATATACAAACATATGCCAATATATCTAGAGAAGTTGTTATGAATTGATATTAGTAGACCAAGAAGCTTCTTCAAAAATTCAGACTTCCAAAGCAAAAACATAGAACTTTTCAGCAGAATTGGAACAGAATATACAGATCTCCATTTTGTCGTGACTGATGTGGTTTACAGCAACCATACATCCACACACGCGCACACACATATATTTGTAGAGACGTGTGTAAGTCTCTAGCATACATGTGTCATTTTCATGGCCAGAATCTCTTATAAAAAGAAAATATCCCATACGCAATCTAATATATTACATACAGACACACACACACACGCACACATACATCGCTTTCAAAATAAAAACGAGAGTGGTGTATAAACCATGTGTATCTTTATGTCCCTACAGCCGCTGGTCCTGCGAGCATAACCTAAAGAATCACAAATGAATATGTGGCGTATACAAGTATAGTGTATACACACAAGTATGTCTGTATAAATACGTGTGTGTGTGTGTGTGTATATATATATATACACTCACGTTACAGCATTATTGCAGCATTACGTATGCGCTCAGACTCATATACGATAATCCTCGTTTGACAAGCCAAAACAATGCTCCTTTAGCTCCACATAGCTAGTTTATACTAATTACATGGTTTTCTAATAAACAAAACGTGTAACATGCTGAATTGGTTGCGTGTATGTGTATATTGTGTGTGTGTAAAGAGAGAGAGGATCCTTTGATATCACACAAACGTGTATATATGTTTGTGCCTGCATGCCAACAGCGTATTTTTTAAGAGTAATAATTAACTAATTAGTAGTTTATGTTAATTAACACCATATTCATTACTTTAAACTCAATTCCACCTTTCTTTGCAAAAAAAAATTAAAAATAATAAATAAAAAGATTTTATACTTACATCTTCTTCTTGTCTACACTGGCAAGGTCTCGAACCGATAACCTCTTCTGCTATGCAACCAGCTCCACCGCATCTGGTTGAACTTCCGATGACATTTTTCTCTGTAATTAACTCGCTATTATATTCCATAATTCCACTGTTCTCTAGTGGAAAAACAGCAACATGGTGTGATCGGAAGATTTTACCCAATAATTTTCAAAATGCACCTGAACAAACACAACGAAGAGAAGGAAAAGCCACAGAGGAATACAAGGAAAAACTTTTTTTAATCTCAACCGTTAATTCAATCTAACGGTGGAGAATCGTCTTCTTAATTAACTAAGTATTTGGCATGTTTCTTGCTTGGGTGGACATTAAAGAGCTTATGCACGTTCTATTTTATTTTGCTTACTACAGTGCTTAGTGGAAGACAACAAAACTAGAGCAAGACCATTCCCATTCTGGAGCTCATAACAACGTGCCTAGTAGCAAGTCATCATTCCCAGTCTGGAGCTCACGTCATAACATGCATTAGTATTTCCTTGGAATATTCACACCTCGTGTTCATCAATACGTCTTATGTTCGCTAGTGGGCACACATATATAGAGCGATAGATATCATGCTGTCAATTTCAAATTCGAACACCAGCCGTTAAATAATTTTAGATTGCAAAAGTGACCAGCTATTACTCTACAGCAAAATTCTTAACTTCTCCAGTTTGTACAGTTCCACTTTATCACAATAAGGTTTAGCCAATCGTTTTATTAAGACTCCTCTAAGGGTCACTAAACCACATGGCAGCTAATGACCGGCTGATAGCAAACGACAAAAACTAAGACTTAGCTGAATTTGAGAATTTCTAGGTTATGGTTTACAAATGAAGTGAACTTTTAAAGCTTTAGAAGATTTACATTTTTTATTTTGGTGAGCACTTGTTTTTACATCCGATCTTGATTTATAAATATTTAAATTATCCATAATTAGATTCTTGTTTAAGATTCATTTAAAGGCACTTGCATTATAATTTTATAATCTTTGTTCTCACATTTTTTATCTTGATTTAATTTTAGCAATGTCCATAATTAGATTCTTAGTTAGGGTTCATCCTTGTAATCTTTATTCTCACATTTTTAATTGATTTTATATTTTTAATAAATATTTTTAATCTTATATTTTCTTGCAAAATACAATTTTTTAAAACAGATGGAGAACCCAAAAGCTATATTGTTCTTTACCAAGGGTCACGAAAAGAAGGCACATTTATTTTTGATTAAAATCTGTGTTTTTGATAATTATTTTTCTTATTATTTTCTTATATTGGCAAGGTCACATAAAATCTATGTGTTTACAGTTACTTTTCTTATTATTTTTTGATATCAACAAGGTTATCTACGCAATATGTTGTAAATGTAAAGTAACTATTATACGCTCTTTTTGATTTATTCTTATTTTTAATTGTTAAATCTTCTAGTAGATGTAATTAAATACATGCTATTTTTTATTTATTTTATCACCTTATTTTTTAGTTGTTGGATCTTATGGTGGATGTGATTGAATAATTGCGACTTCCTAATCATATTCATATTCATCACCTATTCAATATCTTATATGCTTTTGTATATTCTTCTTTAACACTTGAATCATTTATAAATAAATGGAGTAAGAATTTGTTAAGTATTTTGAGAAAAAAGAAAAACTTTATTTATAATAAACAAAGTACTGACTCAGACTTTATAATTTGAAATCGTTTTCATTTTAGAACATGTTTTAGTGAATTTTAATTCTTGATTTAGAGGTGTGTCAACCCCAATGCCTTTAAATTAAACCATTGCACCAACAAGGTTAACAGGTATGTATGCATGCATGCATGTATATACATACATACATACATATATATTGTGTGTGTGCGTGAATGTATATACGTATTCAGACCTAATATTTCAAGAGCAATATTTGGTTTTTGTTTTGCTACAATTTTCCAGTTGTAAATTTTGGGGACGCAAGTTTGTTATTTAGTCACAAGGTTTGTACATAAATGAATGAATGCAATGTATTTGTACTTTCATTAAGTAGTTTACATATTTGTAAATGTACACCTAATGTATTTATATCTTAGCAAAGCTCACACACACACACACGCACACATGAGAGAGAGGCACCAGTTTCTCTCTCTCAGAAGCTAGTTGCACGACATGGATTCCACGTAAGCACTTAATATTGTTTATATTCATTATTTAATTTTAAAATGCCTTCGATGGTTATATATAAAATTAAAAATTGCCACAACAAAGCATACCTCGATAATTACTTTGATAATGATAAAAAACCAAGGTTTGAAACAGGTATAAACGGTTTAACGAAGAATTTCATTACTCAAAATTCTATAATTTGAGGACTTCAATTCAAAGTACAGTGCCAAAAATTTGCAAAAAAAATTAAAAAATTTAAAAAAACAGCACTAAGTATAGATTGTCGAAAATTTGTGAATCCAAGAACAGTCCAAGTATGACAATCTAAAATATTATACACCGTCAAGGTATAAAATCAAAATCAAATATGTGAATAAATGTGTATCTTGATTTATAATATTACAACGCAACCGCCTACAACACCATCATAAAATTACATATTTCCAACGACCTCTTAAGGAACCCTAATTCCAACGACCTCTTAATGAACCCTAAAACCAAGATATGTAGCTCTTTCAAACCTTCAATCCTTTTTCAATTCAGCGACTTGTCGATGCAATTAAAACAGAGACATGGAAGATATATAGAAACATGTTTGCACATCTGAACAAATCACACTCAGTAGAAACCACCGAGGTTGATACACACACGTGTGTGTGTATATATATATATATATATATATATATGCACTTTACATACATCTCAACCGGATATATGGTTTACGTGTTTTGTATACACTTATAGTCATATACATTTGTTATACATACAAGGAGAGAGGAGAGAGAGAGTAAAAAAAAGTAATTTGCAAATAAGACAATTTTGAGAAGGATACTTAAAAGGGTAAAAGGGCAAAAGCACCATGGATGAACAACTTGTTTTACTGTGATTAAGAAGTAAACTTCTTTAATTAAATGCTTATACACTAATTATTATTTTTAATTTTAAAATTTAAATAAATATATTAATATGAATTTATCCTAGGTTCAGAAAAAAAGGCATTAATTATTATTTAATATTGAAGTAATAATATGTTAAGATAAACACTTTAATTACTATTGTAATTTCATATATATATATATATATATATATATATATATATATATATATATATATATATATAACCAAATTAAACTTTTTAATTATGAATATTCACAATGTAATGAAATACTTAAATGTTAAAATTATAACAATATACATAAGATAATCATTATCCTTTTGAAAATCTTACTGCAGCTGATTTGGTTGCATAACCAAATGGAATATAGGATGCTTTACATTTCTTACTCCCTAACGAAATGTAAAGAATTCTTTACAAAATAATATTGAATATTCAAATATTTATAATAATAAAAGAAGAATATTTATATTTAAACTCATTACTTACCTATAGTACCTACAAAAGATTCGACAAACTGAGATTCCTTACGGGAAATCTCACCCGTTCTTTGGAATCTAAAACTCAGTCGTTGATGTGGAAAGGTTCCGACACTGTAACTTTCTCATGCACATAATCTGTTTATTCAACATATTCACATTTGTTAAATATATATATACATAATATTAATATATATTTGCTGCTATATATATATTTATTTTAAAAATTCTAGTTTATTTTGTATATAATGTTAATTTTCTTATATATCATTTACCACTAAGCCTGTAATATGAGCTCCATCTAAACAATGCAAATAAGCAGGCAAGTTATCAACAGAGATGATCCTCTGTAAAACCTCCACAACTCGATCGTGGAGAGAGTAACGGTATCCTTGAATATAAAAGCAAAAAAGTTAAATTAAATATTATCTATATATAATTAAAATGCAAAAAAAATGTACAAAGGTTTATAAAATATATAAATATTATGCATAATTACTTTTTCAAATTCCACGGATATGTACTTGGTGGATATTTGAAGAAATATATGTATTATACAACATTTTACAGTATACATATCTGTGTGTGTATGTGTGTGTGCGTGTGTTATTCTCTAAAATGCAACCATCAACACATACATATGTCTTATGTGTATGTATTTGTGCACCTTCAAAATCAGAAAAATTGAAGCTGCTTTTAGAGACGTACATGCTGTACATAAAGCATATACAAAAACATGTATGATACGTATTCCTATACACACACACACATATCCGGTACCGGTGGGAAATATTCTGCATGTAACTGCATTGAGTTTGAATCCAATAGGTTAACAAATGTGAGTATATGAAACTATAATTACTTTATATATATATATATATAAAACTAAAAGTAATTACATCTGTGAGAGCTCGGAATATAGAAATGTGTATATCCATTAGTTTAGAAACCCTAACTTATATACAAGAGCGAGTGGTCCAGATTGAATCCAATTCGACGGCTATCAAAATCCACTACGCTAATAATAGTATGTGCACATGCAGCCATACACATGGATCTTACATCATCCCCTCCTCTCGGAAGGGTGTAAGTTGGTTAGGGTTCTCTTGTAGACGGGCCCGGATCTGGAGGAACATCAGGAGGAGGCACTGGTGGATCTATAGGCGGCACAACTTGTTCCCGTTGTACAAAATGCTTCAACCGTTGTACATGTACAATCTCCGGAGGATCGGGTTGAATGTCGTGCCGAACCTCATAAACCTGTGGTCCTACTTGCCGTAACACTCGATACGGTCCTTTCCATTGAGGAAGGAGACTCTTAGCTAAACCACGTACCATAAGCTTGGGAAAACGAACCAACACCAGTTCATCAACCTTGTACTCCGCAGGAGGACGATGATGCGAGTTGTACCGTTGTTGTTGTCCTACTTGTACGCGGCCCAAGTGTTCTGCTGACTCCGCATGAACCAATGGAAGGATGCTCGTCAGATACCGAGATCGAGAGACGGCAGATAACCATCCCAATCTGAATGTTGAAAGTTCACATACTTTGCGATCATCCCCTTGAAGGTTCTAACAAGCCGTTCCACTAAACCATCTGTCTGAGGATGATAAGCACTTGTGAAAGTGTGGCGTATCCCTAATCGAGATGTCAAAACATGAAATGCCTCAGCCATAAATGCGGGACCATTATCCGAGAGAATTCGCTCCGGACAAGAATGCTGAAACACGACCCGATTCAGGAGAAACTGACCAACAGCAGAAGCAGTCGCACTAGCAAGAGCACCAACTTCTACCCAACGAGTTAGGTAATCAGAAGCAATAATAACGTACTCGTTACCAGCAGTTGACCGCGGAAAAGGTCCCATCAAATCAAATGCCACCAATTCAAACGGACGAGAAACTGCAATTGACTCCAACCGTCCTTCCGAAGCACATGGGGGAGTATTGCGAGCTTGGCACCACACAACTACGCACATACCGAATCACATCTCCTCGCAACTCCGGCCAATAGAAAGATCTGCGCAGCTTCTCCATCACCCGACGATGTCCCATGTGCCCGCCAAGAATAGGAGAGTCATGGTAAGCATGGAGGAAGCGTGGAATGAAGATTGAAGGCACCACCAACCGCAAAGGATCATCTGGATCAGTCCCCACAAAATAAAGAAGGTCATCCTGAAGGCGATACTGTGAATGTAAATGCCTGAAAGGCAAGTCATCAGCAAGTGATGCAGGATTCTCAAACCCATCACGAAGCCTTCGAATCCACGGCTCAACCTTTTGAGCTTCCCGAACCTCATCCAAAGACGGCAAATCTAACTCTGCATTCTGCGGACACTGAACGTCAAGCACAGCAACTGCTGATGGTACGGAATCTTCATCCAAAAAGTCCACTGAAGCTGGAACAACTGGTTCCTCTGGGGCAACAGAAGAGAGAGAAGGTGGAAGAGGAGCCCGAGAAAGAGCATCAGCATCAGCCATGGAACTCCCTGGACGATGAACAACTTCAAAGTCGTAAATTTGAAGTTTCAAGGCCCACCGAGCAGTACGCCCAATCAAATTCTTTCGCTTCAACAACGAAGTGACTGCTGCATGATCACCTTCCAACAACGTCCGCGAACCATGCAAGTAGGCATGGAGCTTCTCAAAACCCCAAACTGCTGCTAGACACTCCTTTTCAGTTGTGGAGTAATTCACCTCTGCTGGCTGCAATGTACGGCTGATGTATGCAATGGGATGTCGTTGGCCAGGAACACTTGTACTCTCCTGCATCAATACACCCCCGAGGCCGATGTCAGAAGCATCTACACGCAAGATGAAAGGACGAGTGTAATCCGGGTACGCCAAAACTGGAGGAGTCGTCAACAACTCTTTGAGATCTGCAAATGCCTGCTTGCAATCCTTAGACCAAACAAAAGAAGTCATTGACGATTTCAACAACGCGCGCAACGGTGCAGTACGATCTGAAAGATGATCCAAAAACGACCCAGATATTGTACCTTGCCAAGAAAGCGTTGCACATCATTCACACACTTCGGCGTAGGGAACTTCAAAACTGCAACTAGTTTGTCAGGATCGACTTGCAAACCTTCACGTGAAATGCGATAACCCAGATAAGTGGTGTCCTTTGATCCAAATACACACTTAGATGGCTTCAACTTCAAACCAACTTCCCGCAGTCGATCCAAAACCTTACGTACATCACCGACATGCTCCTCCCACGTTCCATCGAATGGATCAAAACATCATCGATGAAATCAGCAGTCACCTCCGGCATGTCGCAAAGAACCTCATCCATCATACGCTGGAAAGTTGCTGGAGCATTGCTCAAACCGAAAGGCATCACCAGGAACTCGTACAGGCCAAATGGTGTTCGAAAAGCAGTCTTGGGAATGTCCATGTCAGCCATCGGAACTTGCCAATATCCAGATGCGAGATCTAACTTGGTGAACCAACGGCTCCGCCCCAGTCGATCCAAAAGGTCTGCAGTATGAGGAAGTGGGTACACATCTGAGACGGTTACCTCATTTAACGGGCGATAATCAATGCAGAATCGAACGCTCCCATCAGGCTTCGTCACAAGGTGAGGTTCGCACGCCCAAGGACTTCGAGACTTCCGGATAACACCCTTCTCCAACATCTCTTTGACATTCGCTCGTAAGATCTTGAGCTCCTTTGGTGATCGACGCCGAACAGGTACCTTGATTGGCCTAGCTTCTCCAGTTGGAATAGGGTGGCGTGTCGCAATCTTGGCCCCAGATGACAAGTCGAAGTTGAAAAGATCAGCATACTCCTTCTTGAGTTGATCAACAACTACAGCACGACGATCATCTGATGGATCCAAAGAAAAAAGGAAGAGCATGAAGGGAAAATGGTTGGAAATAAGGGTGAGACAAAAGTGATGGAAGCAGAGGTGGAAGCAGATGGACGAAGTGGAATAGAAGTAAGAGGAATGGAAGAAAGACGAGGGAGAGTCAAACAAGGGGGAGACTTTTCAAAGTCACACTTGGCATGATTGCGAGTTAACCAATCCATACCAAGAATAAGGTGAAAAGCTTGACTCGGCACCACCCGCAAAGATTGAAGCTCGAGCTCACAATCATCCACACGAACAACAATGTCCACTTCATCCCGCGAACAAGCATGAGTATGTCCGTTGCCGTACAGAATGAAGACTGGTTCTACCGCACGACGCAAATGAAGGCTGCAACGTGTAGCAACAGATTGAGAAACAGAGGACAAACTTGAACCTGTATCCACCAACACTGAAAGGAAAACAGGATGAGGTGTGCGATTGAAACGAGCTTGAAAAGTGAAAACCGGATGATTTGGTGCCGAGTGAACCCCTTGATGATACTCCCGAAAGAAAGATGGAGGGGTCACTAATTTATTCGCACGAGGACCCTCCTCTACTCGTGCGATTCGTCGTTTCCCGGAAGATCCACCGCATCACAACCTTCCACTGCAGCAGCACCAACCGGACGTTGTTGCCGCCATGGCCTCCATCCTGGAAATGGGGGACGCCAATCGGGAAACCGTTGACAGCGCCGATACGTGTGTCCAACCTCATCACATGCCCAACAACGAACTGCACGTCCACGTCCTCGTCCACGGGCCCCACCTTGTGCTGGTACACGAGCGGCAACAGCCTCAACCTCCATCGGAGCAGGTCCATCCCCAACATGGAGTGGAACAAGAGCACGTGAAGGCACAAGTGGGAGAGGTGACGACTCATATCGTTGTGCCAGCCTCAAAGCATCGTCAAGAGTCACTGGAGCTAGTGCATGCACAAGCCCCACAAGGTCTTGACGAAGTGCTGGCCACAACATACCTAACTTGATGCGTTCCGACATGTTAGGTTCTGCACGCAGCAAAAGGCTTCGAAAGCGAACACCAAACTGCATCACCGACTCAGATGGCTCCTGACGAATACGATGCAACTGCTGAAAAGCATCATCACAGTCGTCCGCATGCCCAAATGCACGTTTGAAGATCTCTGGAAGAATATTCCAATCGCCACGAGTTGCAACGTCCAGACCATTGTACCACTGCAACGCCGTCCCTTGAAGACAAGTAGGAAACTCGCGCAAACACTGAGCACCGTCCCACGAATGATATGTGGCAACCACAGTGAAGTGGTCAAACCAATGGTACACATCATCTCCAGGATTTCCGCGAAAGAAATCCGGTCGGACACGGGGGTTTGCAACATGCGTAGGAGGAGTACCCTGGCCTGTGAATGCTGCCATCAACTGAGAATGATTGTTCAATTGCACACGCATGGCATCCAACAACTGCATGAGTAACTGCTCCACAGACAAGGGATTTGTCTGTTGTGGATTCATGGATGAAGAAGAGACAAAATCCACAAGAAAGGAATAGATCTAGACAATGGAAAAGCTAGACCTAAGAAGACAGAGAAAAAAGACACAAATCCGAGCACTCCGTAGGGACAATTAGAGGTGCCCCTCACCTCCACCAATGTGAGAGCTCGGAATATAGAAATGTGTATATCCATTAGTTCAGAAACCCTAACTTATATACAAGAGCGAGTGGTCCAGATTGAATCCAATCCGACGGCTATCAAAATCCACTACGCTAATAATAGTATGTGCACATGCAGCCGTACACGTGGATCTTACACATCGTACTTTAGGATGGATTATTTATAACCATGTATAGAATATACATATTTGTATATTTGTAAATGTACACCTGGTGTATTTATATCTTAGAAGCACCCATATCTAATCATATAAAAATGTTAAATGGACTTTTATGTATAATATACAATAATATCTAATTATATCAAATGTTATTTTGTTGTATATAATATACAATATGTTTTATATATTATTATTGAAAATAAATATATACTAGGTCAAATGGAGGAGTACACACGGCCCAGTACAAGACAAGAACGCTGTGCAAGAGAGGCTCTTTTATTGAGTGACAAGTGTCAAGCGCACATTTGCACAGCCTGCTCGAGGATGGTGGTATATACAAGTATAAAACCCCGTTCAGTGTTTACTGTAACACTAAACGGGATATAGTCATGGTGGAGATGCCTCATGCGTGCAAGCTGTTGCTCAATACTATGTGTATCAACCTCAAGTTTAAAGTACAAGTTTAATCGAGTAAGTTTTACTTAAATGTATGCTTAATGTACACATTTTATGCACGCGCGCGTGTGTTTTGCAAGTACTATGTGTTTAAAGTACAAGTTAACCAATTAAGTTTTACTTAAGTGTATATTTAATGTACAAGTTTTACGTTGTGTTTGTTTTACAAATACCAATGTGCCATGTAAGCAGGGATGTTAACCCACGTAACTAATAGGAGGCAGATTAAATGAATTTATTATGAATTATACATTTGAATTTAAATAAATTCATAGATGTTTACTTTTAAGGTAAATAAATTTAACGATTTAAAGTTAAAAGATTTAAGCAAGTATATATTAATTATAATTTTATGATCCTTGAAAATTTAAAGTTCAACATTGCTGGTTCTTAATATTAACGATAAAGTTCAATTATTTTTGCACCATTTTTAAATATCAACAAGTTGTACACTTAATAAAATGTTTAAGATTTATATTTAAATTTTATAATATTTATTGTAATATATGTTAATTCTAATATTTATTTAAATAGACATCAATGCTCTTAATAAAAGAAGTGTCACTCCAAGATTTCTAATAATTTCTCCTTCCAGTATAATTTTTCCTTTCAATAAAAGAGAAAAATTTACTACTTTATTGATCAATCTCAAACTCATTAACCCATTAACAAATGTTATACTTCCTTAGTTTGGTTTAAATTATTTCCAGTTTTAAGTTCTATATATTTTATAAATTATTACACCATATTAATTATAAAGCATTAATTTGGAATGGTGTTTTTTTCAATCAATCCATATAATTAATCTATTAATTTGAAATGGTGTTTTCTCAATCAATCTTAACAACTATGATATATATACTTTGAGCAAAATTCTATGTTTTACATGGAAAAACACACATAACCTTACAAACGTATTAGAAGCATTGTGTGTACAAGTGTGCTAAATTAAACAATATTGTTACTAATTGAAGCTTCTAATATTCTTTATACTAAATGCATATCTGCAGAGAAAAGTTTACTGTTCAGTTTTAAGTATTAAAAACTAATTATAAAATTAACATACCTTCACATAAAGAATATTTAATATATGTAAGAAAAAATCACTTTGATAATTATATATGATTAAAAATTTAGAAAAATAAGTCTGATAAAAAATCTCATTAACATATTTTAAATTATCTAAATATTTAAATATGGATATTTTAAAGAATGTATGTATTATACAACATTTTAGTATACATATGTGTTATGTGTGTATGTGTGTGTGCATGTGTTATTCTTTAAAATGCAACCATCAACATGTACCTACGTACATATTTGATGTGTATGTGTATTTGTGCACATTCAAACTCAACAAAATTGAAGTTGTTAAAATGCTTGAATTTAATCCATCGTTTCTCCAAATAATAATATTCTGCTGTAGGTATACATACTTCTAGAGTAACTCTTTCATTGCTTTGATGTACGTTATACATTTAATTAAACATTATTATTTAATATTAAATATTTTTATTAAGGTTTCAATTTTTTTAATAGTTTGCACCATGAACTCAAAATCTTAGTTTAACTTAATTTCAAAATAACTCTTACTTATTATAATATAATTTGTAAATTATAGTTTTTGTTAAAAGTTTGTAGTAGAACCTGTTTAAGACTGTATTAATTCTGTATTAATTAATATTTTTTATTAATCGGTAAAAATTATTAGTCCCAACTGCACATATAATAATATTATAAAATTAATTACATGCCTAAATTATAAATATTAATACCTACTATGTAATACTTTATATACATATTACATAGTGGTGTTTATGTGTGTATCTTACATATTATATATATATATCATAATTACGTTTCAATATTAAAAGTCAAAATCTTAGTATTTCCAAATTCTATTATCAATTTTTTTTAAAAAAAAGATAAATACCATTACTAAATAAAACTCTGATTCCACCTTTGTGTTGGAAATACTAAGATTTTTAATTAAAAAGTAATTTAAGTTTAAACTATGTATTATTCTATAGTTATATATTTAAATATAAGATATTACTTATGAGAAATGAAATTAATATACCCATAAATATGGTTATGCTTATGTATATATATGACTTATTATAATTTTCGATTGCTTTATAAATTTAGAAATATATATGTGTATAATTGCATTCTTCAAGAATCTTTTAAATAATATAATTAACATATTTATTTATTATAATTTATAATTAAATGTACAATTATTGAATTTATTATAATTTATAAATACGTATGCATATGTGTACATAAATATACCACATTCTCTGAATATTCCATTGGTCAACCAACTCTGTGTTATATGCGTATGCGTGTATGCAAGTGTATTAGTTAATTAAACAATATTAAAGCTTCTAACCCTCCATAAACTACTGTATATTCACATGTAGATATATTAAACTGTGCATTGTACATTCGATCAGACTGTCATTTACTATTAAATATGTTTGTTAAAATTTTAAAATCTTTAAACAATTTTTTGGATGAACTGAAATTCTTCATTTTGTAATAACTTTTATATATATATATATTTTAATTAATTTTTGACATAGTGAAGAAAAGGTGTCTTCTACTATTCGAGTTAAGAAATAATTAATTGTTAATTCTTAGCTCAATTAAATCAGTTATTTTTTAACTGAAACTTTCTTAATCAAGGTACTTCACATATTATTTACTTAGATTAATAATTAACCATGCAAGTCAGTTAAATATATTAATTTATATGAATGCCCTATCAATTAAATAATTTTTTTAAAACAAATTTGAGTTATCTTTATCTTAATTATATCTATATAAAGGTAAGGTAGTTAATTAATTTTTAACTTAATTATATTAATATATGAAGATATTTAATTACATTTTAATTAAGTTTACCACTTAATTCATAACTGTAATGTGAAAAAAGCATTATTTATGCTAACTTAACCAAACCGTGTCCCATAATAAAACAGGGTTAACTGTAATAAATAGTGTTCACTACTAAAAAATATTAATACGTATTTATATACCTATTTATATAGATTTCAGTTCTCTATGTGTCTGTATATGCTTAGATATTATAATCAATTCTTTTATTTACGAGCATTGATATCTATTTAAAATAAATATTAGAATTAACATATATTATAATAAATTTTAAAATTTAAATATAAATCTGTTGAAACATTTTATTAAGATAACTTGCTAATATTTAAAAATGATGCAAAATAATTTGACTTTATCGTTAATATTAAGATATGTTTAAGAAGATACAAAAATATTTTATTATAAAAAGAAAAAACCAAGCAACTAAAACAATGTTGAACTTCAAATTTTCAAGGATCATAAAACTAAAAAATTAATATATACTTATTTAAATCTTTTAATTTTAAATAGTTAAATTTATTTACCTTAAAGTAAACATCTATGAACTTATTTAAATTCATAAATGTATAATTAATTTAATCTGCCTCCTATTAGTTATGTGGGTTAACGTCCCTACTTACATGGCATTACCAAGTGTTTTACATTGGTTCTTGTAAATAACACACAACAATAAAATCTGTACATTAAGTATAAACTTAAGTAAAACTTAATTGGTTAACTTGTACTTTAAACACATAGTACTTGCAAACACACACACACACGCGCGTTGGTAAAATGTGGCCTCCGTGCTTTTCCCTGTTCGTCCACTATACACGCGCTCCAGTCCCCACCTCTGAAAGCCACTTACTAGTGAAACACACGTACGCACACAAGCACACGCTATATATATGCATAAATATACACACAATTAAATTCTTATATGTAATACATGTACGAGCAGTAAAGTAAAAGAAGCATTTTAAAATATTTATGTAACGCGTGAAAATTATTATATGCCCAGATATGTGTGTGTATTTATTATGTATATCTACTCTACAAACACATAGACACACACACACACACACACGTACCTTTCTGACCGTGCATACTGCTGAACTTGTCACCGATTCCGGGAGTACGGCTTTCATGTATCCGTACTTATTTCTCTTTTTTTGTAAACCTAGGATAAACTCATACTAATATATTTATTTAAATTTTAAACTAAAAAAAATAATTAATGTAAAAGCATTTGATTAAAGAAGTTTACTTCCTAGTCACATATGTCAGGTCCATCCAAGGTGCTTTTGCCCTTTGTACCCTTTTAAGTATCCTAATTAAACCTCTCAAAATTGTCTTATTTGCAAACTATTGCCATATGTTCACATTAGGAGGTTTTATTCTCTCTCTCTCTCTCTCCTTTGTATGTTTAACAAATGTATACGACTATAATGTGTGCCATAATCTACGTGTACAGAACGTAAACCAATGTATCCGGTTGAGATGTATGTGTAAAGTGCATATATATATATATATATATATATATATATATATATATATATATATGCACACACGTGTGTATGTACCAACCTTGATTCATATGTTTCCATACATCTTTCATGTCTTTTGTTGTATTTAATCTGTTTTAGTTTTATTACCCTTTGCTTTATTATCAACTCCCTTGCAAGTAAACCACATAAAATAATAATACTTAACTTATATTGACATTGTAGATAATTATCACACACACATGCGTGCTTTCTCTCTCACACACACACACAACATATACATGTTATGTGGATCTACTTTTAAAGCCTTTTTTATGTCTAAATCCAACAATTCCATTTGTGAACAATTATTTCCACCATAGTTTTCGTGGATAATTAGTTATATATACTTATATTTGAACTTACAAATAAATAACACTAAAATAATTCGTGAATAAACAGGGTGACAAATTTTCAGGGGTTTGAAATACAAATGCATATCTCATATACAAAAAAGAAAGAAAATTGATATTTAATGTTTTAAAATCTGAAGTTTCTATGTTTTAACATCTTTTTATGGTGTGTTGATCCTTAGTGTTTAGAAATTAATACGTAAAAATTAAGTTAAAATTGAGAGAACTTGACTTATGTATTATAATTTTTAAATACTTAGGATTAACATCATATTAAATTAAAACTTTATAACTTTTAAAATTGGAGATGTTATTTTATTTTTCATATACGAAATTTAATTTTGTTTTTTAATTTTTAAAAATTTATCACTTCATTTATTTACGAATTATTTTAGTATTATTATATATGTAAATTCAAATGCAATGTAAATTAAAACATACGTAATTAATTGTTCATAAAAGCAATAATAATTTTGGTAAAATAAATTTTTGTTTAGACATTGCATTGCACTTTCTTTATCCAAAACATGGTCGATATGAATGGACAAGTTCATATGTTTAAATAATTCCAACAACAATTTAGGTAATTATTAAACAAAATAAATCATAATAACAATAATGCAATAAAAAAGTGAATCATAAATTAAAATAGAACATACATTTACATTTGCATATGTAAAAATTTTAAAAAGATTTATACAATTCATAAATGACTTTGTCGAAAAAGAAATCCATGTCCAAAATATAAATTTTAAATGTCATTTTCTTGCCTTTTTAAAGTTAAGACATACTTAATAACGACAATGTTTTTTTATATTTATAAGAAGAAATCACCTGATGATTATATACAAAATTCAAAATTACCACACGAATGCTGATTAAAAAAAAACTAAGTTTTAAAACGGGTGTATAATATGGGTGAAATAGGTGTATTATATAACGTACAAAACCTCTTTTATTCTCTAAGAGAAAAACTGAATCATTTATTTTATTTCATATGTATGTAGTTCAGATACAATTACAAAAACATTTGTACACATTATATGGGAGGTGATAGACATATATGTTATACATATGTAAATTATTGTACAAGCACAATATATATATTTTTATTTTTTAATTTATTTATAATGTTTTCAGAGAAGATAAATATAGAGGAGAACGTGCTATTTGAGAGGTCTCTCATAGTCACATGCAAGACATGGAGACATCCTGGGGCAAGGTGTGTGTGTACTTATATACTTCACATGCATATACTCTCTCTCTCTCTCTCTTTATAATATATATAATATATATATATATATATTTGTTCTGTAGAACAAAATTAACACTTTGATATACATTATTTTATATTTGTTATTTCTATTATGGATTTCACGGAAAACCCTAGACATTACGGAGACTACGACATCAGGGGAAATACATCAGCAAGTGTGTGCATACCCACGCCTGTGTGCACGTATGCATAACTAATAACCTTCAGAGAAATCCACATAATAAATTGCAACATACCTCCTCCCCCGGCCTGTCGTGTTACACATAGTAAGTGTGTGTCTATATGTATGTGTGTGTGTGTTTTCCTTATTTACAACATATACTTCAATAACATGTATTGACATGCATGTGAGATAGTAACATATACAAATACATTTATTATTTACATATGAATCTGTTCTTGTATATGTACATACATATGATTTATATATAATACATAACATATATATATATATACAAATTTTTTGTATAGTGGAGGATTCTCTCATATTAAACCAGTCTTCATGGATTATTCATAACCATGTATCGAGTTTATCGTATTCAATAACCATGAATACCATTCTCCTTCTCTTTGAAAGAGCTATCGTATTCAATAACCTTTGCAGACTGCATGAGGATCAATTCAGCTCCCTCTCTCATAACACACACACACACTAATAAACAACCGTAATACCTCGTCATACTTTTTAGATGCACGTTGATATTTGCATGCTTTAAAGAGAGCGTTACCATCTTCCTTCAACTTGGCACATGCCTGCAGCTTCTCCCATTTTTCAAGACCCCTTCTCCTGTGAGTTCATTACTTAACTATATAAATAATGGCTAAACCGCTTGTTATAATAGTGTGTGTGTGTGAAGCTTCACAACTTGATTTCATACCTTGATAAGAGAGTCCATTTCTACTTCATATATAAGAGTTGAATTCGTAGGCACAACATTCAGAGGCGTCTGAACAGTAGCATATCCATTTTCAGGAGCAATAGCAATACGAGCATATTCTCCTTTCTCCATTGTTGCCGCGGCTTTAGCCAAACCAGAAATCACTTGTTCTGCTAATTAGTTGTTACTCGTCTCTGTATTTACATGTATATGCATGTGTACACATACATGTATGTCATGAAGCACTACATACCTTCATCAATTTTGAATTCAAACAGGTCTCCTTCCTTAAAAACCGTACCATCCTCCAGTCCTGCGACGTATTTGACTACAACAAGAAGAATATTACAGCGTATATACTTCTAACAATAGTGTACAGAGAGAGAGAGAGAGAGATTGTTTCTTTTCACAAGGGAACCGTCAGTAGGCCGCTCGTATCCCTCTCCTTGCTTTAAGATCTTCTTCATCACCTTTCCATCGTTTGTAACATCTTCCCTTTCCACGGAATCAGCTCTAGTTTTATATGCAAATTCGCATTTGGTGGTACACCATATTCTTTGCTCCCCGTTTCCAACTTCATCTAAGAAAATATACTGTTAAAAGAATTTATATCCCTTACAGGTCTATTTCTATAGCTTCAGCGTCTTTCATATGCATGGGTTTGTATATGTATATAAGTACTACCTTCTAGAAATGCCAATGTATGCACAATGACAAAATATGTACAAGTACATTCTAACAACAAACCCTGCATTCTATGAATTTACCTTGTTGTTCCATATCACGACTACAAATTAACTTTCTGCCATTAAGCGTTCCTCTGTAATGAACTACAAACATTGTCCATAGAGAAGTATGTTATGAATTGTATATTAGTAGAGCAAAAAGCTTCTAAAAATAGAACTTTTCAGCAGAATTGGAGCAGAATATACAGATTCCATGGATTTTCAAGCATTTTAAGCAATAGATTTACCAGAAAAACTTACATTTCTTGAGACAATCCTGCACGGCGATCCGGAACGAAATGGCGATCTCCTCGGCGCAGACTCAATCCTCATTGTTCCTCTGCAGATCCATGCTCGCATGTGCAGAATGGCGCCGCCCGCCGCCGTCTCGCGCATGCATATCGATCCGCCATAGCCACCAAGAATACAAATTTCTCGCGTACGAATATTCTTCTATAAACCATGCGAATATTCTTTACTAAGTTATTGTGTGTGCATCTTAAGTTTAATAAATAAGGTTAAGATACTATATTATATATAAAGATAATTTCTTAATTTTTAGCACATATAACGTCCATTTCATAAAATAAGAAATGTGGTGACATGGAATTTACACGTGGATTTTGATGTAGTGAGGTGTGGGCCTCACTCTGATCTCCATTTTGTCGTGACTGATGTGGTTAACCACACGCGCACACACATATATTCGTAGAGACGTGTGTAAGTCTCTAGCATACATATGTCATTTTCAATGGCCAGAATCTTTTCTAAAAAAGAGAATATCCCATACGCAATCTAATATATTTATCTTAATACACACACACACACACACACATAATATATATACATATACATATGCATACACACACCACGTATACATCGCTTTCGAAATAAAAATGAAAGTGGTGTATAAACCATGTGTATCTTTATGTCCTACAGCCGCTCTATCGTCTGGTCCTGCAAGCATAACCTGAAGAATCACAAATGAATGTGGCGTATACAAGTATAGTGTATACACACACGTATGTCTGTATAAATACGTGTGTGTGTCTAAATAATATAATATATATATATTATATATACACTCACGTTACAGTCAAGGCGAATCTGCATTAGTTCGCGCTCAGACTCATGCTAATGGTCCACCTCCTCTAGCTCCACATAGCTAAATAATTTAATTAATATCTAGTTTATACTAATTTTATTTAATATAAATTAATTACATGGTTTTCTAATAAACAAAACGTGCAAATGGGTAAAAATAATTTTTCAACTACATGTGAAATATATTTCATCATGGGTAAAATTAATTTTTTCAATTACATATGAAACAAGAAAAATTTAAGTGTTTTATATTTTTCTGTTTAGAAATATATACGATAATAATATGATCTTTATATACATTTATAGAGAGAATAACTTCTTATCCAAAACATCAAATAGAAACTTAATTATAAGCATTCGTGGTTGCCTCTAGGTACACTTCCAAAGACTTAATCTTTAATGTATTATATTTGAATTTTAAAATAATTACTTAATTTAAATTCTTTTTAAAATGTATAGTTTATTTAACTTTGATTAGATTAAACTTCTATGTATATATTAATAGAAACTGTATTCATAATTGTCATTATTATACACATTTTCAAGTCTAGTGTACTTCCAAGGACTTATTATATTTAAAATTTAAAAATGAATACTTGATTTTTATTTAACTTATTTTCATTTAACTTAAATCAATATTTTTGTATATTTGGTAATGATAAGCTCAGGAATGGTAAAAGAAAACTAAATTAATATTTTACATATCGAGAGTTTTTGAGTTTATATAAAATATTCTGAATATTTTGTAATTATTATTCTCCTAAATAGTGAATTCACTATTTAGGAATAATAATTACAAAATAGTTTTAGAATATTTTTATATTTTAAGGAGGGCCAATAATACATTATAGATGTCATATCTTATTTAGTTTATTTAGCATTTTAATAGCATGTATTGCTTAAATTATTATTATCACGTGTTGTTCAATTAATAAAACCTTCATTGTATTAACTGGAGAATTTCACTAACACCAAAATAATAACGTTAAATTTTATTTTCTGGTTTTAAAACTTAATCTAATGAGTGAGTTAAAAATTAATAGATAAATAAAGTTTCAAAAATTTTCAGATTCTACATGTCTTTTTTACGGTAACCATGCATATATAAATTAATAATATACTTAATTCTATTTAATGTATATACACACCTAAGAATATTAACAAATACTTCATTATTTATAATATATATAACTGTTGTAAGTGATTATATACTTTTTGCAATATATTTAATCTTTAGCTTTATTATTACTATAATTTTTAGTACATTGTCCATCCTTATTATTATAGATAATTTTAATAAGTTTAATTATAATTAAGTTAAATCATAGCTTTGACTTAGTTAGCCTAAACCCCTGGTTCAATATAATTTATTTTTGTTTTATTTTCCTTAAATATTATGGTTTAGAATAAGAAAAGTCAATGTGTTATTTTATTTTTAGTGAATCTTATTACATAATGCTTAACCATGTTTGATACTCTGTTGAAAATTATATTTTCATCTAAATACAAGACAATGTTTTATGTTTTAACATGACATGAAGATTGAAATATTATTTTTATTTATACCATTATATACCATATATTTAATAAGATATTATACAGGTATATTTGGCTTCTTTAAACTTTAAAAATTAATAATTTGTCATTCAACCAATGAAATTAAAATAAATAAATTATGAATTAGTTTAACTTAAGTTTTAAAAAATTATAGAATTAAACATAAATATTTTGTTTATTTTGTGTTTGATATATATTCAATGGTTTAATTTCATTAACTTTATATTTTAATGCATTACTTTCTAATAAACCTCTGTGGCAACGCTACATATATATCCTTATCGAGAATATTAATGGTAATACTAAAATTTAATTATTTATTTTTTATTTTTGATTTAGAAAATTTTCATTTACATTTTCATTATTAATATTTATTTATATTATTATTTTTCCTTGGCCAACCTAATTTTCTTTTCAGAGGAACCACATCTTAAAAAATTAACTTTTATGTTCAAAAAGACACAACATTTTAAAACTTTAATTTTATTTTTTATTTTTAACAATTTAATTTAATTTAGGTTAGGACTTGATTAATTTAATAATTATTTATTTTTTACCAGATTTGGTGACTATTTCAATGCATTACTTTTTAATAAACCTCTATGACAACGCTACATATATCCTCATCGAGAATATTAATGGTAACACTAAATTTAATTCATTAATTTTTAATTTTTGATTTAGAAAATTTTTATTTACATTTTCACTTATTAACATGTTATTTATATTATTATTTTTCCTTTGCCAACCTGATTTTCTTTTTGGAGGAACTACATATTAAAAAATTAACTTCTATGTTAACATTTCAAAACCTTAAATACAACATTTCAAAAGGCTTGGTTGACCTAATAATTATTTATTTTTTACCAGATTTAATGACTATTTAATACAATATATGTATTATATATAAAACCTAAATGCTATATATGTATCTATATAAAAACATATGCCAAATGTCACTTTGTTGCATATTATAATTAGATGAGATTTTATTTTAACCTTGAACTTTATTTAAAACATATTTATCTTAGTAATATTTTATGTTTAAATTGATAATATAGTATAATTTTAAAATGTCTTAAAAAATGATTAAGATTTAATTTAATCTTAAATTTGCTTAAGAAATAATAATTTCATTTTAATAATAATCAATAATATCTTTAAAGATATTATGTATATCTAGTAAAATACAATTTCAATGTTGTTAGTATATATGCAATAAAATATAATTATTTTAAAAATGTCATTTCTTAATATTTGTTATTATGACATTTTTAACATTTATTAATTATAAACTTTATTTAATTTCATTCTAAGTATGTTATAAGTTAAATACATAATTTGTATTTATTATTATAAAAATTAAATATAAGAATTGAAGTTTTAAATGTAAATTTAAAACTTTTTACAAGGGTATATATGTACATATTGTAAATTTCAAAGTATATATGAAATTTTCTCTTAAAGCAAATAAATAAATTGCTTTATTAACACGAATTTAATATAATATTTTCATAAGGCGTAAAAATAATATTTATGTTGTAATTTAAAAATGGCTTGGTGCTATAACATCAATCATTATTAAAAATATTTATATTTTTTAAAGATTTTTATATATTGCATAAAATATGCTTTGGTGGTTTAAAATAAAATATAAAATCGTATCATTAAAAAATATTTATATATTATTAAAGATTTTAATAATATCTGTAGCTTAAACATGTTTTTAATGGTTTAAATAAAATACTATATCATATAATTCAAAAAAAAAAAAAGAACAATAAATAATATATCATATTATATTTTAAAGATTTTTATATGCTGTAACTTAAATATGCTTTAGTGAAATATACTATATCATTAAAAAGAGATTAAAAAACACATTTTTATATGTTACAACTTAAATATGCCTTAATAATTTATAAATAAAATAATATATTATAAATTAAAAAGAGATTTATAAAAAACATCATTAAAGGTTTTTAAATAAAATCTTATATTTGGTAGTTTATATATAAAATACCATATGTGGTTTATAAATAAATATTATTATTATTAATAAATATTTGCATATGTTATAAAGATCTTTATGTGTTGTAACTTAAATATGCTTTGGTAATTATAAAAAAGAATTAAATAAAAAGAAAATAACAAAGATAAATATCATATTTGATATAAATAAAAATTATATTATATCGTTAAATAAATATTTGCATATTTTTAAATATTTTATATATTGCAACTTAAATATGCCTTAAGTGATTTATATATCTTATATTTTTAAATAATGTTTTGGTGGTTTATAAACGAATACTATATCATATTTTTTGTAAAAGATATTAAAAAAGAAATAATAAATAACATATAAAATATTTGAATAGTAAAAACGATTGGTATTTGTAAACAAAGGTTGTAAATATTTATTACAATTAAAAATGAAATTTATTACATTTTAACAAAACAAAAAACAATAAAATACCATTTGAACAATAAAAAATTTGGTAACAAATAAAGAGAATAAAAAAAGCAATAAATAAAAACCATAAAACCATATTATTAAATAAATATTTGAATAATAAAAACAATTGTTGATTAAATATCAACAATAAAATGATTAGTGGTAAATAAATATTGTAAATATTTATTATAACTAAAACAAAATACAATAACAAATATTATCAAAAATGATTTTAAAAAAGCAATAAATAAAATATCATATTATTAAATAGATATTTGAACAATAGAAATGATTAATCAAATAAATATTTGTAATAAATGATAATAAATCAATTACAATAAAGAATTCAAACGCAATATAAATCAGAGTGTATGTAACCAGTTACTTAAGAAGCAACGATGACCTTGATAAAAGAGATTTTCACATATAAAATTATTAAATTTAAACAAAAAGGCTTTAAAAATATATCCAATATATGTATACATTGTTTGTGTGTACGTGGGAGCGCAGTGTACGTGTGACAGTTATCTAGAATGTCAATATAAATTAATTATTTTATGATTAAGCATATGTTCATGTGGTTTACTTTAAAGGGAGCTAATAATAGAGCGAAGGGCAATGAAACTAAAACAAATTGAATACAACGAGAGACATGCTAAACATGTTTGCACATCTGAATAAAACCACACTCAGTGGAAACCACCAAGGTTGGTACACACACACACACGTGTTGTTGTGTGTGTGTGTGTGTGTGTATGCACTTTACATACATCTCAACCGGATATATTGGTTTATGGCTTCTGTACATGCAGATTATGGTACACGTTATAGTCATATACATTTGTTATACATACGTGGCAGGTAAGTACTGAGTTCACATAATATTCTTAATATCATTATTTTAAATACTTAAATTCAATATTATTTTGATGAAAATTTAATTGAAAATTTCGTTAGGGAGTAAGGCATCCTATATTCCATTTGGTTATGCAACCAAATCAGCTGCAGTAATTGTATATTGTTATAATTTTAACATTTAAGTATTTCATTACATTCATAATTAAAAAGTTTAATTTGGTTATATATATATATAATATATATATATTATATATATATTATATATATATAATGAAATTACAATGGTAATTAAAATGTTTATCTTGACATATTAGTACTTCAATATTAAATCATAATTATATATGCTTATTTCTCTCTTTTCTGAACCTAGGATAAATTCATACTAATATTTTTATTTAAATTTAAAGTTAAAAAATAAATTAATATAAAAGCATTTAATTAAAGAAGTCACAGTAAAACAAGCGACTGCCATATGTTCACCTTCATTATCTCTGGCTGCACATAAAAGGAGTGTTTTTACTCACTCGTATGTATAACAAATGTATACGATTATGTGTACCATAATCTACGTGTACAGAATGAGATGTATATAAAATGCATATATATATATATAATATATATCACGTGTGTGTACCAACCTTGGTGGTTTCTACTGAGTATGGTTTGTTCAGATGTGCAAACATGTTTTCATATATCTCTTGTGTATTCAATCTGTTTTAGTTTCATTGCCCTTTGCTCTATTATCAACTACCTTGCAAGTAAATCAAATAATTTAATTAACTTATATCAAATACACAAAACTGCAAATATTGACATTGTAGATAAATGCCACACACACACACAACATATACCTGTTTGTGGATCTACTTCTAAAGCTTTCCTTATGTCCCGCTCGACAAGGTCTAAATCCAACAGTTCCGCTCTTCGATACAAAGCCTTCAAATTTGACGACTCTATTGAAGTACCTGCCATATATGGACACTTGAACAACAACTTCATCACTGATCGTATGTATGTATATACGGGTATATACCTTACAGCCTCGTTGTAATCTTTAAGCTTCAACTTAGATGCAGCATTGTTCAAATTGCAGCTGATTTTTAGTGTTTTCTAATCTTTTCTCCTCCTCTTTGAAAGTGCTATCGTATTCAACAATCTTTGCAGCCTGCATGAGGATCACACACACACACCACACCACCACACACTAATAAACAACCATAATAACTTGTCATACTTTTTAGATGCACGTTGCTGCTTTAAAGAGAGCGTTACCATCCATTTCCCTTCCTGTAATGAACTGTGAAAAATACACTAGAATGAGAAATTCTCCTGTAAGGCAGCATACGAATATTCTTCTATAAAGCCTGCGGATATTCTTTATTAATATAAATATTACTTAATTTTTAATAGTTTGTCAATTGGACAACAAAACATAGTAATACAAAAGAGTTATTGTGTGCATCTTTTATTCAAAAGTTTAATAAATAAGGTTAAGATACTATATTATCTGGTGACATGGAATTTACACTGGATTTTTGATGTAGTGAGCCTTCATGATCTCCATTTTGTGACTGATCTGGTAAACAGCATCCACACAGCCACACACATATATATTCGTAGAGACGTGTGTAAGTCTGTAGCATACATGTGTCATTTTCATGGCCAGAATCTCTTATAAAGAAGAAAATATCGCATACGCATTCTAATATATTTATCTTAATATACAGACATACATACATATACATATGCATACACACACACACACATATCTTATCACAAACGTATACATCGCTTTCGAAATAAAAACGAGAGTGGTGTATAAACCATTTGTATCTTTGTCGCTACAGCCGCTCTATCGTCTGGCCCTGCAAGCATAACCTAAAGAATCACAAATGAATATGTGGCGTATACAAATATAGTGTATACACACAAGTATGTCTGTATAAATACGTGTGTGTGTACTCACGTTACAGTCAAGGGCGAATCTTCTAGCAAGCATTATTGCAGCATTACGTTCGCGCTCAGACTCATAATACGATAATCCTCTTTTGACAATGCTAATAGTTCACCTCCTCTAGCTCCACATAGCTAAATAATTAATTAATATCTAGTTTATATTAATTTTATTTAATATAAATTAATTACATGGTTTTCTAATAAACAAAACGGAATTGGAGTTCTGCATTGTATGAAGTAAGATTTGATTGCGTGCATCGTGTATGTGTATGTGTGTGTGTGTAGAGAGAGAGAGAGAGAGGATCCTTTGATATCACACAAACGTGTATATATGTGTGTGCCTGCATGCCAACAACGTATTTTTTTTAAGTTAATTATTAAATTAGTAATAATTAACTTAATTAATATTATATTTATGTTAATTAACACCATATTCATGTTTGAACTTACTTTAAACTCAATTCCACCAAGGCTTCAACATAATTTCTAACCCAGGTGCTCAAATATTTATATAATGATATAGTAACTTAGTACTATATATGTATGTGTGTGTATGTGTGTGTCCATATATACGTGCATATCTGTGCGCGCGCGCGTGTGTGTGTGTGAGAGAGAGAGAACCTGGATCAATGGTTCCAGTTGTAGATAAAACTCCTTTCGCCATCTGGTCATAGCCTCCCAACAGCAAAGTGTGTGTGTTGCGCAAGATGTGTACATATAAATGCATCCACTTATAAACATGGTTGGGTTAAGTAAATTTTCATATCAAACTCACTCACTCACTCTCTCTCTCTTCTCTCTCTCTCTCTCTCTTTATATATATATATATATATATATATATATATAAGAGAGAGAGAGAGAGAGAGAGAGTGAGATATGATGTACATATTTTCTAAGTACTAAATAACATAAGATATATAGCAGTCTTCACAGCCACACGACCACAAAGCACCTCCAAAACATCAGTTAAGTTGGTAATCAGCAGTTGACGATCTAACATAAGAGATAAATATAAATTTAAACAGATAATTATCAAAAATAAATAAATAAAATAAAAAAAGATTTTTATACTTACATATTTTTGCATGAGCAGCACCTTGTCCACGCTGGCAAGGTCTCGAACCGATAACCTCTTCTGCTGTGCAACCAGCTCCGCCGCACATCTGCTTGAACTTCCGATGACATTTTTCTCTGTAATTAACTCGCTATTATATTCCATAATACCACTGTTCTCTAAGACAACGAAGAGAACAGAGGAAGAAAAAAACACAAGGAAAAGCTTTTTTTAATCTCAACCGTTAATTCAATTTAGACACTTTTGCTTTACTGGATCGTGCGGTGGAGAATCGTCTTCTTCGTCTCAAACGGTCTTAAATCCACGTGTCAGTAAACTGAGCTGGACACTATGTGTTTCTAAGTAGTTTAGGCGAGTCCTAATTAATTAAATTAACTAAGTATTTGGCAAATGTTTTCTTGCTTGGCGTGGACATTAAAGACTTCCTGAAGCAAGTTGAGTTTATGCAGTGCTTAGTGAAAGACAGCAAAACTATAGCAAGCCATCATTCCCTTCTGGAGCCTCATAACATAACATGCCTAGGTAGCAAGTCATCATTCCCATTCTGGAGCTCACGTCATAACATGCCTGGTAGGGATTAGCATATCCTTGGAATATTCACAGCTCGTGTGGGGTAAGATATTCATCGGTACGTCTTATGCTGAGAATCTCCGCCACTGGGCACTCATATATATCATGCCATGTGTCAATTTCAAATTCAAACGCCAGCCGCTAGATATGTTTCAGATTGCATAAGTGGCCAGCTATTACTTTATGGCGAAATTCCAGTTTGTACGGTCCCACTTTATCACAATCACATATTTAGCCGATCGTTTTTATTAAGACCTTTAAGGGTCATTGAACACGTGGCAGATGTGACTTCGACGAAGATTAAGAACTGAACTGTGTACTTTAACTATAATATTATAGCACACACACACACTATATATATATGTGTGTATAGAAAGGTTTACATTTGCAACATCTTGCATAGGTGACTTTGTCAATAAAAAAAACTGCTAAAAACGTAGATTTTAACCAAAAACAAGATGTACCTTCTTTATGTGATTATATCATCGCTCCCAAGTTCTTTATTTGCTTTAAAAATTGTATTTGCAAGAAGACACAAGATTAAAAATATTTGCAAAATATAAAATTAAAATTGAAGACGTGAGAATAAAGATTACAAGATTACAATGCAGATGAACCCTAATTAAGAATTTTATTGTGGACATTACTAAAATATAAATTAAAATTTAAAATATGAAAATAAAGATTACAAGATTACAATGCAAGCGCCTTTGGATGAATCTTAAATAAAAATTCAATTATGAACGATCTAAATTAAGATCGAAAATGTAAAAATAAATACTACCAAAACAAGAAATGTACTCTTGACTTCACTTGTGTTTTCGATTTATTTGTTCACATGTTGATTTATATTTTAGTAATGTATAGGATTTTAAATGGTCATAAGTTTTAAAACTTAAAGTCTTATTAACTTAAGAATGTTTTATATGATATAAAATTTTTAATTCAACACAATGTTAACCTAGGTATTTCAAAATTAAAACACAAAAGTTAAATTTCCTAATTTTAATAGGTATATATATATAATGTGCATATGTATTTACTTATTTGTGTGTAACTTTAAATAATGCAATATGGATTATCTTAATTTTCTCACTTTGATTTTAAATTATAATTCTTTTTAATTTTTATAAAAGTGTGCACTTTCAAAATGGAAAGAAAAAAACCAAAATAGTTCACATTGCATTATACACACAAATAAATAAATACATATGCATTATATATATATATAAAAATAGATAAATAGATACACATACTTAATAATCACTTATTAGGAGCGGAAAATAAAGATTTTAAGTTAAAAGAACTTAATTTTTATGCTTTAATTTTTAAACACTTGAAGTCAACACTGTGTTGAATTAAAAATCTTATGTCATATAAATTTAAAACATAACTTTCTTTTTTCGTATACAAGATCTGTCTTTGTCTTACGAACTCTTATAAATTTATCACCTTATTTATTGCGTGTTGTTTTATTTATAAGTTCAAATGTAATATTGATTAGAGCATATGTAATGGATTGCCCATGAAAGCAACGGTGACTATGACAAAATAATTTTTCGCACATGAACTTATTAGATTTAAACATAAAGAAGGCTTTAGAAGTAGATCCACATAACATATATACGTTGTGTGTGAGAGTGTGTGTGTGTGTGTGGTAGTTATCTACAATGTCAATATAAGTATTTTATGTGGTTTACTTGCAAAGGAGCTGATGATAGCAATGAAACTAAAATATATTGAATAGAACAAGAGACATGAAAAGATATATAGAAACATGTTTGCACATATGAACAACCACATTAAATAGAAACCACCAAGGTTGGTACATACACACACACACGTGTGTGTATGTACCAACCTTGGTGGTTTCTATTTAATGTGGTCTGTTCATATGTGTGTGTATGTATATGTATATATATATATATGCACTTTACATACATCTCAACCGGATATATTGGTTTACGTCTTCTGTACACGTAGATTATGGTACACATTATAGACATATACATTTGTACACGTAGATTATAGTACACATTATAGACATATACATTTGTTATATATACGAGCAAGGGAGAGAGAGTAAAAAACTCCCTAGAGACAATGGAGGTGAACATATGGCAGCAAATAAGAAGGTTTAATTAGGATACTTAAAAGGGTACAAAAGCAATTAAATGCTTTTATATTAGTTGTTTTATTAACTTTAAAATTTAAATAAATATATTAGTATGAATTTATCCTAGGTTCAGAAAAAAGAGAATTAAGCATTAATTATTATTTAATATTGAAGTACTTATATGTTAAGATAAACACTTTAATTACTATTGTAATTTCATTATATATATATATAAACCAAATTAAACTTTTTAATTATGAATATCCACAATGTAATGAAATACTTAAATGTTAAAATTATAACAACATACATAAGATAATCATTATCCTTTTGAAAACCTTAATGGAGCTGATTTGGTTGCATAACCAAATGGAATATAGGATGCTTTACATTTCTTACTCCCTAACCAATTAGAAAATTTTCAGTTAAATTTTCATCAAAATAATATTGAATATTTAAATATTTATAATAATAATAATAAGAATATTTATATTTGAACTCATTACTTACCTGCCATAACCATTGTGGAATTCTGGGTGGAATAGGTATAGTTCCTACAAAAGATTCCACAAACTGAGATTCCTCACGGGAAATCTCACCCGTTCTTTGGAATCTACAAAACTCAGCCGTTGATGTGGAAAGGTTCCAACACTGTAACTTTCTCAGGCACATAATCTGTTTATCCAAATTATTATAGTTATATAACATTACATATATTATATATATATTTGCTGCTATAATTATATTTATTTAATAAATTCTAATTTATTTTGTATATAATGTTAATTTTCTTATATATCATTTACCACTAAGCCTGTAATATGAGCTCCATCTAACAATGCAAATAAGCAGGCAAGTTATCAACAGAGATGATCTTCTGTAGAACCTCCACAACTTGATCGTGGGACAGAGTAACGGTATCCTTAGCATATAAAAGCAAAAGTTAAACTAAATATTATATATAGAATTAAAAAAAACAAAAACAATATAAAATATATAAATATTATGTATAACTACTTTTCCTACCGTGGAAGTAGTTATAACAGAATTATATAATAAAATCAAATATAAAATGTCTATATCTCACTAACTTAGAATTAATTTATTTAAAAACAAACTATATAAAATTGCTAATTATATGTACTTTCTCTATATGCACATAAGCTGTTTTATATAAATATATGTATATATAAAACACACACAGCACACACATATAAACATATATGCATACGTACATGGAATTTGGGAACATATATGTGCTGGAGATGGATGCCTTGGTCGTGGCAGAAGCTAACAAGGTCTTTGTTGGGTTGGGCTTCCGGTGTGAGAGAGATAATGGTCTTTAAATGTAATCTCTTTAAGAATCTGAAGTTCTTCATGTAGGATATGCCCCTCTTAATTATAACAAATAAAACCATGTAATTTGAATTTATTCAACAAATTAAATTAATAGTTTGATTTATCCTATAGTTAGGATATAATTAGCATATTCAAATTACCTGTATAAAGAATCCTCCACAATTGCATATCTGAAGGGAGGAATGAGCTGCATCTGGAATGTCTTAGCTGCCTCCATAGCGGAAAATGTAACCTAATTAATATTTTAAATTAATTAGGGCACGTCTGTAGCGGATAAAATCATATATGATTTCAAAACTTGACTTTCAAAATCAATTTAATTAAAATTTAAACAATATAATACATTACAGATAATAAATTCTGAATTAATAAAAACATAAATATAATTTAAATATAAAATATATTTATAGAATATATCATATGTCACTCTGAAATGAAGTTGCAACAACCTCCCTGTAGTGCACTTACACTGAAAAATAAATAACAACTATGAACACCTATAATTAAGTTTTCTATTAATTTACAAAAAGATTAAATTAAATAAAGTACAGATTAAATAAAATAAATATATTAATTAATTATTTCTTAAATTTAAATATAATATATTAAAAGATTGAAGTGTAAACAACTACGAATGCTTATAATGAAGTTTATGGAGATTACTCTAAACGTGAAGATTGAAATTGATAAAAGATAAATACTTATAAAGTATTTATTATATATTTAATACAATTGGATTCAGATAATATTTTAGAAGGTTTATAAATAAATATTTATATATTCTTAACGAATCCGTATATATAATAAAAAGTTTAAATAAGCCTTGATTTTTAATTAGGTAGTGATTAATATATTACGGCATACATTTTAAACTTAAATTAAACATAATATTATTAAAAGTTTAATTTTTTTAATATAACAATGGAACTTCACTATTGATTTTAAAATTAAACTTTATAGTTAACAATTAAATCTTTTAAATTAACAATGTGATGTGTGAAATGTACTGATATTATAATGTAATGTATGTATATAATACTCAAATTTATTTATTTTTAAAATTAAAATAGACTAATATTATCTTTTCCAAATGATAAATATAAAGTTGTGTTTGAATACCATAATACTATATAAAATGTGTCTGTGTATATATTAAATTTAGATTATTTAATTTTGAAATTTATTTAAAAAAATGTATTCTAAAAATATCTATAATATAATATAATTTAAGAATATGTCTTAAGTAAATGGTTCAGGTTTTATTTTAATCTTAAATTTTGTTAAGAAATGTTAATTGTATAAAAAAAATATACTGTGATTAGATAGTTTAGATTAAATTTATTAAAACTTCAAATGGTAATTTCATTTTAATGTATACATTATATATCTAAAAATATTTATATATACATGTACATAAGTTTTATTAAGAAAGAATAATCCTATAAATCAGAGTAAATTAATATTTGTTTTGTGAATGGGAAACTATATATATATATATATATATTATATATATATAAAACTAAAGTAATTATAGTTTCATACATTGTGACCTTGTTATGCATATATTTTAGTTTTCTAATTACCGCTAAGATGCTATTATAATCTATATATTAAATAAAATGTGAAGTATAACATAAAAATTTTAGACACTATTATATTATCATATTAAATGAGTAAATTCTATTATATAAACATATTGTAAATTCACTTTTAAAACTATATTTATTTATATTGAATACCAAGTAACGGGGCAAAATAGGGAATCTCAAATAGATAACCCATTAAAATTTGTTTTAAGAATTACAATATAGATGTATATCCGTTTAGACCCTGTTTTTGTTATATTTGAATATTACATATAGCTAGTTTTCTTAACCTAATTACATTTTATAGAGTATTTAATTATAATATTTATATTAACTTTATAATATACAATATATAATATATAAGTTCTATTATTACATTATAATATTTATACAACAAGTTTTGATTAAAATGAAAATGTACAATTGTAGCTAGTAAGTATATTCCGATCACCTCTTTCCCAAAAGACGAATTTTGTCTTTGCCATATTTCTGAGTTTTCTTATCACCGTTATCAAAATGTATGGTAAACTGCGACCTGCGAGGGTTTACAGCAGCAATTGTTCCCTTTGACCTGCAAAAAACAATACAATTTAAATTGAATTAAATTAACTAATTAAATTAAATAAATATAGTTATACTTGAAATATGAATAATTTTCTATTATAAGATTAAAACAACGAATTATATATGAGAGAGAGAGAGAGATCACTCACTGCACAAGCAAACGCAAACAATATCATATACTATGTGTGCATTAATACACTGTATAGCTATATCTGTATACAATACTAAACTATACTATCGTAACATATATAATAGTATTCTTCCAGATAGCATTATGTGTTACGAGTACATCTATTATATTATGTAATATAAAAGATTAAACCAGCGATATATATAATATATATATATAGCTCACCAGGTTTTCTCAGAAGCTCGTTGAATTTCCACTCTCTTTGTAACGGCGTCAAGTCCAAGCCTTTGTACAATCGATGTGTCGTCTCCATCGGAATATTCCGCCTGTTCTGGAGCATCTTCTTCGTGGGAGTTTGATGGCCTCTTTCTTTTGCTTCTCTGTCCCCTGGGTGCCAGAGTTTCACCACCGCCTTCTGCTTGTTTCCTGTTTTTGTCATAATTAGTACACATTAGTGACACACGTACGCACACACGTGTGTTTGTGTCTTTATGTATAAATATGGATAATCTGCAGATGTTATATACAACCATACAATTATATATCATTACATACATACATATATGTATAATCCATGTGTGTATATATACATGTATAGTATACTTACTTATATACATACGACATATACGAACCTGAACTTGAGTTTGATTGGCCTTTTCTCAGACACGGGTTCAATCTCATCAACCTTTACTCGTTTCCTGGAATATTCCGATTCTTCGCTTGCTTTTGCTTTAGATCTTGATGATGTCATCTCCATGTCACGGTACTTGGAACTGGGAACCCTCTTTCTTCTGTTTTCTATTTGTTGCCCATCTGCAATAATACAGCATTACGCACGTAACATATACACATATACGCATATGAATACATGTGCATGCGTGCGTGTCTGTGTGTGAGTGTGTGTGTTAAAAAGTACCGTCGCTTTGCTGCTCAACTGCTTCATCATCTCCAGTCTCTGTTATATAGCGTGTAAGCCATACACACACACGCACAGCAGAGCTATCAAGTACTCATGTATGTATGATATATGTTAAACACATGTATATGACTTTTAAGTGTAGATATGCAACTTTATCAGTTTACATGAGAGAGGGAGAGGAGAGAGAGAGAGAACACAACACACATGCAAAAATCGCATCATTTGAACTTCTACATATATAGAAGAGAACACACACACCTTCACTTGCAGATGTTTCTTCCTTTGTTTCTGGTTTCTTAACATGCACCATAACCTTCGATTTGCCGCCCTGCGAGTTTTAACTAATTAATATACAACAGAATTATCACGTTTTAATTAACATATTAATAATTTATACTGATATTTATACCTGCTTCTCTTCAGGAGGTTTCACCTTCATGACGGGTGGTTCGTCCTCTATTGGCTGCTTCCTCTTCTTGCCACTACCCTTCTTATGTTTCTCAACATTTGCATTTTCCACAGCAGCTTCCGTAATCGCATTGGCTTTACCTGTCACCGCAATATTGTATATGCATGAACGTGTATGATTGTGTGTGTGTGTGTGTGAGTGAGAGAGAAGAGAGAGAGAGCGAGAGGGAGGGAGGGAGAGAGCTTGCCTTGTCCTCCCCGACTTCTTTGGGCCTTTGAGCTTGATGCTGGTTTCTGTTCCAACTGGTTCTTCTTTATCTTTATCACCCACTTGCTTTCCTTTTTAGAGCTGTAAACACATACATTTGTTTTTATGTTATCAACATATATACCGATTTGAGAGAATTTTTTTTTTTATATTTATAAATATGTATATAACATGTTTCATGTTCTCTAATAATAACAAACATCTCCTTCTTCTCCAGTTCATATATATATAAAACAGATAGGTACTTATGTGCGTATGTACGCGTAGATATGCATATACACATGGACAATTTACAAAACCTTTGCTCATCGTCGAAGAAGGGCAGAGCTTTGCTATTTCTGATTCTGAAGGAAGTCCCGCACTAGCACGTAAGGCTGCGATTTGATCGCGTTCAGCCTTGTCCCTTCGTCTCCATAGTTCACCAATGGCATCTTCAATGCTATTAGCCTATAAAAGTAACATACATATATACATAGCTACGTATATTATGCATTGTATAATGAAACAGTTAACAATAGTGACATACCTGGAAGGATTCACCACGGCATGCAGCACACGTGAATTTCAGGTGTGCATTATTCTGGAATTCCTGGTACCTTTCGTCACTACACACAAAAGAGGCTAAGTGTCAACTGCTGAAACACACACACACACACACACACACATGTAAATGTATCTGTATTTTCTATTATCTATACTTTTATACGCATGTCCGTACCTCACGCGTTCACACACGCAATGCACCCAATGCTCACACACGTCACAACAGATCATGGGTGTAGGCTCCGATTCTCTATACACCTGTTTATAAAACGTAAATAATAGACTTAACGTTCTTTACTATTTGACAAAATAATTACAGCCAAAAGTTTAATTATATATCATTAAGTGTATATACATATGAATACTTACTTTCATGCATATCGGACAATATTTGTTTTTCAAAAACAGCCGCCCACATGCATCACAAAACAGATGCCCGTGAAACCACCTGTAACCAGAAACTTTATGTCGACGGTGGCAGGCAGGAACACACAGGCACACACACGCACGCACGCACGCACCTGGAGCTAGATCCCCCTCCAGGAACACGTGTCTCGCAGCTATGACAGTGAGAATGCTTTGGACAAAGATAGGGTCCTTTCGCGGGTGCCTATAAAACCAGAAAAGATATTGATGGACTGTAACAAACAACTATTATAATGTTTAATTTCAATGTGTGGTATTAGTTGCAGATAATTACCGAAGATTACCTTGGCTCCTGTTTGCTTGCAATTGTTGTGATGAGCTTCATCACATCTTTTACAAAATAAGAGCCTGTTCTGATCACCCATAGATTTGCAGTCCTGAAAAAAAAATCATAAATAGTAAGTATCCACATACACACACAGAGACACACGCAGATATCTCTCTCGTCTATAGTTGATATACGTCTCTCTCTCTGTGTGTTGTGTGTATACACAACACATACATACATATACATACCACGCAGGTTCGACAATGCGGACAGCGCCAGGAAGCCCAGTTGAACAAATCTGCAAGAATATTAGTTAAAACTCTGATAGTCCTCCCGAATGAAACAAAGAAATACCCACAGATACATATTATTATTATTAGTAGTAGTACTTAATTGCACCGCATACATATACACATAGTGTAACATAATAAAGTCATATACAATAGAACTCAGCTGGACATATCCTAATAGAACCTCTCTCTCTCTCTCTCCATACATACCTCGGTGTGCAGACCATTGTTTGAGACAACTGCGGTGGATCCGTCGATCGCACTCTTGGCAAGTCAGCATTCTCTCATATCTTTTGCTGCCAATGTCCTCCACTTGTGAACACAAGCCGCAATGTATTTGCTCTATATCAGCAGGGTTATCTTCTTCCATCTGTGGTGGTGTAGATACATCATCTTCTACCGAGTCTGGTGACTGCAGAATTAAAATACTGTAAATAAAATTCCATACCAATCATGTTGTTTTCCAAGTTTTAGCAATGTGTGTGTACAGTAGCAGAAAAAAGAAATAATTCCTATGAAAGAAAATTTAATATAATCTCATAGACACACAAACGCAACAGAACACACACATGCACATGTCACATACCCCTGGCGAGTGTTCGGTTTCAATGGGGACGCTTTGTTCTCTGACTGCTGGCTGAGATTCGCAATCTTCAGACTTTGGGGCAGCAATGTCGGCATCTGTTAAATTAGATTTACGTTAGTATTATTACCGGTTTATAATTACTTTATGCGTGTTCATTTTTCTTAAGAATTGGTTTATGTAAATTTCGCTAATCGAACGTATATACCTCTATTAATATATGATAACGTATTTCTACACGACACGCACAAACACACTACCAACCAGCATCAGCATCTTCAATATCTGCGTCACCATCTTCAATATCCGCGTCCATGTCTACTGCAGCAGAAGCAGAAGAAGGCTTCTTTCTTCCTCTTCTTCGCATCCTTCGACAATCTCGGAACAAGCACCTTCATTTTGAAAATAGAATGATTCAGAAAATAGTAATATACACACAGATACATATATGCATATGTAAGTGCGTGTATCTTCAGGAAAAGAAAAATAAGAAAAAATTGGATTTCTAAAACATAAAATACACGGTGTGTACACCGTACATTGAATAGCCTTAAAAAAAACAATTACGGCTTCATTATATATAGACATCTATACACACGTCATATATGTGTGTGTGTGTGTGTACTTATTTACATATAGATTATATGTATGTGTCTGTGAATAGTATGTATACAAACAGACTGTGGTTTTACATATATACATACATATCTTATAGATATATGATACCTGGACAGTGTCTTCACCAGTTGTAATCATAAGCGGGGATTTGGAGAGCAGTTTCTGAAGCGCCATTGCATTCTTCATAAACGCATCCCTGCCGCCCATCTTCCTCAAAGGTCCAGCTGATCCCAGGGCGCAATTACATATCTTCCGACTGTTCTTGCATCAATCAGACATCCACAATGTAGCTCTCTCTCTCTCTCTTCTGCACGACGAAAAAAACTTACCATGTTAGAGGACACGCCACGTGAAACGCCATCGCCAAAGCTTCCCTTCCCGAGAAACCCTAAATTGTACTTAGGGCAGATGATTTGTACGGTCCTGCTTTAGGGCAGTACGACATTTAGGGCTACAAACAGAGGAGGTTAGGGCAACTTGGCAACGGAAAGAAAATGCTGGTCTCCAAAGCAAGGCGGAGTGTGTCTGCGCTTGGAGATCGAACAGGTTTGTGTACATATGTGTGTGTGTGTGTGCGTGCGTGTGTTTATGTATGTGTATACGCATGTGTGTATATACAGGTTCTGCACAAAGCAGTAAAGCGGTGCCTGATCTGCTTACTATGGTTGAATCCAGAGATTATACAGGAGCTATCGCTTTGATGCAGTTTAAAAATCAGGTAATTTCCCTGTTTTTAGGGCTAGAGTACATATATGCGTGCATATTACGTATGTTTAAACGCGTGGGCTTGTTTCATAGCAGATTTAGCAGGCATATTGATGTTAAGTATTAATTATTAATATTCTATTTGTTATATATACTTCAATATAGTACTTGATAATTTATTTAAATTAATTTTAGGAATATAAAATGAAAATACTCTTTTGTCAGAGACTTATAAGAGAGACACACATGCTATACACCCTACATGCATATATTACGTATGCTTCTTTGCACGCACACACACTATGAGTAAACTCGAGCTTGTATACAGGTTGATCCGACAGACATGAAGACTTTGGAGTGGTTAGGCTTTTGCTACTTCCACAATGGGGATTATGACAAAGCTTTAGCTACTTACAAGCAGCTACAGCTTTTCCCTCAATCAGACCCCATTTATTATATTTACCAGGCAGCATGCTTATACTATCTGGATTTTACCACGAGGCTGCAGAAGCAGCTCTTAAAGGTAGTAAAACACACACACATATACGCACATACATGTGTATACGCGTGTGTGTGTGTGTTATTTAGGGCCAAGATGTGCAATACAAACTAGGATATTATTTCATGTTGCTCATCGCTTAAACGACGAGAAACAGCTTGTGGAATACCATGGGAAGATTGGGGAGAGCGATGAGGATCAACTGAGCTTAGCTTCTATGCATTTTGGTCAGATGCATTTTGAGGAGGCCACTGAGACATACAAACAATTGCTCCTTGAGAACAAGTACGCATTTGTATTATATCCATATGTATGTTATGTGGATATAGCTAAGATTACCCTTGTTTTAGTACTTCTCAGGGATTGGATGGCCATGAATGTGTATATAGCTTTGTGCTATTACAATCTCGATCATTATGATGTTAGCTTGGAGGTTTTGAATGGATACTTGCAGGTATACGTATACACGTGCTGAAGCATTTATGCACACATAAGTGTAAATGTGTGTATTGCATATAACAACCATAATATACTAATAATACATTCCAGGTTCATCCTGAAAGCGCCATTGCGACCAATCTAAAGGTTAGACATTCGTATATATATTACACATACGCCCCCCAGACACACGCACACACACACACACAACACACACACACACACACAACACCACACCACACACATATATATATATATATATATATATATATATAGAGAGAGAGAGAGAGAGAGAGAGAGAGAGAGAGAGAGAGATCATATGTATTGTTCTCTTCTAGGCTTGCAATATATTTCAACTCTTTAATGGGAAGGCGGCGGAGGCGGTATTAACTGCAACGCAAGATTCAGCAACGAATGCCCTTGAAGAGGGTTTGCTTAAACACAACCTCGTTGTCTTTAGAGGTGGTGAAGGAGCACTACAGGTTGAGACTCTCTCTCTCTCTCTCTCTCTCACACACACACACACACACACACACACACACACACAATACACACCAAGAGAAAATAGTGTGGATATTTGGATACGATATAATATGTCTTGATCCTTATATTAGTTGCGTATTGTACACTTGAAACAACGTATACAATATGTATATCTACACATACATACATATATACATAGATGTCTGTATAATACACATGTATGTGGGCGAGCGTGTGATTAAAATTAATGTGTAAGTATAAGCTTTTGTTTCAGGTGCTTCCACCATTGCTGGATGTGCTTCTTGAGGCTCGTTTGAATCTTGTAATTCATTACTTAAGGATCGGTGGTGAGTGTTATGTGTATATGTGTGTGCGTGCGTGGAGAAAGAGAGAGATGTACTCAAACTAAGAGGATATAATGAATAATGTATATATATTATATGTACTGATATTATTAATGTTTTTAGAGTTGCAGCAAGCTTATGAGTGTATTAAACATCAGGAGCCAAACACACCGCAGGAATACGTGGTGAAAGCAGTGGCATGTGCGTGCTTAGGGCAGGAAACAGAACAAGCGGAGCTACTAAGCATGGCACGTCAGTATTTTCATCTCATTGGAGCGTCCCCAACTGAATGTGACACCATACTTGGCAGACAATGCATGGCTTCTTACTATATGCTCCAGAGACAGTTTAAAGACGCCCTCATCTATCTAGAGGTATGTATGTATATATGCCACGTGCAATAGATACATAAAGTATACATGCTGTGGGAAACCTCCAACATTTTGGACAACATGGTGCTGGAGTAGCTCATTTGGTTAGAGCGTGTGACTGAAAATCACAAGGTCGGTGGTTCAATCCCACTCTCCAGCAATTCTTTGTTATTTAAGCTTAACATATAATGTTTTGTTATTTAAGCTTAACATATAATGTTTTGTATAGATAAGCGTCAGCTTCAGATAAGACCCGCATTATGCAGATGCTCACACACACACATATATATATATATATATATATAGAGAGAGAGAGAGAGAGAGAGAGAGAGAGAGAGAGAGAGTACATACTCCTATTCTTATATGATTATTACGCTTGGTCATTATATGATTATTTGCGTTGTAATATACGGTTGTATAGATAGTGTCAGCGTTTTATACGGTTGTATAGATAGCGTTAGTTCCCGCCTTATGCAGATGCTCTCTCTCTCTTTCTCTCACACACACACACTCACACACACACATGTGTGTGTGTGGAGAGGGAGAGAGATTCTGCAACTTGTTCTTTATACGGCAGCTTCAGATAAGACCCGCCTTGTGCAGATGCTCTCTCTCTCTCTCACACACACACACACATCTAGAGAATCTGCATGGAGTACATATTCCTGTTCTTATATGATTATTACGCTTGTTCATTATATGATTATTTGCGTTGATATATATCACATATGTGTTTTTATTATTATTATGCAGTCAATTAAGTCATTTTGTGAAAATCAAGATGAGTTTAATTGGAACTATGGTATTGCCAAAGCTAGGATTGAAGAATTTAAGGCAGCGGAAAAGCATCTCTTACTTGTAAGAGGAGACAAGGATATCAACGATTATTACCATGCCACGTGGCTTCTCTACTGTATGATAATGAATCGTAAGGCTGACGTTGCCTGGGAGCATTCTTACGCTTGGAGACGTCCGATGAAACTTTCAGGTACATTATTAATTAAACACATACCTTCAATAGACTTATATGAGTTTATGCATGTATATATGTATGTTAGTTTGGAGGTGTGTTTGAAAGCAGTTGGGTCCTGTAGTGAAGTGGTTAACACGTTTGCTTTACACGCAAAAGATCCTGGGTTCGAAACCCAGCGGGACCATCACATTAAGTATATACTTTTTTATTGCTTGTGTTTGTAATTGTTAACATGTGTGTGTGGGAGGGGGGGCTTACGTATTATCATTTGTGTGTGCGTATGTGCTCATGTATTATCATTTGTATGTGTGTGTGTGTGTGTGTGTGTGTGTGTGTGTGTGCTTATGTATTCTTTTTGAGACAGCCTCTTGCAACTTATTGCGAATGAGTGTTACAAGACTGGACAATATCTATATGCATCGAAAGCTTTCGATGCAATTGAGCGATTAGACGAGACAATGAATTGCTGGGAAGGAAAGCGTGGTGCTTGTTTAGGCGTGTTTAAGCAAGTCGTAGACGGAGAAGAATCTATTGAACACCTCAAAGAAATCTTTACTCTCTTAGAGAACACAAATCATCCACAGGTATGCGTGCGTGGGGGTGTGTGTGTGTGTGTGTGTTACATTTATTATATTTACAGGTCGAGTTTTTTGTTGAGAGTTCTGCAAGATTGGCTAAAAGAGACTTCAATTATGTTACCTGGACTTTGATTATCATATGTTTGTATTCTTATATTCTAAATATAAATATATATGTGTGTAAGTTATCTACCATCTTAAATTTGTATAAATATCATTTAATATTGTAAACATTATTAATAACAGTAATATGTATATGTTTTTTATATGTAAAAATATCATTTAATATTGTAGTTCAACAAACATTATTTAATAACAGTAATATGTATATGTTTTTTATATGTAAAAATATCATTTAATAGTTATATTCCAATTATAATATTGTAGTGTAACAAACATTATTTAATAACAGTAATATGTATATGTTTTTTATATGTCAAAATATCATTTAATAACTATATTCCAAGTGTGAACTTAAAATAACTAAGTGTAATTTAATATTAAGAAGAAATTCTAATCCCTCTCTCTCTCTCTCAACACACACTTGTATGTGTATGTGTACGTGCCTGTGTGTTCGCGCATGGTTATTTATATATATATATATATATATATATATATATATATATATATATAATGTCTCTCTCACACGTGTATGTGTATGTGTCTGTTTTTAAAACTAAATATCATTCACGTATTTTAACTAAATAATATTTTAATCAATAAACATTATTAATAAAAGTAAGGTCTTAGATAAATTAGATTCTACCAGTTGTTATAATTTAATATTAAGAAGAATTAGAATGTGTGTGTGTTTTAAAAATTAAATATCATTCAAATATTTTCTAAAATTCTGGTTATGCATCAAAATAATATTTTTAATCAATAAACATTATTAGTAAAAGTAAAATTAAGGTTTATGTATATTAAATTTTTATAATATTAAGAAGAATTCTAATGTGTAAACTATTATTCATTCACGTATTGATTAGTTAATAAACACTATTATAAAACACCGCAAAAATGTTAATTAGATCGCAAAAATGTTAATACATAACTCTTCTACACTCTCTCAGTGTGTAACACTTTTACACGTGAAGTCCTCGTTCCACACCTCGCTGCCCACACAATGGTGGCAAGCAAGCACCCTCTCAGGATCAACCATGTTCTTGATCCTCAAGAGCTCCTTCGTAGTGAGCCCCATATAGAGACCACTGCCAGTTGGGTTCGTTGTAATCCACCTCGTTCATGTAACTGCCAGAGTAAGGCGTTAGATCCCGCATCCTCCTTACAGCGTCCGTAAGGTCACTGTACACGTCTGCTTCTGACTCTCGGTTGCACCATCCTATATATAAATAAAGATTGAACGTGTTACCGGTGTATTAGAGATGTATCGAACGTGTACGTACCTCCCAGACGCCCTGGACGATCAAGTGCCAGAGTGCGCTTCTCCATGCAGGTTCACTGCGTTGGGCCTGTGTCTAGAGACTTCCTCCTCCACCGACGACCATACCGAGCATGCTGTTCCTCGCCCCGTTCGCTTTCCTGGTAAGCACGATATAATAGCATCTGCTAGCTTAGCCGGTGTCTCCATGAATGTCGACCGCGGGATCAACCTGGTTACAAAACCTAGTTAGTATTCTCTCTCTCTCTCTCTCTCTCTCTCGTTTACTAACCTGGTCGCGAGGACCTCGTTAAGACTGGTGACGTCCACGCACCCGGGTTAGGGAAGAAGTTACAGAGCGAAGAGTTGTAAAACTCATAAAAGTCCCGACAGACGAAATACTATGTGTCACCTGCAGTCCGGGTGGTTGCGAGCGTAGCTCACGAGCGGCTCCCACGTCTTCTCTGCCTCCGTCTCGTCCCCGTTTGGAAAAATATACGAAATGGAAACTGCCGGAGGGCTGTTGAAGGTGCTGAAGGTACCTCCCACTTGGCGTCGGATAGAGTCGGCTGAACTTTGATATACTCCTCAAAAAGTCCCTCAGGCTCGACGTGTTATTTGCGAGTACTCTGGTGACGGCGTGCAAGAGGTGAGACGGTGCCGGGTGTGCCACGTACGTGACGCTCAAGACGACACCGAAAGTGGACGGGACCACCGCCGGAGAGTGCCCAGAAAAGCTCCTGATTCTGGCATCTGTTGGCCACACGGACGTGTCCGTCGGGAGTGACAACGACAAACTGCAGGACGTTGTCGGCTGCGAGACCGTACGACGGAGACAGAACGCTGTGGCCACCTCCTTGTACGTATCCTCCGGCTGCACCGACGCTCCTGCTGAAAGCCCCGACTAAAACCTTGTTGTGTGAGCGTGCCGCACGGTAAAGCTCGTCCCACTGAACTCCGGCTCCGACTGTAACTGCCGACATCGGACTGGATCTGAAACATCCCGAGGGAGTGAACTTATCTTCAAAGGAGATAGACTTGAGGTTGTGTGTCCATAAGCTGAGTGCGCCGATCCCGTTGCTCCTTCCTAGATAGTCGTGTCCGGTGTTCTTGACTATGGCCGGATGTTGTGTCCGACAGCAAACTTGATCGCCTTGGAGACATCCGACGGCTCTGAAACGTTGACTGCATAAACCGGCACGGAGCCTTGGTAGCACGTAGCGTTCTCCGGGGTGCCTATGGAGCAGCCGTGCTGCTTGTAAGTGTCCCACTGCGGATGCTGGCATGCGCCGACCTGATCTGCCCTCCACAATGCGTTTGACCACTTCTGCTTGGCAAACGTCACATGCTGACTTGTTCGTAGTGGGATCGTGGCATGGAGATGCCGCTGGCCTGTAGTAGTCAAAGAGGTGAGTGAGAGAGAGGGGAGAGGGGGAGAGAGAGGGAGGAGAGAGACAGAGAGAGAGGGAGGAGAGAGAGAGAGAGAGGGAGAGAGAGACAGAGAGGGAGGGAGAGAGAGAGAGGGAAAGAGGGAGAGAGTCAGAGAGGGAGAGGGAGAGAGAGACATAGAGAGGGAGAGGGAGAGGGAGAGAGAGACATAGCGAGAGGGAGAGGGGAGAGAGAGAGGGGGAGAGATAAAGAGAGGGAAAAAGAGAAAAGAGGAGAGGAGAGAGAAGAGAGAGAGAGAGAGAGACGTGGAGGAGGGAAGGAGAGAGAGAGAGAGAGAGAGAGGGAGAGAGAGTACCTTGATTTGATTAAGCGGCCACATAATGTTGTATTAAACTCGTTCCATACATGGGAACTGGGGAAGCATGTATGGAATGGTAAGCAGTGACAGTCCTCAGTTATTCGATATGAAGCAGCTAGAGAGATGAAGAAACCCAATAGTAACAGTAGCGATACTGTGAGTCCACGAGAGGAACCCATGCTGGATGTACCTTAAAACCGTATTGATACCCCTTTTATACACTTGGGTTAGGATAAGATATTCTTTAGAATATCCTCAAACTCATTTTTCGAAAATAGAACGTAATCCTTGAACACATTAAAAATAGAACATATATCTCGCATGGTATATTCTTAAGATATACCTCTATTTAGATTTTTTAATATTACATTATTATATATCTCAAGTCATTATATATATATATATATGGTAAATCTCCATTTCCACAAGAAAACAAGACAGAAACTCAGAGATTGCCATATATATATATATATATATATAAGGGATTAAATCAAAAGCAACAACAATGAATTCGTTATGACATTAATAATATAATTTAAAATTTAAAATTTAAATATAAATCTATAAATTTTTAATGTCTATCAATAGTGGAATTTAGTTTGAAAATGAAAAATGCTGTTGATTTTAAAATTAAAATTAGAATACTTAAATTATAATTAAATATCAATATAATATATAATATAATTGTGTAATGTATTTAATATAATATTTAAAATTAAATTATGTAACATATAAATTAAAATTAAAAATATTCGCATTTTTAAGTTAGTTTAAAATTGCATAAATAAAAATAAAATAGCCAAATAATCAGAAAATATTTAATATTATTTTGTACGTATAATGTTATATAAAAAATTTCATAATAAATTTTAATTCTTTTATAATTGTTCTTTATTTAATAAATTTAGATTAACCAAATTATGAACATACAATATTATACTTAGAATAACAAACAAGTTTACAGAACCTACTGTTTGAGAACTTTTTATTAATATCAACTGATTAAAATATGTTAATTTTATTTAATTTATTTTTTATACTTTTGAATATAGTACAATATATTATTAAAGGCAAAGTGAGTCATTATGATCAGTGTTACTATACCCTGATTTGATTAATTGATCAAATATCAATCTTTCAAAACGTTATAAATATAAAAATTACAGAAATATATTCTAAATGGATTATTTAAATGTGTTAGTATACCCTGATTTAATTTTTTAATTAAATAAAATCTTCAAAAACACTACATATCTAAATTCTATTATTTTGTGTAGGTATAATTATTCAAAAAACCTTTATCCTATAAACAGAGATCAAAACATCTAAATGAAGTGCTTATAAATTATTCAAATCCCATTTACTTCTTAAGAGTTTTTGATATATTTCATAAATCAAAATATTTAAATGAAATAATTAATAAATCATTTCATTTTCTTTTACCCTATTAATCTTAAGAACGGACTGTTGGACTGTTGGACCGAACCTAGATCTTCTATTATATTTCATAATATAAATTATAATTACTTATTTAAACTCTATAGTTAACCTACATTGTATATAATATTATTTCTTAATATAATAATAATAATAATATAAACTCCAACATTTACTAATTATATGAAAAAAATTGGCGTTAAAAAAGTAACAAAATAATTGAACCAAATAAACATTGATGATTAAACGATTGGTTTTCCAAGCACGTGAAAAACTTTGATTGAAATAGTAAGATGTTTTATTATTATATTAATTAGAATGAGAACTCAGAATAATTTTTAAATCCTTAATGACGTTTAATTAGGTTAATGGCGCCGGAAGTGCAGGTAGAGCTGTTCATAGGAGGGAAGGGGCCGGAGCACGTATTCAAGGCTGCACTCGGAGGATGGGACGAGAATCGGCTGGATCTGGAGCAGATTATGTCCGATTACAAGCTCCGGGCAGTTTATGCGTTCTCTGTTGGCCATGGCCGCGGCCAGCGCCTCCTCTACAATCCCAGGAATGGCCTCTCCATCGTACCCTACTCTGGCAAATCCGACTCTGTAATTCGGCTTGATGGTGATCCCAAGGTTGTGTATGTGCGTGCGTGTGCGTGTGTTATGCATTTTCTCATACAATCGTAGGACAACGGTTATAGTGTATATGGTCTTTGTATTTAGTTATATTCACACTTATTTTACTTTGTAGTTGTATTCACACATATTTTACATCGTTTATATGTGTACATATACTTGTGTTTTTACAAGCTTTGCATGGTTATCATACTGGCTTGTGTCTCTTGTGTATTATACTGTACACAGACCGTATATAACCATGATGTATACATTAATACATTGGAAGTATAAAGCAGCATATACCTAGTATATATACCATAACTCTCGTACTAAGTTGGTGCATTTTCTGATAATCTTTTTGCAATATGATAAACACAGGACAATTGTACATCGTACTGGTTATATGGAATTTGTGTATAATCTAGATAGGAGAATATGGTAGAAGAACACTGATGTATATGCGTTTGTGTGTGTGTGTGTGTGTTTATATATATATATATATATATATATATATATAGAGAGAGAGAGAGAGAGAGAGAGAGAGAGAGAGAGAGAGAGAGAGAGAGAGAGAGAGAGAGTCAATATATTGCATATTCTATTTTCGTGCATGTACAGATTAGGTGTATGTGAGGCCCTAGTAACAGAGAAGAACACAGTCATTGATAGATAGTATGTGTTTGTTATGTACACATACGATATGAGCATACATATATGTATAGGTGTATTATGTTATGTATATATCTATTTAAGTACTCGAACTTATGTATATATATAGGTTTAATTTAATTACAGAGCTCTTTAATGATGCCGATTCTGAAGATGGTGGGAGGAGTGGGATTCATAGTTGCAATGGGGGCGTTTTTTATAACAGGCATTCCCAACGAGTGGATTGACACACTACGTAATGCAACTGGAGGTAGATTAATGTGGTTTATTTGTTTCCTAACCATGATATTTTTGCAACTTACTCGTCGTCGTAGTAAAAGGAGAGTATAATTTTATATATTACTGACATTATAGTTGTAATATTAAATTTTTATATGATTTATACATTTAACCTTAGCTGATTATCCTTTAAACTCATTGATATAATTGTTCTGCATGATTTTACTAGTTTAAGAATTTTTTAAACTCTGAATTTTAAATATGTATAAACATTCCATTTCTAATCTAATATAATATTTAATTGAAAACTTCAGTAATACTAAATTGCTTAAATTTACTTGTACATATTTAACCAAGATATATAGAGGTATAGGTTTCCGAGAGGTTTAAGTGAATAAAGAATTTCAAGAATTAACTATACTAGTGATAATATATATATATATATATATATATGAATATATATTTAAACTAGCTTAAATAAATAATAAAAATTCAGAATTTAAACTATTTAAGTGTTTATTTAACCTAGTTTAATAATTTAAACTATTTAAACACCTTTTATAACTAACGGACGATAGATTTTAGTAATGTGATTTATTTTAAATATATTTAAGACTGAGTTATAAAAATTACACATATACAAAAATACTATGTATATTTATTTACATAATATATACATACCTCTCAGTAGAGATTTATAATACAATGTGTACAGTAAATGTTGTGGCAGCGTTTTTTTTTCTGGAACGACATATAAATTACTTTTATTATTTTAACTAGTTATAAACTTATTTATAAATTAGCTAGTTTAATTTATTAAACAGTTTAATTATAAACTGTGTATAAATGTTTATTTTATTATTCTATAAACTAATTAAATATACTATTAATAGTTTAATTTATAATTATTATTGTTTATTTAAACAAATAATACTAAATTTAAAATCTAATTTATATATAGATTAACTATTAACTATTATTTTCTTAATAAAGTAAAAGTAGTTTAACTAGTAAGTTATTAAATAGCTTAACTTATAGATTAATAATTAAATACTGTTTAAACACCGTTTTAGGGTTTTTATTCTATTACGCAAAATGCTAAAGTAAAGTATATTCTTTCTTAGATTTATACACGCATTGACACGTATTCTAGGGTTAATTTCTGCTGCAGTCCTTTACTACGTGGCACTCGCTCTATAAGCAAAAGACAGGTGGCATATCGACTATAGGGAAACAGACATAGCTCCGTTTTAAGTACTAACATCCAAAATCCTCACAAATTTCCCAGAAAGGTATGTAATCAATCAATTTAGTTCTTCTCGTTTTTAATTCTCACATTTTTAGTGTCAATTTCATTGTATATTGTGCATATAGAAATATAGATTTATATATATATATATATATATATATATAGAGAGAGAGAGAGAGAGAGAGAGAGAAGAGAGAGAGAGAGAGAGATAACACACTTATATACAGGATGGGTTGGAAGCAGACTCTATTGAGGTATCACATACATGACTGGGCTGTGATAATTTTACTTGCTGTGTTTGAAGCATTGTTGCTTCTTGTGATTAAACCATTTAAGAGGTATGTAGATCAGTACATGCTCAACGATATGATGTTTCCAGTCAAAAGTTTCACCGTCCCAATTGCCGCCTTAGTGGTATGTATGTGTGCGTGTGTGTGTGTGGTGTGTTGTGAGAGAGAGAGAGAGAGAGAGATGGGTACATGTATATTTTGTGTTTTATGATTAACTATGTTATTATACATATATATACACATATACTTCATGTGTTTGTGTATGTTTAGACCTACATTCGTTACACTTGACTTCATTTTGTGTTTGTTTCTGATACTTCTCTTCCATTTATATTTCTATATACATATACACGTACCGTGTGTATGTGAATAATGCCTATCTTATATATATGAGTATCTGAATCTATCTAGATGTATGCTATATACATGACATGTGTATGCATATCTTGAGGTATATACATCATCACACTTCAATGTTGTTGACTTTGTTTGTTTTTGCAATATATATATTGATGATACGTGCCTGTGTAACTAGAGGTACATACATTCATCTCAGGTTATTGACTTTGTTCAGTTGTATCAATTTTCTGGTTTCCTTTGCGTTCATTGGGTTTGTGTGTGTGTGTGTGTGAGATGTATCGCTGTGTTTGTCTTGTGTGTGTGTGTAGTTTTACTGTGTGTTATGTGAATAGTGATCTTATATATATAATATATATATATGAGGATCTACATGTATGCATATATATATGACATGTGTATGGGTACAGACATCATCACACTTCATGTTGTGACCTTGTTTGTTTTTTGCAATATATGTATATTGATGATACGTGTCTGTGTAACTAGAGATACATGCATTCATCTCACTTTTCAGGTTATTGACTTTGTTCAGGTTTGCATTCATTGTGTGTGTGTGTGTGTGTATGAGATATATGTATTTGCATGTACATATGCATATAGTATATGGTGTGTATATACTAGACATGTTGCATACATATACATGTATATACACACGTGAGCTCATCATACTGTAACGTTGTTGACGTGTTTGCTTTTATTCAGGTGATCTCCTTTCTAGTTCCGCTTGTGTTCTGTGTTGGATACTACATATACAAAAGAGATAGGCATGAGTTACATCATGCAATCATTGGTAAACTCCCTTTACACACACAATATATATACATACATACATATAATATAATATATTATATATATATATATATATAGAGAGGAGAGAGAGAGAGAGAGAGAGAGAGAAGAGGAGAGAGAGAGAGAGAGAGAGACAGACAGACAGACAGACGCGTTTAATAACGGTTTATATGTGTTTTCCAGGACTTTTTTTTGCTGTAATAGTTACAACGGTTGTCACAGATTCCCTTAAGAATCTCAACGGCGGCCACGCCTGATTTTTTCTGGCGTTGTTTTCCGGATGGAATCACGGTTTGTATGTGTTTAACATGAAGTATATGTATACGTTTGTGCTATATATATATAAATTATCCATGTATATACACGTGTTGCGTATACACACACATATATAAACATACGTTCGCTTCTACAGAGATTCAAACCAAATGGCGATGTAAACTGCACAGGAACTGGAGAGCAAGCAAACCAAGCATATAAAAGCTTCCCAAGCAATCATGCTTCATGTGAGTGATGCAAGACGTGTATATTATACACACACACACACACACGTATGTGTGTGTGTGTACATACATACAGACAAATGGGTTTCTTTTATTGTAGGGGCATTTGCGGGAATGACGTATTTATCTTTTTATTTCGCGGATAGAATCACGTTTACTGGACATAGAGGGCATGTAGTCAAGCAGATTATTGTTGTGATTCCACTTATTGCGGCCACTCTTGTGGGGATTTCTATTATGAATGATTACTGGCATCACTGGAACGATGTAGTTGCAGGAGGACTTATAGGTAAGTGTGTGTGTATGTATGTGTATGTATATGTATATATGTATATACAAGTACATGTCCAAGCACACATAGATAAGAGATACACACACATATATACCGTATATACATATACATACACATACATATATATAGATACATACATACATACATTACGTGTGTGTGTGTGTGTAGATTCTTATATATAGACTGATGTATGGATTTCTATGAAGGCCTAGCTATTGCATCTTATATCTACAGGCAGCGTTTCCCAAAGGAAGGATGTGAGTGTACACACATATGCACACACACAAACACATTACAAATATACACAAACACACTTAATATGTACAGTGTGTGTGTGTGTGTGTGTGTGTATAGTTTTATATATTTATATTTTTTTCAGCATGGTTTACCCATCCAAGGTCTGGACAACCCCATGTATCGAATATTCCTCACGATATTGATCATGACATGGAGAATGGAAACCGACGTGAAATCTTACTTGATAATCCCCCGCCATCGAAGTAATTATATTTATTATTTTGTCAGGTTTATTTTCCCATTTTCATTAGTGAACATTAAAACTGTAACATAAGATTAGAGTTGTAAAAATTAAAATTGTGTTTTATTTATTTTTACTTTTAAATAATATAAAGCATTGATATGTGTGTGTGTGTGTGTGTGTGTGTGTGTGTTTTGTACCCATGGAAACTGTAATGATCATCTTAACTGTAACTTATTCACATTCACATTCACAGTGCAAGCTTTAAGACATTATCAAAATGTGTAAATTTTAAATAGAAAATACAGACATTATCAAAATGTTAAATTTCAAATAGAAAAAACAGACATTATCAAAATGTTAAATTTTAAATAAAAAAAAAAACAGAAGCTAAACCGATTCCGAATAAAGGGCGGATGTTCTGACAAATGCAGCGGATGTTATGATAGTGCGACTTTGTAAAATTGAAAATGTAAATTTGAATTTTAACAATAATAAATAGAAAATAATATATCTAAAAGGACACATGTCCGTTTTGTATATGTCATACATACAATAAATAATGATATGTGATGACACATCCATCATTTTTGCAGATCAATAAGTAAGTTGCATCTATGCTTGTATTTTACTGTGTAAACATATAATGGTGGTTGTGTGTATGTATTAAACGTGTACATACATACATCTACATACATACATCTATATATGTGTGTTTACATACTAATATTCATACGAATGTATTACATGATATGTATGTGTACATACACTGCACTGTTGAGTTTTGTTCAAGTAAGTTTTTAGTTACTATTAATAAATAAGAGTTAATTACATCATATAAAGATATAGTATAACATGAGACCTTTATCGATCTTTTTTCTTTTGGTGTATATAGACGTGCACGTGTATATGTTTATATACACAGATATCCAAGCATATACGTACACATAGACAGATAGATGCGTAGCCATAAGTAATATATATTACACATAAGTGTGTGTGTGTGAGAGAGAGAGAGAGAGAGATTCTCACACATGCGTGCACACACACATACAGGTATGCACAAAGTCTTTCATATACATCACGTTAAGATGTACACAAATATGTACACACAAATATTGCATTTGTGTGTCTATATATGTACTTATATAGATATAAGCTATTGCATCTTATAGGCTTACCAAAGGACGCACAAATATACGCACACACATATGTGTGTATGTGTTAGAGCATATGAATCGCATATTCCTCACAATGAATGGAAACAATCCCCACCATCGAATTGCTTTTTGGTTTTGATCAGAATATCTATAGTGAACATTAAAAATGTAAAATCAGATTAATATTGTAAGAATTAAAACTGTTTTTATTCTTTTAAATAACATAAATATTTTGTCAAGACCCATTTGGCCGTTACGTTCTTTAAAGGTTTAAAACTTTGTTATGATGCATGGACTTTTAAATTAAATTTGGTAAAACAGTTAAATTACTGATTCGGAATATTACTTATTAGCTACAATTGTACATTTTCATTTTAATCAAAACTTGTTGTATAAATATTATAATGTAATAATAGAACTTATATATTATATATTGCATATTATAAAGTTAATATAAAATATTATATATAATCTGTAATTAGGTTAGAAAACCAGCTATATGTAATATTCAAATATAAATAAAAATATAGTTTTTAAAAGTGAATTTACAATATCTTTATATAATAGAATTTAATATGATAATATAATAGTGTCTAAAATATATGCATAACGAATGTGAATGTATGAAACTATAATTACTTTAGTTATATATATATATATATATATATATATATATAGTTTCATACACTCACATTTGTTAACCTATGCAGTCACTTGCAGAATATTCCTCCTACTGGTACCACTTGATATGTGTGTAGAATACGTATTCAGAGTTTACATCATACATGTTTTTGTATATGTTTTGTGTACATACGTACATATATGTATGTATGTGTATATTATAGTCTGTGTTTTTTGTGCATTACTTCCGTTTATTAATTACTAATAATTATTCATTCTAGGCAAAAAATAGCCACGTTTATGTGATTATATATTATATATATATAGTTTCCCATTCACAGGCAATTAGTTTACTCTGATTTATAGGATTATTCTTTCTTAATAAAACTTATGTACATGTATATATTATATATATTTTTAGATATATAATGTATACATTAAAATGAAATTACCATTTGAAGTTTTAATAAATTTAAAATCTAAACTATCTAATCACAGTATATTTTTTTATACAATCAACATTTCTTAACAAAATTTATGATTAAAAAAAAACCTGAACCATTTAATTAAGACATATTCTTAAATTATATTTATTATCAATCTTTAAACATATATTTTTAGGATACATTTTTAAAATAATTTTCAAAATTAAAATAAATCCAGTCGTCTAAATTTAATATATACATATAGTATTATAAGTTGGTACTCAAACACAACTTTATATTTATCATTTGGAAAAGATAATTAGTCTATTTTAATTTTAAAAATAAATAAAATTGAGTATTATATACATACATTACATTATAATATCGGTACATTTTATAAACATATAATACATTTTTTATTTTAACATCATATTGTTAATTTAATTAGATTTAATTGTTAATTATAAAGTTTAATTTTAAATCAATAGTGAAGTTCCATTGTTATATTAAAAAAATTGAATTTTTAATAATATTATGTTTAATTTAAGTTTAAAATGTATGCTGTAATTCTTATATATTCTCTTTATATATGTTATTACCCTAATCACTACCTAACATATTATATTATTAAAATCAAGGCTTATTTAAACTTTTTATTATATATACGGATTCCTTAAGAATATATAAATATTTATTTATAACCTTCTAAAATATTATCCTGAATCCATTGTGAGTAATCTCCATTATGATATCTTTTATATATACATTAAGTTTCTATATTCACACTTCAATCTTTTAATATATTATATTTTAAATTTAAGAATTAATTAATTAATATATTTACTTTATTTTAATCTGTACTTTATTTAAATTAATCTTTTTGTAAATTAATAGAAAACTTAATTATAGGTGTTCATAGTTGTTATTTATTAGGACTTATTATAATCATTTAATTTGATTTAACTTATTATAATTTATTAGCTTTGTTAAATTCAAATTAAATCAATATACTGTAATATAAATCTGTATACATTTTGAAATGATAAACTCTGAAGGGTGGTTACTTTATTAAAAAAAACTCCATATAAATATGTACTTAATATTTATATAGTTTTTGAGTTATGTTATAAAACCTATGTTTTAAAGAGACAGTTTCTACGCGGGGAGGTTGTTGCAACTTCATCATATGATATATTCTATAAATATATTTTATATTAAACCTTATATTTATGTTTTTACCAATTCAGAATTTATTATCTGTAATGTATATATTGTTTTAAATTTTAATTAAATTGATTTTGAAAGTCAAGTTTTGAAATCATATATGATTTTATCCGCTACAGACGTGCCCTAATTAATTTAAAATATTAATTAGGTTACATTTCCGCTATGGAGGCAGCTAAGACATTCCAGATGCAGCTCATTCCTCCCTTCAGATATGCAATTGTGGAGGATTCTTTATACAGGTAATTTGAATATGCTAATTATATCCTAACTATAGGATAAATCAAACTATTAATTTAATTTGTTGAATAAATTCAAATTACATGGTTTTATTTGTTATAATTAAGAGGGGCATATCCTACAATGAAGAACTTCAGATTCTTAAAGAGATTACATTTAAAGACCATTATCTCTCTCACACCGGAAGCCCAACCCAACAAAGACCTTGTTAGCTTCTGCCACGACCAAGGCATCCATCTCCAGCACATATATGTTCCCAAATTCCATGTACGTATGCATATATGTTTATATGTGTGTGCTGTGTGTGTTTTATATATACATATATTTATATAAAACAGCTTATGTGCATATAGAGAAAGTACATATAATTAGCAATTTTATATAGTTTGTTTTTAAATAAATTAATTCTAAGTTAGTGAGATATAGACATTTTATATTTGACTTTTATTATATAATTCTGTTATAACTACTTCCACGGCTAGGAAAAGTAGTTATACATAATATTTATATATTTTATATTGTTTTATGTTTTTTTTAATTATATATAATATTTAGTTTAACTTTTGCTTTTATATGCTAAGGATACCGTTACTCTCTCCCATGATCAAGTTGTGGAGGTTCTACAGAAGATCATCTCTGTTGATAACTTGCCTGCTTATTTGCATTGCTTAGATGGAGCTCATATTACAGGCTTAGTGGTAAATGATATATAGAAAATTAACATTATATACAAAATAAATTAGAATTTATTAAATATAATTATTAACAGCAAATATATATAAATATTTATGTATATATATTTAACAAATGTGAATATGTTGAGTAAACAGATTATGTGCCTGAGAAAGTTACAGTGTTGGAACCTTTCCACATCAACGGCTGAGTTTTGTAGATTCCAAAGAACGGGTGAGATTTCCCGTGAGGAATCTCAGTTTGTGGAATCTTTTGTAGGAACTATACCTATTCCACCCAGAATTCCACAATGGTTATGGCAGGTAAGTAATGAGTTCAAATATAAATATTCTTATTATTATTATTATAAATATTTAAATATTCAATATTATTTTGATGAAAATTTAACTGAAAATTTTCTAATTGGTTAGGGAGTAAGAAATGTAAAGCATCCTATATTCCATTTGGTTATGCAACCAAATCAGCTCCATTAAGGTTTTCAAAAGGATAATGATTATCTTATGTATATTGTTATAATTTTAACATTTAAGTATTTCATTACATTGTGGATATTCATAATTAAAAGTTTAATTTGGTTATATATATAATGAAATTACAATAGTAATTAAAGTGTTTATCTTAACATATAAGTACTTCAATATTAAATAATAATTAATGCTTAATTCTCTTTTTTCTGAACCTAGGATAAATTCATACTAATATATTTATTTAAATTTTAAAGTTAAAAAAACAATAATGTAAAAAGCATTTAATTAAAGAAGTTTACTTCCTAGTTACAGTAAAACAAGCTAGGGTGCTTTTGCCCTTTGTACCCTTTTAAGTATCCTAATTAAACCGTCTTATTTGCTGCCATGTGTTCACCTAGGGATTTTTTCACTCTCTCTCCCTCGCTCGTATATATAACAAATGTATATGTCTATAATGTGTAACATAATCTACGTGTATAAAATGTATGTCTATAATGTGTACCATAATCTACGTGTACAAAGACGTAAACCAATATATCCAGTTGAGATGTATGTAAAGTGCATATTCAATCTATTTTAATTTCATTGCCCTTTGCTTTATCATAAGCTCCCTTACAAATAAACCACATAAAATACTTATATTGACATTGTAGATAACTGTCACACACACGCACACGCACAATCACACACAACGTATATATGTTATGTGGATCTCTTTATGTTTAAATTCAATAATTTCATGTGTGAAAAATTATTTTGCCACAGTCACTGTTGCTTTCGTGGGCAACCCATTATGTATGTTTAATTAATATTACATTTAAAATTATAAATAAAATAATACTGAAACAATTCATAAATAAATAAGGTAATAAATTTAAAAGAATTAATAACACAAGGGCGGATCTTGTATTCGAAAAAATAAAATTATGTTTCAAATTTATGTGACATGAGATTTCTAATTCAACACAGTGTTGATTTGAAGTGTTTAAAAATTAAAATATAAAAATTAAGTTCTTTTAATTTAAAATTTTTATTTTTCATTCTTAATAAATGATTATTAAGTATGTGTATCTATTTATCTCTCTCTATATATATATATATAATGCATATGTATTTATTTATTTGTGTGTATAAGGCAATGTGAATTATTTTGGTTTTTTTTATTTTATTTTGAATTCAATAATGCGCACTTATAAAAATTAAAAAGAATTATAATTTAAAATCAAAATGAGAAAAATTAAGATAATTCATATTGCATTATTTGAAGTTACACACAAATAAGTAAATATATATACACATTATATATATATATATATATATCTATTAAAATTAGAAAACATAAATTTTAAATCAGAACAATTTAACTTTTGTGTTTTAATTTTTAAATATTTAAGGTTAATATTATGTTAAATTAAAGATTTTATACGGTATAAAACATTCTCAAGTTAATAAGACTTTAAGTTTTAAAATTTGTGATAATTTAAAATCTTACACATTACTAAAATATAAATTAAAATCAAACATGTGAACAAATAAATCGAGAACACAAATGAAATAAAAAACTAGCTTCGATGAGTATTTATTTTCATATATTTAATCTTAATTTATAAAATTTTAAATCATTTATAACTGAATTTTTATTTAAAATTCATTCAAATGCGCTTACATTATAATCTTGTAATCTTTATTTTCACATTTTTAATATTGATTTATATTTTTGTAGTGTCCACAGTAAAATTCTTAATTAAGGTTTATTTAAAAGTGCTTACATTATAATCTTGTAATCTTTTTTTTCACAGTTTCAATTTTAATTTTTTATTTCGGTTAATATTTTAATTTTGTGTCTTCTTAAAAACACAATCTTTTAAACCAATTGAAGAACTTAAGAACAATAATGTAATTACATAAAGAAGGTACATCTATTCTTAATAATTATTTATTTATTAACAAGGTCACCTACTATATAATATGTTGCAAATTTAAACCTTTCTACATAGGTATATATATATATATATTATATAATATATATATATTATATATATATATATATATATATATATGTGTGTGTGTGTGTGTGTGTGTGTGTGTGTGTGTGTGTCGTGCGCGCGCGCGCGCCATGTAGACTCGCCACGAGGCACCATGTAACACTAGGATTGACTTAGCACCAGGCACATTAATCTGGGCATGATAATCCCTGGATGGACAATTGGTATAAATATTTTGTAACCGAATAAATTTGATATTCACACCTTTCTCAAGGTTTAATCAGCAAATTTGTTATTTAGAACATAATAAAGAACTTTATATTTTATATTGTTTATTTTAAAATGTAGAATTATATTAAGAATAAACCATCAAGTATATTATAAAACGAAATTCTTTTATTCTCTCTTCTGTAAGAAATTTATTTTTAACAATATAAAATAAGTGTTTGTAAATTCTTATGTAAATAACTTAATAATAATGTTGATCATATTTCTTTTGTTTAGGTCCCAAGACAAGGAACAGTAAGGAAACGAAGGAAAAAACTATGGTAAGAAAGCTATGGAGAAAGGAGGTCTATCATTAATTTCTTTCTTTGATGTATTATTAACTTAATTAATGTTAATTTATATTAAACAAATGATATAAACAGTATGTACAAAACAATCAGTTTCCAATAAAAGTCATGCAAATGGGGGGTTTGATTTTGAGTATAGCAAGAATGGCAGATGGATTGTCCAACTCCATCCCCACATATTAAACCGGATGCCACTGCACCTGCATATGTCTCTGCTTCCCTTCTGTTCACCCTCTCCCAACGTACAACACCACGCTCCCCACACACATATCAATAGCAAAATAGGCACCTACACGTATAACATGTGTGTGTGTGTGAGAGAGAGAGAGTAACGTACCTATATAAAAGGGTATAGCCATTGCCATGGGAATGGGGAGAAACTTGGAGATGTTCCTTGGACCTTTATCTCTAGCAACGTTGATGAGTATGGCGAATATGAAGAATGCCACACACAGCCCATGCAATGGTTGGGTAGTGAAGAAAGTCCCTCAACACCCATAATTGCCATTTCCCTGTTTCATTAATGGTAATGTGTGTGTGTGTGTATGCGCGTGTGTGTGAGAGAGAGAGGTTTAATAGAGGTTAATATAAAACATCACTTGTTATTACACATTTTATGGTGCTTAAACCTGTATCACTTCTCTCTCTTACACACACACACACACAACCTGAATATTACTGCGTATGGAGCTTTGTATTCCCCGTCTGGAAGTCCTATATCGAATGCCTCCCAGAGCATCCAGAATGTGAGTGGGGCAATAATGCATCCCATTACTGTTCCTGTTATTATAAAATTAATCATTATTAACTCTTATTTAATAAATCAAATATATAACTACATACCAGCTAGCTGACTCACAAACATGGACCGAGGAGAAGATAATGTTAAATACCCCGTTTTAAAATCCTAGCATAAAAGCTCATCAGGAAACAGGTTACTATTGATCTCCCGCCTCTCTCTCACGCACACACGCACCACACACACACACACAAACACACCTGCATCAATTCGGAGGAAGTTGAAACAATGGACATCATAACACCACAGGCAGCCAGTCCAGCAATGACTCCACCATTTTCACCTATAAAATGAATCATACAAATCACAATATAATATCACATTATTTATTAATTTTAAGTATATTTATTAAATAAAATATATACCAGCCCACGCAGCAAAGATGAATAGTCCAAGCTTTCCGTAGGTCGAAGCCAAATTCCAATCCGTAAGCCCGGCTCCGTATGCATTGCAGAAGCCAAATGCAGGAGCAAATATATAACAGAGAAGCACTGCAAAGAAGTATATGTATATATAATGCGTATGAGCTGTATATATATGTGTGTATCTCATATATATTCTAAAAAAAGCATGTATGACATGTATATGAATGTATATGCACATATATATAGACATACCATGGTACCATTTGAGAGCAGGGATTAAGGTTGGGACAACTAAAATGGAGATTAGTGAGAGTGTTACGTATCCTATTGCTGCTACCCAAAAGGGAACTCCTTCCTTCATGAACACCTCGTTGAGCTTCTTCTCACTGTTGCTTGTTTCCAACAACGGGTCTAATATTACAAAGCATTGTCAGAACCATATGTGTGTGTGTATGAAACATGTTTAAATAATTGTACGTCTCTATACACACGTGGGTGTAATGTGTGTATATGTATGTATATACCAGAAATGTCTTTCTGTGTGACTGGAAGTTTATGTTTCTCGTACTGTACATAGATTGCTCGAAATGTGATGAACAAAATCTTAAGCAAGTTGTACACACCGTCTCCAAGAATGAGAGCTATTGCAATGAAAACCTGTTAAAGAAACGTGTATGAGTGTGTGTGCGTGCGCGTGTACGTGTGTAAACATACACAAGGATACACAGGACCATGTATCTATATACCCACATATACACGTGCATATGCATATACACATACACACCTTGTAACCATAGAGTCCTTTAAAGCTATTTGATTCCAATCCAGAAGGATACCAGTCACCTGCTTTAGCGCTAATCAATGGCCACATAATCCCCATGAAACAATGGCTCCAAATAACACTGAAAAGTTCACAATATGTGGACATATCAGGCCTACTCCCACATATGTTGCACTAAAATCAAAGTAAAACCTGTAGAAAGAATAGACGTTATATATAACTCTCTGTGTGTGTGAGACACACACACAGAGATGGAGTGTACATATATAGACATACGTGTTTTCATATGCTTTGAGCCCCAAAGATGGAAACTGTTCAAAACCACAGCTATTTCCAGAACCACTGAAGAACCACTTGAAAAAGCTCCAAAAAAAACTCCCAGCGAAAAACTTGCCAAGAGAACGCACCTGTTTTCTGTAAATATATGTATAAGAACATATGCATGTGTAAGTGCACACTCACACTCACACACACACACACAAACACATGTGCATACCTGGCTGTTTGAGCACCTGAAGTTGTATGGAAACTGTTAATGAGAAGTGCAGTTGCGGTGCCACTGGGATAAGTTAACTTATAATCAATCACCATCACCTGTATAGTGTAAAACAACCTTGATTAGATATACATATGTGTGTGTGTACATAATGGTGTATCTTTATACCTTGCGGAGGGGACGAGCGCAAAAAGACCAACAAAGCTGCAGGTAAACACAAACGCAGTCATCCATCCTAAAGCCGGATTCTTGATATCGCTAGGATTATTTCCAGGATAGTCTGGTCCAATTAGATTGTATGTTCTTTTGTTCATTCCCAACATGTATGAACCAAATCCACCTACAAAAGAATACATGAATGAATACTAATGCTAGCAACTATTATAATAAATGCAAACCCTGTGTGTGTGTGTGTGTCTGTGTGTGCGTGAGTATTAACTCGTACATTTCATGTTGGTAGTCTTTCTGTGTATTTGGAATATGGGTTCCTGTGCTGCTTAGTTATACATACATAAATACTATCTGCGTAGTGTAAACACATCTCTCTCACACACACATTGTGTGTGTGTGTGTGTGTGTCTCTCCTCTCTCTCTATATAATATATAACAGTAAAATTTATAAACTCACCGCTAAATGCAATCCCATAACAAGCAACAACACACGTCTGAATAACAGTATTCTCCTGCCGAGTGAAGGGCTTTGTGAAGAACCCCAATCCGCCCAACGCAGAAGTCCACGTCTCCCAGCAGCTACATTGAGTGAAGGAATGACTCCCACCGTCAGATTGAGCTTGTGTGTGATCACACAAAAGATAATTCCAAGTATCAAACTCACAATCAAACCTCGGACCGTAATCTGCTCCCTCCATTGAGGAATTTCTTCACAATCCGGAACGATTTCTTCTGAATCTAGCTTCTCCTGTTCGATCTGTTCTTCCTCCGCCATTAAAACCCTAGTAGTATACACGGAATATGCTTAGACGCTGACATAACAGGCTTCCCCGACTATACTTGCCACGAATACAAACGGAATATGCTCGTCCGTTGACAAAATATGCTTCTGCCTATAACGGATATATTTGCCATATGATGAGCCTCTCAAATGCAAACCGGCCGACAACGTGGTTCCCCCATTTCCGACCACGTGGAGCTATTGGGCTCAAAGGGCATTTGTTTCACCATTTCGACAGCCTCGTCCAGCCGGTTAACGAGTCCGGGTAATGATCCATGGTGCGCATATTCTCAGGCATCTCGTGTACCAAGTACCAATTCGCTTGTACGGCAAGCCCTGCGTGACTGCATGCAGTCAAGAGCGACAAGAATGTCATGCAGCCTGCAGTTTGCATTTCACTGTAAACCTGCAGTACCCTGTGAATGTTCCCTTGTCGGGTGAACCCCGACAGCAGTGCAGTCCACGTCACAGTGTTCGGGTCGGGGACTGTACAAAACCAATGCTCTGCTTGCTCCATCGAAACACATTTTGTATAGAAGTCTATAAGTGAGTTGATCACTGTCTTACTACTGTCCTCCGGCTGCACACTGCAGATCCGACTGTTTATAAATTTCCCCGTCTCGAGCAACGCCAAACTCCGCAAGCACTGCAGGTAACACTGCGTGTGTAGACTCTCACAAATGTCTGCGAATTTGGTACACAATCCATTGAAGATTTCCAGAGCTATATCTCCTAGTCCATTCTGTGCTTATCCCGAGATGAGTGTACTCCATGAAACTACATTAACGAGAGGCATCCGATCAAAGACTCGACAAGCATCATATATGCTACCGCACTTTGCATACATATCTACCAGACAGCTTCCAAAGCTACTACAAATGTTTGGGGCCAGTTCTTCTTCCCCGTTGTGAACATGAGAGATGTATAAACAACATGATCCGGACTCACCATCTTGTTGAAGACGCTATGGCTTCACTTAGACTGCATATGTGTTGAGTAAGGCGCTATGTGGGGATGCGAGTCTTGATTGCTTGTTTGTGTATGGTTCTGCATTTGTTGAAGTTGCTGCATAGCTTAAGTGCTTTAAGGAGGCTGGAAAACATATACATCAGTTGCAGTGTCATAAGAATTATTAATATGCACCTTACAGAGGATCGCGACAGTGTAATATGTTCTCCATGTCTGCAGTTCATCATAAAACCCTAAACCCTACTTTTGAATTTATAGAAGTATTAGTACGGAAAGATCACGAGTTCTAGGGTTCTTAAACTTATCACGTGGATAAAGAGATTAGCTAAGAACAGAAATGCACGGATTACCTCTTGCAAAACTCTCATGTGAGAGATACACACGCATATAACATTATATATATGTGTGTATAACGATGTGTAAACTATTAACAATATATCAGCAATGGCCATGTTCTTAGCTACATTCGTCTTGTTTCTTACATTAGCTCATGCAGATGATCAGTATTGCGATCTTACTGAACTTCTGCCTTGTCTTCCTTCTGTCATTGGTAGTAATCCTACTCCTCCATCCCAGGTACATTTGTGTTCGTTGTATTACATTGTGAGTGTGTGCGCGCGCGCGTGCGTGTGTGTGTTCTAACATGAAAATCTATTTAGGAATGTTGCTCAGTGGTGCGCGTTGTAGACCCGGATTGTGTGTGTGACCACGTTGGAGAAGGAGACGATGGTATTACAGGTATCGATGTAAACTTGCTGCTCAGATTCCCAAGAAGTGTGGAAGACATGTTCCAAAGGGATTCATGTGCGGAGGTAATAATTTATATTGAATTACTAGAAACAATTCATTCACATTTTTATTTTTTATTACAGGAGTTCCAGTTCCTTCATAAGTAAACAGCTATTTATTGTGTACAAAATAATAATTAATATATAATTACAAATTGTTTCACACAGGTTACCAAAAATGGCTTTTGTCGTTCCTTGCTTTGTGGTTTTGATTATGCACCTTCACCAATGTTATTCTTTTCCACTTTCTCCTGTCCTTATTGTTCTCGGGGATTCCCTTGTAGATGTTGGAAATAATATATATTTGAATTCTGCAATTCAATCCAGTTTCCCGCCTTATGGCAAGGACTACTTCCACCGTCCCACTGGAAGATTCAGTAACGGCCGCAATTCAGTAGATTTCATAGTGTGTGTGTGTGTGTGTGTGTGTGTGTGTGTGTGCATGCGTGTGTGTGTGTGAGAGAGAGATGATAGCTTAAGTAAAAATATTCAGCCTCGTTCTTTGGACTGCATGTTTTTCAAACAGATAGATACTTCAAGTCTCTCTCTCTCACACACGCGCGCGCGCACACACACACACCATGTCTGTGTCGAACTATATATAAACCTTTTACCCTTCTAAGCAGCACAATACATGGGGATCCCATTTCCACTACCTGCACTTAACCCAAGCCACAACATGAGCATCGGTGTTAATCTTGCATCGGGAGGCAGTGGTATCCTTAATACTACTAGACAGTCAGATGTAAGTATTCTCCTATATGCACACACACACACGAAGTACTTAACAATCCCTACATATTATACACAATGCAGAGAGTCATGACTTGATTGCTCAGCTGAACTTCTTCCGTAATCTGATAGCAGAACACGGGCTCACAAATGAGAGTTTTGCAAACACACTCTTTGTCATATCTTCTGGTGGCAATGATTTGATGGAGTTTATGAATGATCCTTCTTTAAATCAGTCTGACATGTTCAATCCATGGCATCCGGGTTACGCAACTCAATCCAAGTATGTTATGCTTATACACACACATGCAGTGTGTGTGTGTGAGAGAGAGAGAGAATATACACACTATATATGCTAGAGCTACTCAGTCCAAGTATTCTATGCGTTTACACACATACAGTGTGTGGGTGAAAGAGAGAAAGAGAGAATATACATACTGTATATGCAAGAGCTACTCAATCCAAGTATGTTATGCGTATACACACACATACAGTGTGTGTGTGTGTGAGAGAGAGAGAGAGAGAGTACTGTATATGCAGGAGCTTTATAACTTGGGTGCACGGAAGGTGGTAAATGGAACATTGGTGCATTCCTGCTGTATTAACATATCTAAATGCCTGTTATCCACGTGGGAATGACATTGCTCTCGCTCTTAACAATGCAACCCTCGGAGTGTTAAACGAGCTTAAATCTACTAACCCGGGCTTAACTACCGTCTTCACCACAGTGGTTAACTAATACATACTATGATATACTATATGTGTATACACACACACACATACACATACAGGTTTTAAACACAAGGAGAAGGCGTGTTGTGGGGGAGGCAAGTATAATGCAATACTTTAAGGCTTGCATTACGGAAGTATATAGAATTTTAAATTAAAATTTTATATGACTTTTAAATCTTTTTATTTATTAAAGCATGAGGTTGCTTGGTGAGAAGACTTTATATTATTTGATAGTAAAGCTAAGAATAAAAATAATTTAATTTCTATGGCTGTATATAAATATCTTTATACATACACACACATATGTGTATATGCATATGTATGAGTATCTATGTACACACATATAAAGACATGAATGTATGTGTACATTTATTTTTTTAAATTCATATAAAGCAGGTTTTTATATTCATATAATGCTCGCACTAAAAAACATAAATGAATTACATCAAATTCAAAATTGTACACGCAACTACATAACCCATATTTATGTGTGTGTGTGTGTGTCTACAATGAACACAAGGGATCAGAAGAGATAATCTTAAAAAACAAATCAACGACATGAGCTTGTCTCTAAATGTAACACACAATTCATGTATATATGTACAAATAAATGGATACATGTGTGTGTGTGTGTGTGCTATATTAGATACATTTCAGACACATGTAATATCTGTTATGCATATAAATAGATAAATATAATGCACATTTACATGATATGTTGGCTGGTTCTATTGCTGAAATCACTTTTAACTTAAATTTTTATCCGACATTAATATTTGCGTTTATTAATCAATGTAGTGTAAAATATATAGACTTTTAAACTTTTTTAATTAGATTTCAAGGTTGTAGGCTTTAAATATTTGCGTTATTTGAATGTTTATCTTACTTCACAGTTATAAATATTCACTTGAAAAAGCAAGTAATAAAATACAATTACTTTGCGTTTGAGGAATATTCGATTGATGGTGTGAATGGGAAAACCAATACTTGCGTCTATGTGACTTTTTATTTATTCATTTATTTATTTCAAATTTAAGAATTTGATTAATGTTTTGAACTGGTATTGAATCTCACATCAGCCAAGATATATAGAATTTGAATTTGATATATTTCGTTCAAATTTTAATTAGAACATTTTGAAACGCTGCATATCGTTTCTTGCGGTTAAGATTAAATTTTAAAATATTTACTAAAGATATATCCTAAAAATATACCCATTATTATTTACTTAAGTTGATGCTATTTATATTATTTGCATATGTATTTGTGTAATCTATCTCTCACACACAAATAATACACACGCATCCTTTGGAAATTTAAAGTTTTCATAGAAATCATTATCTTTTTAAACAGACACCAAAACGCACAAACAACATCATTCTGATCTCCTTTCATAATTCTTCCTTGCACACAGAATTTCAAATTCGGCCTTCCACCCCTTGTGTCAAGATTCCAGGCGAGCCTGAACGGCCGGGAGCATCCACTTGAGGACTCTGTCACCGTAGAGGATCCTTGCAATTCCAGAGATGACTTCCATGTCATAGAGATGCTTGTGCTGTCACTGTCGCTCAGGACAATTCCTGACACATATATCGCCTGTATCTGAGCTTTCCAACAAGGACCAAAGTCTCCTTGTTGAAGACCGGCTGGTACAAATCGGATGCAAACTGCACGTTGAACTTCCCCTCCATCGTGTCCTGAAACATGGTGAGCAGCTCCTGGTCACCCACAGCCAAGTAGGCCTTCTGCAGCTCAGCTATCTTAGGCTTCTTCGTGGCCCCGAGATACTCACACTTGCGTCGCACTTGTTCTTTGAAAGAGGCAATGCCTCTGAGGGTGAGCTTGTTCTTGGCGCCAACCTTCAAGCAGCCGACGGGATCGATTTCTGCGCAACCTAACCAACCGTAGATCGGCTTAAACCTGCTGCTCTCGCGTTCTCAATCGCCGCACAAGACCCTAGTAGCCGTCTGAAACACGCTCTTGTAGAGCCAGTCGGAGATGAACTTGATCTCGAAAATGGCACTCGGTACGACCCTGCCGGCCACCTTCTTGTAGCATCTTACGTCCACGGCCTCGTGAACGTTGAGGCTGGCACCATCGTCATGGCGGAAACAGGTATTCGTGGCCGAGATCACTGTAAATTAAAGCTTTGTAAACTGAAGCTGCCAAATTCGATGTGACGATCGTCTCATCAATCTCTACTTCCACATGCATGCCTTCTGTGACCGGTTGGAAGCCAACAAAAGTAGGCTTGCCAGCAACCTCCTCCAGCTTTTCGCACTGAAGCAACCCCGGCTCTGGGTGCCAGACTGACCAGTGCCGAAAGCAAGCTACATTCGATTCGAGAGGGGAGGAGGCGCCAATGCAGTAGCAAGAGGATGAAGAGGAGATGGAGGATGCTGCTCAGCCAGAAGACTTGGATGCGGAGAACACGGATGAATCCGCCGATGAGCAGTCCTTTTGGGTTTTTGGGCGGCACTTCTCGTTCTCTAACATGATGTCGCATTTTCTCAAGTTTTTGGAAGATGGGACTCACAAGATCTTGCTGTGCGACGGTGTATCGATTCATCTTTTTACTTAATCTTGCTTAATCTTACAAATTAACATTATGTAAGTGTTAATTTTGACAAATTTTAAGCATCATATTTAATTTAATAAAGTTTAATGTAGCAAGTATAGACATGATGTATGTACATGTTTGTGTATGTACACACGTATCCAAGCTTACATGTACACACATAAAATAGATGCGTAGACTATGAAGTGCACATATATGCATACGCATACGTTTGTGTATACTTACACATACACTCCCATTGATAGATATACGTAAGCTCTAGATCGATGGACTCTATGAAGGCCTAGCTACTTAAAGGTAGCAATTTTTCAAAGGATGAAAACTAGTTTGCAGCATGGTTTAATTGAGCATAGTGATGGTATAACTTTAGTAAAGGTTTTAAATTTTAAATCTTAACCTACAGTAGCAATATACGATATGCAGCGTTTAAAAACACTCTAATAAAAAAAAATACAAATTTCTATATATTTTGGTTGAGTATGTAAGAGTTTGATTAATGTTTCATTAAAACCAGCTCAAAACATTAATCAAACTCTTACAGTTTATGCTATGGAGTATGTAGTTGCCTATATGCACTGTGCACGTCCAGAACCATATATTGATGGTTGTATATAAATGTCTTATACATACATACCACATATATGTGTGTATGAGTATCTATATATTCTTTATAATATATATATATATATAAACATATGAATCTGTGTACATTTCATGTTGTTAGTTTTGTTCAGGTAATCTTCTCCACTTGTGATTGTTGGTAAATCCGAGTTCTTTTATATATGTGTATATGTGCATATTTATTTATACACACATATTACATACAGATACACACATAAACAGATAGCATAAACCATGTGTTTTATATGCAATATATATCTACTATATACATGTGTGTTATATTACTTAGAGTCTACTTTTAACATAAACTTAAGGGTGAATTTTATGTGTTTTTATTTTCGTACTAATACTTATACTTAAGTATACTACATAACTTTATTTATATTATGTATATATTACTTTTTGCACTTAAATGACATAAAAAAACCCTTACATCTAAATTTATGTAATTATAAGGAGGTCATTTAAGTTACACGTTTGATCCTTATCATTTAATGTTTAAGTCAAAAGAACCGTATGACTTTTAATAATTAGTAATATTTTAAATATTTCCATATAATTTATATATACATTAATTAATAACATAATACAAATTTGCCTATAATTTATAAAGATGAAAATTAAACATACCATATAAATTATTTGTTGCTAATATATTAATATATATAGAGTGTGTACATACACATGCTTATCATATATATATAGACACACACACACACACACACACTAGTATATGCATACATTAATGAATAAAATACACCTGTTTAAGTTTAATAAATTTTAATTTTAAGTGCATGTGCAAATGTATTGTATTTATGTTAAATACATAAGTATTTGTAAAAATTTATATCGTTGAATGGAAGAAAAAATAGTGACACACTTTAACGGTTTTCTTAAGGTGAGTGCGAAACACATTTACATCAATTTTTTTAATATGCTTTTAAATTTAAGTTATGTTAAAGGTGAGTGCGAACCGGCCCGATTTAGTTAAGAAGTGATTCCAAAGAATATGCGTAAGGACATGTGTCAGTCGTGAGGTCGATGAATATGTTTTTGTTCAGGTGATGTATTTTCTGGCTCCTCTGGGTGTGTGACATGTACACACTTAGCTACACACATAAACAAATAGATGCATAGACATGTGTTTCTATAAGCAATATATATCTATATCTTTGTTTCCATATGCACATATACACATAGGCATACGTACTCCCAATGAGTAAACTCTATATATATATGGACTCTATGAAAGTCTAGCTATTGCAGCCTATATCTAAATCCAAAGGATGTGTATGTGTGTGTGTGTGTGTGTGTGTGTGTGTGTGTGTGTGTGAGAGAGAGAGAGAGAGAGAGGAGAGGAGAGAGAGAGAGAGATTGATTTTCCACACACGTGCACACACACATACGTATGCACAATAATATAAGAATAGTTTATTAATATATACACGTGAACACACATATACGTATGCACAATAATATAAGTAAGATTTTTACACACACGTGCACACACATTACGTATAACATATCATGTAAATATGCAAATATATACGTGTGTGTGTGTGTACGCGCGCGCGTGTACTTATGTACGTACGTACGTATGTGTGTGTGTTATACACATGAAAATTAATCCTTTTATCTTTTTGTTGTATGTTGGGACGTATAGTCATATGTATAAGTCACATCCATCTAAGCACTTAGATACATACATATGTACAACCTTGATCGATTCATCTTTTCACTTGTTATAACTTAATCTTACAAATTAAGTATATTGGAATGTTATTTAATATAACAAGTATAAACATGTGTATGTGTGTACCTATGTGTGTACATACACATAAAGAAATGGATTCATAGAATATGAAGTGCATATTATATATATATATATATATATATATATATATAATATATATACACACACACATGCGCATACGTTTGTATATACTTACACACGTACACTCTCATTGATAGATATATATATTTCTATTTGCGTGAGTAAGCTTTATATATATATATATATATAAATAAAGGTATAGCTAATGCATCCTATTATACAGGTATTTTTCAAATGAAAGAGAAAGAGCACCCATAACATATTTACAAAAAATATAAATAGCTTACACATCCAAAAATTAGATAAGACCGCTAATTGAGTATAGTGATATGTCTATTTATATGATTAAAATTTTAAACATTTAAATTTTTAATCTTAACCTCCCAATAACAACGGAGCATACGATATGCATTGTTTAAAAATGTTACAATAAAATGTTTAAAATTTTAATCTTAACCTCACAATAACAACAGAGCAGACGATATGTGCATTGTTTAAGAATGTTATAATAAAAAGTTTGAACGAATACATCAAATTCAAATTCTATAAGGTTGATGTGAACTTCAAAACCAGTTCAAAACATTAAAGTCCTAAATTTGAAAGGAACAAAAAAACATTTCTAAATAACTTAAGGCGTTAGCACACACATAGACGTATAATGTATATATATAAGCAGTAAATGCTACTTGATAATCCCTCGCCATCAAAATAATTGTATTTTATTACTTGTGCTTGTTTTTTAGTGAATATTAAATCCATAAAATAAGATTACAACTCTAAAAATACATATATACATTCGTTTATGTATATATATAGAGAATATGTTTATCACCCTTGAGTATATGTTTATATTTTATTACTTGATCAGGTGTTTTGTGTCGCTGTGATTCAAATATCTATTGAAATTGTAAAATACAATTCTTTATATTCTAAGTTTGCCTTTTAATAATATATGGGTTTTGCACAGAGCATGGAAGCTCATTTAAAAATACTCTGATCAAAGTTTTAAAAAGTCCATTCATCGTATAATTTTTAATTCAAAATTTCTATATACTTCCATAACGCAAGTTATAAATATCAAGAAAAAAAATTTAAAAACTGATTATGCGTCAGTCGTTCATGACATGTTCAGGTGATGCATTTTCTGGTTCCCCTGACGGTGTGTAGTACAGACATTCATGTGTATATGTATGTACTTGTTTGCACACATATCCAAGCATACATGTATACACGCATAGATGTGTTATATTATTATATATATATATATATAGATAGATAGAGAGAGAGAGAGAGAGATGATGTGTATGTGAACGTACACTTCATGTTGTTGAATTTTAGTTCATACAGAGATATGTTATAATATACAGATATAACACGCATAGAAATATATGTATTTTCTTTTTGTGTATATACACGCATCCAAGCATATATTATATAACACCTACATGTGTACATACGTACGTGTACATATGTTGTCCGACTAAATCAGTGTATGTTGTTGTATGCTCATAAGTATAGTCATATGTATATAAGTAAGTCTACGTCTATATACACACATCCAAGCATACATTTACACACCTAGAGACACACATATGTACAAATTTAAGCCCAAAACACACAAATAATACATACACGCACACGTATATGGATAAATTATAAACATGTCTCTGTATAGCATGAAACCATCTTTTCTTTTTGGTGTTGTGTAGCAAGTATATTATGTTGTATAGCATACAAGTATACACACATTGCATAGACATGCGTTTTATATGCAATATACATATATATCATTGTTCCCGTATGCACATATATAGACGCGCATATATAATTACTTTCCAAAGGGTGCATATATGTGAGTGTGTGTGGGAGAGAGAGATATTTACACACACGGTTATCACATCAAGAACCAAACAAGACCGCAAATTGGGTAAGCTATTAATATGGTGAATGGACAATTCCTAGCTATATTTTATTATTTTATGAAGTGCCTGTTTTTTTTTGTTTTAATTTAGTAAATGTTTTAAATTTAAGCAGCAGAAAAATATATGCAGTACTTAGAATATACTCTAATCAAAAGTTTAAACGAAATATATCAAATTCAAAATTCTATATTTCAGTGAATACGAACTTCGAGACATAAACCAAAACAGAACCTGTATTCAACGCCATTTTTTGAATATTCCTCACAATGAATAATGAATATTTAAAATTGTAAATAAGATTGAACTTTCCTTTTAAATTATTAATCCTTTAACCAGAACTAAATCCAGTTAAAAGTCAATGCATCATATAATGTTTTAATCTTGAATTTTATATACAGTAGTACTTCGATTGTATACATTATCAAATGCGAACACATTCGTGGTAGAGCTTATACTTTCGATATATACACATCCACCCATACATCATATACTCATGCAAACACATTACATACATAATGCATATAGACACACGCATATGTGCGTGAATATATACACATACAAGAACTGATGCCCAATATGTGTCTTCAGATATATGCTTGAGTCTGAATCTACAAGACGAGCAATACTTCCCCGAAAAGAAGAACCTCACACTCTAAGCACTATCGACACGTGTTCTTAAGCACATTCTTTGGAATCGTTTTAACGTTATTTTGTTTATCATATTTTAGATATATATTATTATTTAGGTTTTCATTTTGAACAGGACATTCAGGGTATCGCCTCCATTGTATAAAATATATTATTTTTTATAGACTTTTTTATATATTAAAGATAATTGCTAACAGAAGAATATATAAAAAATACGATCACAACATATAAATAAATATATATTTCTTTCATATTTTTATATTTAAATGCATGTTTATATTTATCACTAGAGATTTATACTTTAAATATAAAAGAGCCTTATATTTATAACATAAATATATGTGAAGGTATTTAGGAAGCATTGCCTTTGTCCTTTCCCCGATGATTTTAATATTATTTACATGCAAGGATTTGCCTCCATTTTTAAAAATCTATTTTATTAGGCACTAATATGGACATTTATATATTATTTTTTATTAGTAAGATAATTGCTAAAAAATTAATACATATAAAACATATAATCACATAATAATAAATATATTAGTTTATATTTTATATTTAAATATATTCTAAAGATTATATTTGAAAAAAGACTAAATCACAGACTTAAGGTATTGTACACGTGGCAACTATATAGATTTTACCTTTTTGTTGTGTGCTCTTGTGTGTACACATGTACACAACCTTTCAAACAACGGAAATGTCTTATTATTTAATTTTTTAATTTTGTCAAATTTAAAACTTTTTATTGATATAATCTTATTTTACAGTGTAAAACATTATACACACACATATACATACATAACACACATATATATACATATATATATATATAGAGAGAGAGAGAGAGAGAGAGAGAGAGAGAGAGAGAGATGTATGTGTGTGTAAGTAATCACGGCGGGTAAAGAAGATGGGAGAGTCACTATAGTGCAGTATATGCTTAAAGATATTTCTTTGTTAATTCCATAAAATCGAGTATCAAAAAGCATTTAAAAACTTTGTATGTTTTATTTGCCAGTATATTCCTGAAATGATTTCTTTGTGGATGCCGGGAACATGCCAGTATATTCCTAGCTTTATTTGCCAATATATTCTTAAAAGATCCGTTGTAGTAAAGGTAACTTTAAACGGGGTATAAGTAGGTGGGCATACGTTAGGATAGCACTTAGGGCAAGTATGGCAGCAGTGGAGACGATGGCTATGGCGGACGCTCCTCCCCGTAAGGATCGCGCGTTCAGGAAGTACAGCTACCGTGGCGTGGAGTTAGATGGTTTGCTCGATCTCTCCAACAAAGAACTGGTGAGTCTACTGGGCGCCAAGGAGCGCAGGAGGTTGGAGAGAGGCGCAGGAGGGCGGTGCCAAGTGGTCTTGTGAGGAAACTCCGTGACGCCAAGCTCGCTGCGGCTCCAGGAGAGGCCTGGCGTGGTGAGAACCATGTGAGGGATGCGGTTGTGTTGCCTGAGATGATTGGGAGCGTTGTTGGAGTTCAGAATGGGAAGTCGTTTGTGGAAGTCGAGATCAAGCCGGAGATGATCGGTCACAAGTTGGGAGAGTTTGCTCTCACTTACAAGCCAGTCAAGCATGGTAGACCAGGTATCGGCAGTACCAAGGGCTCCATGTTCACGGGTCTTAAGTAAAGAATTTTACGTATTTCGTGTTTGATGTATGCAATTTAAAATAATGTTAGAGTAAATATATACTCATGTTTATATTATTTACACGGATTAAAAATATAACAATTGATAGTGAATTGATAAAAAATAAATAAAAATTTATAACATAAGCATAGATTATATAGTATATATCAATGTATTCAAGTATATTTTGAAACATCCATCAGTTTCTAAATTGCAATTTAATTGATAAAATATTAGCAAGTTTAAAACCCAGTGAAAACTAGTTTAAGTTGAGTTTCCAAAGCATTAAAATTAGATATACTAACTTTATTCAAGAATAAAGCCTATTAAACACAAATCTACTTTAACATTTCAAACATTATTATTATAAACTAATTTAAGAAATAATTTTATATTATAAACATTTAATTTTAATATTTATATTTGTAATGTTCTTTGCCTTTGGGTAGTAACTTTTGCAAATCAAATCACACACATATATATGTGTGTACGCATAATATACATACACCTATATTTATAATATAAGTTGAATTTTCAAAGCATTTGTAGACTATATTTAAAATTGAACATACTGACTTTATCTAAGAATAATGAGTTTATCTTAGAATAATGCCTATTCTAACTTAACATTTATATTATATTACGTAGTTAATGCACGCGCATATATGTATACATATAGTTACATATGTATATACATATGACTATAGCACAAAACGTAAAATCGTTATAAATTCCATGTGTACAACATACACAAACATATCTAAATCAATGATTTAGCTTATGGACAAATATGCACATCTTATATGTACGTATCTATATGTGTATCTTGGATGTGTGTTAACATGAAAACACACACACACACACACACATTATATATATGTGTGTGTGTATGTATGTATAATAATTTATCTATAAACAGGTATATGTGTCTCCCTCTCTATAAATGTAAGTGCATAGATACTTGTGCATATGCATATACACATGTATATGTGTGTATGTATATACAACCATCAATATGTGTCACACAGTGCATACATGCAACTACATACTTATGTGTGTGTGTGTGTTGATATGACCACAATGAACACAAAGGGACCAGAAAGAGAGATCATCTTAAATATATGTACATATAAATGGATCCATATATGTGCGTGCCCATATGTGCGCTATATTATATATATATATATATATATATGACGACACGAACATTTATCACCTGTATTTACATACACTCTCATGTGCAACATTATATATATATATGTGTGTATATGTGTGGTGTGTGTGTTTGTGTGTGTGTAATGCCGATATCTTTTCTAGTTCTATAGTTGAAATCAAATATCTTTAAGCATATTCTTTGATATCAATTTTTAACGTCCGTTTGTAAATCTCTCTCTCTCTCTCTCACTCACACGCACACACACACACACACACACATCATCCTTTGGAAAGTAGATACAGGGTGCAATAGCTAGACTTTCATGGAGTCCATATATATAAAATTTACTCATATCACCTAGCAATGGGAGTGCAAGTCGATACAAACGTATGTGTATGTATATATGTGCGTATGGAAGGTATAGATGTATATTGCATAAAACACCTGTTATTCGATTGTGTGTACATGTATCCTTGTATATACACAAACATGTACATATACACATGTCTATAGTTGCTATACACACTAAAGGAAAAGATGATTTCATCTTACAGAGACATGTTTATAATTACATATACGTGTGCGTGTATGTATTTAATTGTGGCTTATAATGTCAATTCGTACATGTGTGTATCTGGTATGCTTGGATGTACACGTATACTTACTTATATACATATGACTAGACTTATGACAAATATACACATATGTACATGTATGGATGTACACGTGTATCTAGGTATGTATATGTAATGCTTGGATGCATGTATATACACATAATAATTCATCTTTCTACTTATTATAACTTAATCTTACAAATTAACATGATGTAAGCATATTGGAATGTTATTTAATGTAACGAGTATAACATGTGTATGTGTATATGTACATAGGTACACGCATAAAGAAATAGATGCATAGAATATGAAGTGCACATATATATACATACGCATACGTTTGTATATACTTACACACGTACACTCCTATTGATAGATATATACGCTTCCATTTGCGTGAGTAAACTGTACATATATGAACATATAGCTATTGCATCTTATATACATCTTATATTATTCTAGCTTTACTTTTAAATAATACAAAGCTTTAGAGCCTACAGCCTTGAAATTGGATTAAAAAATGACACACGCACACACACACACAAATGGATTACGTAGTTGCGTGTATGCACTGTTTGTATCCAGAAACATACATTGACGGCCGTATATAAATGCGTATATATACATATACGTGGTATATATATATACATAAAAACATACATACATATATCCATATGTATAATGTGTGTGTGTGTGTGTGTGTGCGTGAGAGAGAGAGAGAGGAGATGGTACATGTATACATGATATGCCTTTATATATAGTATATATGTACTATACTTGTTTTGGGTTTGTTTGTGTGTAATTATACATATATATACACATATACTTCATGTATTTGTGTATGTTCACACCTACATTCGTCACACTTGACTTCGCTTTGTCTTTGTTTCTGATACTTCTCTTCCATTTTATTTCTATATACATATTACACGTGTGTATGTGAATAATGCCTAGCTTATATATATGAGTATCTGAATGTATCTACAGGTATGCATATACATCATCACACTTCATGCTGTTGACTTTGTTTGTTTTTGTAATATATATATTGATGATACGTGTCTGTGTAACTATACATTCACACTAACAAAGAAGATTAATAATACGCCTTTGTTCAGGTATCATTTGCCTTCATTGGGTCTGCGTGTGTGTTGTATGAGATGTATGATTTGCATATGGTGTGTATATACCACTCGTGTTTGTCTTATGAATGTATGCATGTATGTATATTGTCTATATATAGACACACACACATACATATACATATATAAAAATTATCCGTGTATAAACACGTGTGCGTACACATACTTTCATGTTGTTGACGTTGTCTGCTTCTTGCAGGTGATCCCCTTTCGAGCTCCGCTTGTGTTCATTGTTGGCTACTACATATACAAAAGTGATAGGATGAGTTACATCATGCAATCATTGGTAAACTCCCTTTACACACACACGCACGCGCGCGGCGCACGCACACACACACACACACACATATATAGAGAGAGAGACGCGTTTATAACGGTTTATATGTGTTTGCTCAGGGCTGTTTTTTGCTGTACTGGTTACAACAGTTGTCACAGACTCCCTGAAGAACCGGCCACGCCCTGATTTTTTCTGGCGTTGTTTTCCGGATGGAATCGCGGTATGTATGTGTTTAACATGAAGTATATGTATACGTCTGTGCATATATATATAAATTATCCATGTATATACACGTGTGCGTATACACACCACACACACACATACACATACATAAACACATGTTCGATTCTACAGAGATATAAACCAAATGGCGATGTAAACTGCACAGGAACTGGAGAGCAAGCAAACCAAGCATATAAAAGCTTCCCAAGCAATCATGCTTCATGTGAGTGATGCTGTGTATTATATATATATATATACAGTGTGTGTGTGCACATACATACATACAAATGGGATTTTTTTATTGTAGGGTCATTTGCGGGAATGTCGCGGATAGAATCACGTTTACTGGCCATAGAGAGCATGTAGTCAAGCAGGTTATTGTTGCAATTCCACTTATTGCGGCCACTCTTGTGGGGATTTCTATTATGAATGATTACTGGCATCACTGGAACGATGTAGTTGCAGGACTTATAGGTAAGTGTGTGTGTATGTATGTATGTGTATGTGTATATATAACGTATGTATATACACTACGTGTGTGTGTAGATTCTTATATATAGACTGATGTATGGTTTTCTATGAAGGGCTTGCTATTGCATCTTATATCTACAGGCAGCGTTTTCCAAAGGAAGGATGTGACACACGCACACACACAAACACGTTTACAAATATATACACGCAATGTATATTATATATATATATATATATTATTTATTTATTTTGCAGCATGGTTTCAAATATTCCTCACGATACTGATCATGATATGGAGAATTGAAACCGACGTGAAATCTTACTTGATAATCTCCCGCCATCGAAGTAATTTTTATTATTTTGTGAGGTTCCATTTTCATTAGTACATATCTAGTGAACATTAAAACTGTAAAATAAGATTAGAGTTGTAAAAATTAAAATTGTGTTTATTTTAATTTTACTTTTAAATAATATAAAGCATTGAAAGTGTGTGTGTGTGTGTGTGTGTGTGTTGTACACATGGAAACTGTAATGATTTTATTTTGTATGTACAGTTATATGTAAGTATACATATATATACAGAGAGATTCTCTCACACATCCACACGCATATACACTTATATATATATTCAAAGTAATAAAATTTATTTTACTTTATTTTTTAAAATTCATATAAAGCTTACAGTACCTTATTTAATGTTTTTAAATTAAGTTTGCAATAACTTCAGTAAATCAATTTAAATGAATTTACATCGAACTCCATTCACATTCATAATGCAAGCTTTAAGACATTATAAAAAGTTAAATTTTAAATATTAAAAACAGAAGTTAAAAACCGATTCTAAATACACGTCGTATACTCTGACAAGGCGCCTTTGTAAAATTGAAAATTTAAATTCAAATTTTAACAATAATAAATAGAAAAACAATACACTTAAGGATACATATACAATAATACATGATATGTGATGACACATCCATCATTTTTGCAGGTCAATAAGTTGCATCTATATATACATGATATGTTTATATATCTACATATATACATATACACATGACGTGTGTGTACCCACTTAGGATCACACTGGTGACCTCCACTTGTGTTTACGCACAGATATGAGTATGTTGTTGCTTGTATTTACTGTGTATATCCAGAAACATATATTGGTGGGTGTGTGTATGTATATAAACGTGTACATACATACATCTATCTATCTATCTATCTATCTATATATATGTGTGTGTGGTGTGTGTGTGTGGTGTGTTTACATACTAATATGTATCTATACATATGCACATACGAATGTATACATGATATGCATGACAAGTTTAATCTTTTGGTTACTATTAATAAATAAGAATTAATTACATCATATAAAGATACAGATATAACATGAGACCTTTATCGATCTTTTTCTTTTGGTGTATATAGACGTGCACATGTATATGTGTATACATGTTTGTGTACATACACAGATATCCAAGCATATATGTACACACATAGACAGATAGATGCATAGCCATGTATTATATATGTAATATATATTACATATAAGTGTGTGTGTGAGAGAGAGAGAGACATACGTCTATATCTATACTAAGGACATATAGACACACAAATGTATAGATACGCAGTACATCCTTGAATATATATTTGTGTGTACATGTAAACTTCTTAACGTAGCTATTGCATCTTATAGCTCAAAGGATGGACATGAGTGTACACACACGTGCACACATTTACAAATACACACACATATGTGTTAATGTGTACCGTGAATCGACTATTCCTCACATAACGATTTGGAGAAATGAAACAATCCCCACCATCGAAGTGCTTTTTTGGTTTTGATTAGAATATCTATACAGAACATTAAAAATGTAAAATCAGATTAATGCTGTAAGAATTAAATCTGTTTTTATTATTTTAAATAACATAAATATTTTGTCAAAACCCAGTTGGCCATTACGTTCTTTAAAGGTTTAACACTTTGTATGATGCATGAACTTTTAAGTTAAAAGTATATGCATCATACAAATTTGTTTAATTCAAAAATTCTATATACCTCCATAACACAAGCTTCTTCCAAAAAAGATTAATGTGCAAAATCAAAATAGTTAAATTACTGATTCCAAAAAAATGTATGTATGTGTCAGGTGAGGTATTTGTGGTTACTGGGAGAGAGTATCTAAATGTAGTTATATCTATCTATTTATAGATAGTATGTGTGTGTACATATATATGTATATAAATATAAAATGTGTTTGTATATCTAAAGATATATACATTCATCAAAGTTTCATGTTGTATATGTGTAGTTATATGTACATGATATGTGTTTGAACACACACGTTCTTTGCACTTTCATGCTGTTGACTTGGTCTTTGTATGTATGTGTCCATGTATATTTACATATATACATATTATTTATATATAAAAACTGATTCTAAGAGAATATGCTTAAGGACATGATGAGTATGTTTTTGTTCAGGTTTCCTCTGGTTGGTGTGTGTGTAAGATGCACACATACATATACACATAACCAACTAGATGCATAAACATGTGTTTTATATGCAATATATCTATATATTTGGCATATTGCAACCTATAGCAATTTTCCAAAGGACTCATTTGTGTGTATGTGAGAGAGAGATTTCACACACACATATACACACACATATACGTATGCACAATAAGATCTAGGTTTAGGGTATTCGATGGCGGAGCCGAAGGTGATTTATGCGGGCTCAATCGCGGCCAGTCAGATGGGGGAGAATGAGTTTGTGATGAGGCAACCATTGATAGACGTGGTCGCAGCGAATTCAGTGGGCAAGTTCGATGGTAAGAGGATCGACGAAGATGTGGGTTGGTTTCTAATGGAGCAGGCGTTTATGGAGGCTCAGAAGATGGCCAATTCCTTCTCCACAGGTGACCCAATCAAAGGCGATCTGCAATACCAACCAGCCATGTATAGCTTGCTTTCGGCACTCGGCAGTCTGGCACCCAGAGCCGGGGAGGTGCTTCAGTGCGAAAAGCTGGAGGAGGTTGCTGGCAAGCCTACTTTTGTTGGCTTCCAACCGGTCACAGAAGGCATGGAGGTGGAAGTAGAGATTGATGAGACGATCGTCACATCGGATTTGGCAGCTTCAGCTTACACAGCTTCAATTTACAGTGATATGACTGGCTGGTCGGCCACGAATACCTGTTTCCGCCATGAAGATGGTGCCAGCCTCAAGGTTCACGAGGCCATGGACGTAAGATGCTACAAGAAGGTGGCCGGCAGGGTCGTACCGAGTGCCATTTTCGAGATCAAGTTCACCTCCCACTGGCTCTACAAGACGTTTTTCAGACGGGCTACTACGGGTCTTGTGCGGCGATTGAGAACGCGAGAGCAGCAGGTTTAAGCCGATCCCTATCTCTGTCCTGGGCTACGGTTGGTTAGGTTGCGCAGAAATCGATCCGGTCGGCTGCTTGAAGGTTGGCGCCAACAACAAGCTCACCCTCAGAGGCATTGCCTCTTTCAAAGAACAAGTGCGACGCAAGTGTGAGTATCTCGGGGCCACGAAGAAGCCTACTCATCTGCAGCAGATAGCTGAGCTGGAGAAGGCATACTTGGCTGTGGGTGACCAGGAGCTGCTCACCATGTTTCAAAACACGATGGAGGCGAGACTGAGGGAGGCAGCTAGGAAGCTCAACGTGCAGTTTGCATCCGATTTGTACCAGCCTGTCTTCAACAAGAAGACTTTGGTCCTTGTTGGAAAGCTCAGATACATGCGATATACCATAAAGATGTTTGAGTACCCTGTGCCAGGAGATGTCCTGAGCGACAGTTACACGCTCAAGTATCTCCATGACATGGATGTCATCTCTGGAATTGCAAGGATCCTCTACGGTGACAGAGTCCTCAAGTGGACGCTCCCGGCTGTTCAGGCTCACCTGGAATCTCGACACAAGGAGTGGAAGGCTGAATTTGAAGCTTTCCGAAATTCTGCGTGCAAGAAGAAATAATGAAAGGAGATCAGAATGATGTTGTTTGTGTGTTTTATCTGTCAATGCAATGGAAGTTGAGTTACAATATGTGACATTGAAAAACTTAACAGCTCTCTCTCTCTCTCTCTCTCTCTCTCTCTCTCTCTCTCTCACACACACACACACACACACACACACAATTTATGAGGTTTACATATTCTTTTGATAATATGTTTCTTAAAAATTATTTTAACATTTATATATAATGAAGATAAATAATGAAATAAGTATTATTATATTATTATTTCTAGTTTTATAGATACTACATTTCACACGTAAATTAGATTTTTAAATTACACCAAGAGCATATATAAGGAAGTGGTTAGTGAGAATGTAATGTTAAAAAAAAAGGTGACACACTTTAACGGTTTTCTTAAAGGTGGATGCGAAACACATTTACATAAATTTTTTAAATATGCTTTTAAATTTTAAGTTATATTAAAGGTGGGTGCGATTTTAAAGAATATGCTTAAGGCCAAGTATCAGTCGTCAGGTCGAAATGTTTTAAATTCCAAATGTTAATCTTTTTATAACATAACAGAAACGTAAAATGTTTAAATGAAATGCATCAAATTAAAAATTAGAGATATTTTGATTGATGCGATCAATTTTTTTAAAAAAAACTAATGAGCTACAAAGATATGTTGAAGCAAGATGTTTATATATTATGTATATATTCACTGGATAACCCCCAAGTATTTATCAGGTAACATCTCAATTGTAATTAAGATTAGATTTAAAAATTAAATTATTTTTAATATAACTTTACTTTTAAATAAGATAAAACTTTTGTCCCGCAACATAATATTTTAAAGATAAAGCTTTTGTAACGAAACGGTTTAAAATTCTATATCTATTTCGATTAATATCTATAGCACAGGAATGTCGGTCAAAAATTTGAAATTTGAGACGTTAAAAATCATTCTAAAGAATATGCTTAATGAACGTTTGTTTAACTAAAAAGAAATCGTGTAAATATGCAAATACACACACACACATACATATATACATATGTGTATCTGTGTGTGTGTGTGTGTGTTGTACACATGGAAACTAATCATTTTATTTTTGTTGTATGCTCGGACGTATAATCATATGTATATTAGTAATCACATCCATCTAGGCACCTAGATACATTGTACAAGAACATGAAACCTTGATCGATTCATCTTTCTACTTATATTAATTATTTAAGTATATTGGAATGTTATTTAATGTAACAAATATAAACATGTGTATGTGTATGCACATGTTTTGTATGTACACACATAGGTACACACATAAAGAAATGGATGCATAGAATATGAAGTGATATATATATATATATATATACATACTCGTATGTTTGTATTACTTACACAATATGGAGTACGTAGTTGCGTGTATGCACTGTGTATCCAGAAACATACATTGACGGTCGTATATAAATGCATATAACATATACGTGTATGTGTGTGTGTACACACACACACACACACACACACACACACACACATACAAACATACATTGCTGTTGACTTTGTTTGTTTTTGTAATATATATATTGACGATACGTGTCTGTGTAACTATACATTCAGGTTATTGACTTTGTTCAGGTATCCTTTGATGTATGAGATGTATGTATTTGCATGTATGCATATAGATATGGTGTGTATATACCACTCGTGTTTGTCTTATGAATGTATGCATATGTATTGTGTGTGTCTATATATAGACACACACACACACACACATACATATACTATATATAAAAATTATCTGTATTTACACACTTGTGCGTACACATACTTTCATGTTGTTGACGCTGTTTGTTTCTTGCAGGTGATCTCTTTTCTAGTTCCGCTTGTGTTCATTGTTGGATACTACATATACAAAAGAGATAGGCATGAGTTACATCATGCAATCATTGGTAAACACCCTTTACACACGCGCGCGCGCACACACACACACACACATACAGATAAGCATATGTTCGATTCTACAGAGCGAAGGAACTGGACAGCAAGCAAACCAAGCATATAAAAGCTTCCCAGCAATAATGCTTCATGTGAGTGATGCACACACATACACACGTATGTGTGTATATTATATATATATATATATATATATATATATATATATACAGTATGTGTGTGTACACATACATAGGATTTTTGTATTGTAGGGTCATTTGCGGAATGACGTATTTATCTTTTATTTCGCGGATAGATTCATGAGGGCATGTTGTTACACTTCTAGTACCTGGTGTTAGGAATCGAGTACTCTGAGATTTGATATGATCCCAGGTGTCAGACCGTTGGGATCACAGGAGATTCACTTGAAGATGTACAATATTGATTTAAAAAGGAATACATAATGTTAAAACTTCTCATTATCTCACTTGGTATCGGAGCCACTTGACTCACTCCGTTTCTTTTCTGATCATTTCTCTTGTTTCTCTTCTCTAACGGGCAAGCTTGGCTTGGTCGCACTACAAGGCATCTCCGTCTTGGAAGGAGCAAACGGATATGTTCCTTGGGTCAAGTAGATGACACGGCTTTTGACCATGAAAGGAGTCTGTTTTGTGGTTTCACTTGGAGGAGCTGCTTCAAACAGTGGAGTGAACTTGGGATCCACTCTCTTTGCAGATGATGATGCCGACGTTAGAGAAAATCACGGCCTCACGATTCTCTGGTTCAACTTGGGGGACGCACTACTCTTGCAGGTTGCTGGCATGAGTGCCACGAGATCTGGGAGTTCTTGTACTGTTGCTTCAGTATATTCGTGGACAGCCTGGATCCTACATGGAAGATCTCAAGAGTCAAGAACACAAAAGTCACAACCTTTCTTATCCATCTTTCTCATTGTATAAATTTGGTCTCTCACACCTCTCAATACACAAAGAGTTATCTTTCTTTTTCTCTTTTTTTCACATGTATCAGAGTAGGTTCCTTGTGTTTTGCAGTCCGGATCTCTCTCTTCAGCGACACTTCCAAATCATAGGGTCTGGACGGCGACATCAGCGGTAGCAAGCGCAGCCGGAGTAGGGTCAAGCGGCCTTGACAAATTCTTTGACAAGTTCTTTGAGAAGTTTATTGGCACCAAACTATCATACATGGTGCGTGAAGGTGCAGCTGCTTCTCATCCGAGAAGGCACATGGAATGTGGTGGACGGTTTAGAGCCGAAGCCATCAGATGCAACTCTCCTTGCAGCATGGGAGCTAAAGGATCGGAAGGCCTTGACCACAATCGGCCTTGCGTTGGGTGAAGAATACATTCACTTGCTCAAGTTGAAGAATACTTCCCAGGAAAATTGGGAGTATCTTGGCATAGCCTTTGGGAAGGCTAGCAAGACCAGTGTTTGTCCTTTAAACAGCAATTCTTCGGCCTCAAGATGGAGGTAGCTAGAACATGTATGTTATAGTTTTTTACTATGACTCTTCTTTACTTTGGACGTTGACTGTTGTTACCTACTGTACTATGTTGGCAAGCCCTAGATGTAGTGAGAAACAGCCCCGCTTAATGCACTTAGGTGTTTAGGGTAGTCCGGCCGGCTGCCCTTAGATATCGCAAGAAACTTTAAGCGAAGATAGCACTTACCTTCTAGAAAATTCTTACCCTTGTTTTCCGTGTCCCGGTTGGGTTAATGGTTAGTTCTGGTGAGTTCGGCGTGTCGGATATGCCTAGAATTACCCCTAGGTTTGACAGGTTAGGGTTTAGGGGTCGATGGATAACTCACCAAGTATATTTCCTCTGGGAATGAGATTTCAGTGCTAGCCCACTTATGTAAACAGGAAAACAGGGGGGGGCCTCTGTCACATAAAATAAGGTAGTATGTAGTAGGAGAGCTTCTGGGTTCATGACTGAATTTGTTGCTCTTTTGCCGGTGCAAGCTTTAGCTTGTGTTGTTAAGGTACAACCCTCTGTTGTGCCGCCCTAACTTCCAGATGCCAAGGGTACGTCCCACCTTTGGGGTAGCTTACCCTTAACATTGGCGAATCCATGCCTGGGAGGTCTTGTCGGAATGCACGTTCCAAGAGGCAGAGATTGAGGCTTGTCTCTAGCCTCTCCACGTCAAGCTGGTTCTTGAGGGTTCATTGAGGGATTCTAGAGTTGGCATTTAGGAGTCACGTTTGTGGCACTTGGTGCAACTCTTGAATCTAAGGGCTAGCATGTAGCCCACATCAGGGAAGGTAGTGTCACATGGAGATGTGACACTAGGCTAAACGTCACATGGTGCAACACCTGAGGCACGCCCTTTGGGGTTATGTCATGGGCTTGTCGCCAAGGGGTTGGATACTTAACAAACAGACATGCTTGTGCTTGCACTAGGGTGCTAAGCCTTGGGCATGCTCAAGGGAGGTTAGGTCTCATAACTAGGTGTGCTTTGGCACACTTGGCTAGGGGAGTGTTCTCCTTGAATTCAAGGGTTGAACAACCTAAACATGTTAGTAGGAGCCCTTTCGTGAGGCACTCGCAAGGTCATGTGCTTAGGGTTATCCCAAACCTAGCCTTAGGGAGTTTGCTTAGCAGAACACTCGTGTCCGCCTACGGCGCACACTCGTGTCCTCACTAAGTACTAGCCCTAGGTCTAGGGTATAACTTGGCCACTCAAACCCTTAGGGGTTAGTCGTGGTTCAGGGTACCCCTTGTCGCCCTAAAGGGGTTGTACTCCCGGATGAGGGTGATTCCTCAAGGGGTAAGTGACGATGCCTTAGCTCTGTCAGGGGTATGTGTGGAACACACGTCTCCTTGATGGGGGTTAGGGCATGAGCCTGTCTAGGTCTTCTAGGGCAAGACCCTAAGTCAACTAGGGTTATCCCTCAAGGGTTTTGGGGGTAGACACTCTAGGGAGACTTAGGCTAAACCCTAAGTCAACTAGGGTTATCCCTCAAGGGTTCTGGGGGCAGACATTCTAGGGAGACTTAGGCTAAACCCTAAGTCTCTGTCCACTTGGGCATTAGAGTCTAACCCTAGGGGTCGTTGGGGTTGTTCTGGGAAACTTAGCGTTGCTCACACAGGGTGATGACGCCAAATGGCCACCTGGCAGCCACGTGTTGGCCCTTTGGGTTAAAACTCTGACAATTGGTATCGGAGCCTATTCTCTACGGTCAGTAGGACCTAAAGTGTAGTGTTTAGGGTTTAGTTAGTTCTAAATTTTTGAAGTACTCTATCACTTTGGCTAATGTCTGAATTCTGCGTGGAGAGTTGGTCCTGAGATATAACTCTTCAAAGAACCTACTTAATAAGTGGGTGTGGGTTATGGACTCCAATGTCGAAGAGCTTGGAAGCAACTTCCAAGTTGTATGCCAGGTTACTTTACCTTTGAATGTTTGGTTACTTTACCATATACTTCCACAAGACGTGGCGTGTTAGTTTGTTCTGGCTTACAAACTAAGTCTTGGAAGTGGGTCTTGTGATATCCTAAGTCTACACATTATTGAAAATTTTTCTTTTTCTTTAAGGTGTTTGAATTTGGGATAACACATGATTTGAAACAACAGTGTCCTTTGAGTTTTGGCTTATGTCAAGATTCAATATCGGATTCAACTGTAGTGTTCAAACGGGGAAAGACTTATGTTCAAAGTGCGTCTTTGACTTCGGGAGAAGGGGCATATTCAAACATAAGAGGAACACTACATTTTGACATAAAGTGTAAAATAAGCTCTTATTATAGTGCATGTTTCCAGAGTGTAACTCTAGAAGCAGACTATGGTGATGAACTTATAATACAACGAATGTCAAATATTAACATATGATAAATATGTTAAGCAATGGGTTTGAAGATCCAATGTAGTCAAAGTATTGTCTGATGTTCGCAATATTTTGATGACGCTAGCTGCAAGTAACATTAGGTGGAATAGTTTACTAATTCAAGTCCCTTGATTTGAACAAAGTATAACATGAAACCTTAGTTAGTTGTAAGCGCGCACTCTGTATTCAAGTTAGCTAGCTCGACTAACTTGATTATGAAGTTGTCTCATATGGGATCATGAGAGAGACTTGGGATAACAGCTTGAGGATTTCGGTTTCTTATCGATATAGTTTTGGGATAGATGGCATGATCTATCAGAAAGAAATGTTGGAAACATACGTTTACATTTTAGTTTACTGAGTAATGAAGGACTTGCATAGTGAAGGCGTTCGGCGCACACTTGTGCATTTTCATTGTTAACTCTTTAATCTTGAAATCTGTAACTTGTTTGCAATGTGGGATAAGCTCTTGAACAAGGGTGATTCCTTGGTTAAGAAGAGCATGATTTGGGATTCTCCACTTTGTTTATCGACTAAGTAAGGAAACTTGCTAAGTTTGATAACTTATGTTGAAATTACAAATGAGCTAGTAATAGTCGGATTTCCATTGGAGGTTTAAGTGCATGCCTCCTTCAGAGAGTCGGTGTTCGATGAGAATTAGAAGTTGATATTGATTTTCAATATCAATTTCATTTTAGAGTCGAATACGATTATTCAAAAGACGGTTTCTTGACTCTGCATCATGGTCGCAAATGTGGGCACTTAAAGAACAAATAAAGTATGTATCTTCAATCTTTCGGAATATTGAAAAATAGAACTATTCTTGACTCAAGGTTTGATTGTATTCCTTGGGTTAGTTGTTAGTTCTATCTCAAGGTTTGATGGTGTTCCTTGAGTTGGTTCAATATTCTTGTAAGTATGATATTGTGTAGCGGGATTAGCTCAAGAAGATGGTGTCCCTTCTTGATGATTGTAGTTCAAGGTTCGTCCAATATCCGGTTCGAGAATATGAGGTTTCTATCACCTCATCTGTTGAGATATTTATATTCTAAACTTTGGCAGAATTTGTGACAATTTTTCAAGATTGGTTATAAATGACTTGTCAAAGTATGTATGATATCTCTTCAATATTGAGTTTGGAGCGCTCAATATCAAACTTGGTTATGATCATATGAGGTGGCCATAATCATATAATATAAAGACTCAAGTGGATTTGAGTCTGACACTTTGGTAAGGCACTACCTTAGTGTTATAACTTGAAACGTGTTTTCAAGTTAATTGAGAAATGCTCAATACACTTAAGGGGCAATGTAGTACTTTCTGGATTACTAGGTGTCTAGATTATAAGGTATGACGGAAACATGAAGTTGATATAACACTTCAGTGTTATGATAATATTTATGTGAAGGTTGATATCTTATTAAATCAGTTAGATGAACCAGACACTAGTTCATGATTCCTCTTAGTCTCTGAACAAAGTTCCTGAAATACTGTCATAACATTATATTTCCGTCTCAAAATTGAAGTTCGGTTCATGTAAACTAAGACCATATCTATAATGTAGTAGTTATAGCATTTCGATAAATTGATATGATTGTAAGTTTATATCCACTAGTATAACAACTAGTTGATAAGCTTAGGATTTGAACGTTAAAACGATCATTATCCATTCGAGAGTATCAATATCGAAATTGCGACTATTTATAGAATAAGGATTAGTTTTAAAAGATGTTTATCAAAACACTAGTTGCTTCAATTAGTGAAAATGCTATACTTCGGTATAGTGTTGAGAAACATTTACGAAATCAGTTTAAGAGTTGGAAATAAATATAATGTTATGGAGGCGTGCAGTATTCTGAATTCAGAGAGACTCTTATCGTGGAAACTAAGTCTTAAAATTTGGTATTTTGAACTTAGTGAGATAAAGAGTTAGGAAGTATTGAACGGCATCTAGTGATGTGCTCTTTGGGGAATGAGTACAATGAGATGACAATTAAGAGACGTGTTATCTAAAGGTTGTCGATTGAGGCACTAGAGATGGGTTGAATTTCCTGGTTTCCACATTGGTTTGTAAGAAAGGTATGTTAGCTTATCTGGTCCCTGAACTGGTCGGTGTTATGAAAGAGTACAAAGTTGGTTGCAAAGACAAATGGTAAGTGCTATCACACTTGGTCGCGGATTTGACTGAATTTGATTCCTATCGGGAATAAATTTATGTTAATAACACACCAAGTGGATGGCATAGATTGGCAACCTTGTTGTATACATGTGTACAGCCATGCGCCTCTGTGATCGCCTCTGGCCAGATTGACATGTTTAAAAAAAAGGTTTTGAATGTACTCTTGTATTCGGAAAAGAGCTTGATTCCGATAAAAGTCTCATACTTAGTCTGGCGTAGCTATATACTAACAAGATAGGTATAGTAGCAGACCCTTATGAAAAGGTAATGAGAAACACCGAGGGATGCAAATATGAGCTATAATATGTAACATGTGGAAATGTGGGACCATTGGAAAATCAAAGAAATGCGAAGGTGTTTGGTCAAGCATTTGAGAAGTGCTTGTTGTGTGCTATATGACAGAGGTCGTCAAACGTTTAATATTAAGGAATAAAGCAAGTCTTTATTTCTTATTAACCAAGGGGCCGGCAACAACACTAACTAGAGGCCTCCAATATAAATTCTAGTTAAGTAAAGAAATTAACCAGTGTTGTGTGTCGGGTGACAGACTTTGCAGACGTGCAAAAGGTCTCCAAGTGACTTCATGTCGCAGGTGGTGCCTCCGGCAGCTAGGTTTACGACTCAGTGAACGACGGTTCTGAAGTACTTGGTTTCGCGTAATGCAAGGGGGTAATAAAACTTATGTGAACTTTTGGCTGACTCCGCATAGAGTGATATGTTAGTTTTGGTTATTTTCTCTAACATTATCTAGTCTTGGAGTTGGACGTCAACGAGGACGTTGACATTTTCAAAGGGGGAGTGTGTCATAGTTTTTACTATGACTTCTTTACTTTGGACGTTGACTGTTGTTACCTACTGTACTATGTTGCAAGCCCTAGATGTAGTGAAAAATAGCCCCGCTTAGTGCACTTAGGTGTTTAGGGGTAGTCGGCCGGCTGTCCTTAGATATCGAGAAACTCTAAGCGAAGGTAGCACTTACCTTCTAGAAAACTCTTACCCTCGTTTTTCGTGTTTGGTTGGGTTAATGGTTAGTTCCGGTGAGTTCGGCGTGTCGGATATGCTAGAATTACCCCTAGGTTTGACAGGTTAGGGTTTAGGGGTCGATGGATAACTCACCAAGTAATTTTCCTCTGGGAATGAGATTTCAATGCTAACCCACTTATGTAAACAGGAAAACAGGGGGGGGCCTCTGTCACATAAATAAGGTAGTATGTAGTAGGAGAGCTCCTGGGTTCATGACTGAGCTCGTTACTCTTTCCGGTGCAAGCTCTAGCTTGTGTCGTTAAGGCACAACCCTCTGTTGTGCCGCCCTAACTTCCAGATGCCAGGGGTACGTCCCACCTTCGGGGTAGCTTACCCTTAACGTTGGCGAATCCATGCCTGGGAGGTCTTGTCGGAATGCACGTTCCAAGAGGCAGAGGTTGAGGCTTGTCTCTAGCCTCCTTCTCCACGTCAAGCTTGGTTCTTGAGGTTCATTGAGGGATTCTAGAGTTGGCATTTAGGAGCCACATTTGTGGCACTTAGTGCAACTCTTGAATCTAAGGACTATAGCATGGTAGCCCACATTGGGGAAGGTAGTGTCACATGGAGATGTGACACTGGGCTAAACGTCACATGGTGCAACACCTGAGGCACGCCCTTTGGGGTTATGTCATGGGCTTGTTGCCAAGGGGTTGGATACCTTAACAAACAGACATGCTTGTGCTTGCACTAGGGTGCTAAGCCTTGGGCATCTGCTCGAGGGAGGTTAGGTCTCATAACTAGGTGTGCTTTGGCACACTTGGCTAGGGGAGTGTTCTCCTTGCAATTCAAGGGTTGAACAACCTAAACATGTTAGCAGGAGCCCTTTCATGAGGCACTCGCAAGGTCATGTGCTTAGGGTTATCCAAACCTAGCCTTAGGAATTTGCTTAGCAGAACACTCGTGTCCACCTACGGCGCACACTCGTGTCCTCACTAAGTACTAGCCCTAGGTCTAGGGTATAACTTGGCCACTCAAACCCTTAGGGGTTAGTCATGGTTCAGGGTACCCCTTGTTGCCCTAAAGGGGTTGTACTCCCGAATGAGGGTGATTCCTCAAGGGGTAAGTGACAATGCCTTAGCTCTGTCCAGGGGTATGTGTGGAACACACGTCTCCTTGATGGGGGTTAAGGCATGAGCCTGTCTAGGTCTACTAGGGCAAGACCCTAAGTCAACTAGGGTTATCCCTCAAGGGTTTTGGGGGACACTCTAGGGAGACTTAGGCTAAACCCTAAGTCAACTAGGGTTATCCCTCAAGGGTTCTGGGGGCAGACATTCTAGGGAGACTTAGGCTAAACCCTAAGTCTCTTGTCCACTTGGGCATTAGAGTCTAACCCTAGGGTCATTGGGGTTGTTCTGGGAAACTTAGCGTTGCTCACAGGGTGATGGCCACCTGGCAGCCACGTGTTGCCACGTGTTGGCCCTTTGGGTTAAAACGCCGAATTTGTATCTAGGCTCAAAAGCTTGGTTGTTCAGCTTGCTTGAGGAGGAGTTCAAGTGGACGAAGGAGACCAGAAGGCGGTTCTCCTTAATGGCTTAACGCCTAACTTTCATCAGGTGGTGACAACTGTTGAGGATTGATGATCTATCTCGTTTGATTTGTCTGCCATGTCATTGATCCATAGCGTAGAGTCATGACTTTTCATCTGTATATATATCTCTATGATGATCTGAGAGAAAAATCCATTATATCCATTCTATTTATTTCGCTTCCGCTTAAACTCCAACATGGTATCGGAGCATAGGCTCTGTATCCTGGGACAAGAGGATGGAGATTGCTGGCAAGATGCTAGTGATGAGAGCGATGAGGAGGATGATGAGGACGAGGATACGTGGCTATGTAGTGCTGAGGAGCAGAGGACTCCAGAGGTTGCAGATGCATGAAGCAATCCACAGTTAGGGTACTGTACTTAGGTGTGCAAAGGTGCTCAACACATAGGGCATAGAGGCAGATCCATAAAGACACACTTGGACCAGGTTTCTTCTTGATCTCTTATGTTGCAGGCACCAGATTTGGCAATCGACCTTTATGGCACACAGAAGGGTGTGTCAGGTGCCACTTGGAGGCAGTGGCAGTACCACTTTGAGGGGGTGGTGTTCAGCCCTAGTGACAGGGCTATGAGGCAGTTCAGTATGTGGACTTGCTTAGGCAATCGACCATTAGAGCTAGTCTGTGGGATTAGCTAGTGCCTTAGTCTAATTTAGGAGATCATGACTCAGGCATCTCAGAGTCTGAGGGGGTGTGTTGAGGATTGATGATTTGTTATCCTCTGATTTGTCTGCCATGTCATTGATCCATAGTGTAGAGTCATGACCTTTCATTTGTATATATATCTCTATGATGATCTGAGAGAAAAATCCATTATATCCATTCTATCTATATTCGCTTCCGCAGTAAACTCCAACAACAACGTTGAGCAATCTTCCAGCACAAGGGTTGGACGAGATGATTTCTTCTCTTCTTGAGAAGGAGCGCAAGTGGATGCAGCGGGAGGATGTTATATCCTCCAAGCGTTCTTTGCTGGTAGGCGTAACCGGCAACCTCAGCAGCGGCAATGGAATCAAGGTCCAAAGTAGTTCGGTGACATGTGTGGGGGAGCTAACAAGAAGGTGATTGCTACTAGTGCAACAAGCCTGGGCATTTGGCAAAAGACTGTCAACTTCTCAACCTTCTGAGCGCAATCGTCCATTCTCTGCATCTTTAATGATCATAGGTTTGACAACAATAACAACAATGGAAGGGGTTGTGGAAATGAGCCGATGGCCAAGCTCTTTATGGTGCGGACCATTCCTTCACCAAGAGGTGAGATCCTTGACCCCTTTATTTGGCTTGACTCTGGAGCGACGTTACATATGTGCCCTATAAAGAGTTGTTCCAGGAATTGAAGATGTTACCTTTGAGTGTGAGAGTGGGCATTGTTGATGGCACTGTTCATTCTGCTCTTGGAGTTGGTTCTCTGAATGTGCAGATGTACGAGGAGGCCAAGCTCCTGTCCAACGTCTAGTATGTTCCTGAACTTACTCAGTCTTTGCTCTCCATCAATCGCATTACTGATGTTGGGCTTTATTTGTTTTTTGGCTCCTCCAAGTGTCATATCCTAGACAAGTCGGGTGTAACTGTGGCTACTAGCACTCGTGAGGAGGACCTTATAAGTTGGATGCTGAGATCATTCCTCTTGTTCATGAAGCTGCCAAGGTCTTAGCTGCATCAACAAAGACAGATGCCACGTTATAGTTGTGGCACAACCGGCTAGCCATGCACATCCTCAGCTATTCAATGATTGATCAAGGAGCAGCTAGCCACTAGAGTTCAAGTGCCATTATTAAGTACTTCTCTGCTTTTTGTGAAGCTTGTGTCATTGGCAAGCATAAGAGGCAGTCCTTTCCAACTGGAGCAAGCTACCGTGCCACAAAATATTGGAGTTGGTACACTTAGATAAACTTCAGACAAGAAACGTTATATGCTGACTTTCATTGATGATTTTTCAAGATACGTGGTGGTCAAGCTACTCGCCACAAAGTCTGAAGTACTTCAGCATTTCAAGGCTTATCATGCAGCAGCAGAGACGCAGATAGGACAGTCTTCAAGCTATTCAATGTGACAATGGAGGAGAATACCTTTCAAACGAGTTTGAGAGGTATTGTATTGAAGTTGGCATAGCTTGACAGTTCACCATGCCTTATACTCCTCAGCAAAATGGAGTTGCTGAGTGAATGAACCAGACACTTGTTGGAAGTGCACGGAGTATGATGCAATTCGCTGGAATATGCTGTTTTAACAGCAGTGTATTTACACAATAGACTCCCTACATCATCTCTCACAAGTATGACTCCTGTGGAAGCATGGATAGGACGTCTGTCTTCTCTCTCGCACATACACACCTTCGGCTGTGTGGCTTATGCTTGGGTTCCTGAGGAACACCGAAAGAAGCTTGATCCACGTAGCGTGAAGTGTGTGTTTCTTGGTTATTTTGAAGAAGCGAAGGCATATAAGCTCTACCATCTGTATAAGAAGACTCTTATCCTTAGCAGAGATGTCATCTTCAATGAAGGAGAACTTTATGGTGGATATTCTCAAGGCTCTAGTCTTAGTTGCATTTCCCGTGTAGCTGAATTTGAAACTTTGGACAATTGGTGTGACAACGGATTCTCTTCATATGGGGGAGTTCCTCCATCCCTGATGTCACAATCATTCTTCTTCTCGCTCCTTCAAGTTTCTTTGCAGATGCTTTGAATGGGCATTTGTCCTGGATATTTTTCCAACCGTTCCTAGCAAGTGGGAGCCTTTCCAGAAGATGTGCTCCTCCAGACTCACCTCCTCATATAGATCCTGTGGAGGATGCTCTTGTGTTCCAACCCACCAATAACCTCCACCTTATGCAAATGTCACTCGGAAAGGTGCACATCTGAAGCAGTTACAAACGGTTACAACATCTGGTCGTCAGAGTTTCCTTTCACAGCGGGCGATTGAAGCTCGAGATTCAGCAATCCAAAAGTCTCTTGGTCTTTTGGTTCGTAGCTCCAGATACACGTTTTATGAACCTGCCACTGTGTCTAGGCTCTCTCCAGACCTCACACTGCTGAATGGAAGGAAGCAATGGACTCAGAGTATGCTTCTCTTCTCAAAAACCAGACTTGGATGCTATCTCCCCTACCACAGATGTCAAGTCGTTAGCACCAAATGGCTCTTCAAAGTGAAGCGGACTGCAACTGGTGAAGTGGAGCGCTTCAAAGCCAGTTCATTTCTCGCGATTCTCCCAAGTCTCTGGTGTGGATTTCACCAAGAATTTTCTCCCGTAGTGCGTATGTCCTCCATTCGACTTTTATTGGCTATGGCAGCAAACATGAACCTTGAAGTTCATCAAATGGACGTTTGCACAACTTTCCTCAACGGGCATCTAGATGAAGAAGTGTATATCTCTCAACCTGAAAGGTTACGAGCAACCTGGCAAAGAACATCTTGTTTGCAAGCTGAAGAAGGTGCTATATGGTTTTGAAGCAGTCCCTAAAGGCTTGGTACAATCGGATGGATTCTTTCCTTCTCTCCATCGCTTCATCAGCACTGATGCTGATATGAACGTGTACCACTATGCTGTTGAAGATCATTTTCTTTTTTGGCTTTATACGGACGATCGTATCCTGGTGGCTAACACATCAGACTTTCAATCACGTGAAGCAGCAACTTGAAATAGAGTTTGAAATGTCGAACATGGGGAGATTCACTACTGTCTCGGTATTGAAATCATCCACGACAGGCAACGTGGTACTCAAACATCAGAACTATGTGGAGGAAATCTTGAATCGGTTTCATATGGCTGACTGTCATCCAATTTCAACGCCTATGGAAGTTGGTATGAAGCTTACTCAGGAGATGTCTCCACAACAGATGAAAAGTTGGAGCGGATGAAGACTATTCCTTACCGACATGCAATTGGCAATCTGATTTATCTGGCCGTGTGTACACGACCAGATATTTCATTTGCAGTGGGAGCTGTGAGCCAATTCCTTCAACAAACCAGGAGAGCGACACTGGAGTGCAGTTAAGAGGATCTTGAGATACTTGAAGGGAACTCAAGATAATGCTCTAGTCTACAAGAGCTGTTCAAAAAGTATTTCCAGTTACTTGGTTATACTGACTCTAATTGGGCAGGCGAACTGGACACTACACTTATGGATTTTTTTTATGCTCGGTAGTTGTCCTATCTCATGGAGGAGTAAACACCAATCAATCATAGCCATGTCAAGTACAAAAGCTGAGTACATTGCAGCTTCTTCAGCAACCAAGAGGTGATTTGGCTACGCAGACTATTGACAGGAGTGAACCTGTTACAAGAGAAATCAACACTCTTATTCAGCGACAAAAAGCTCCATTGCACTCACCTCTTCACTGAAATATCAAGCTCGCACCAGGCACATTGAAGTACGTTTCCATTTCGTTAGAGATCAAATGAAGAATGGAGCCATCAAGTGGAGTATTGTCCAACTCGTAGCATGGCAGTTGATATTCTGACAAAGGCATTATCTCGTGATGCCTTTGAGCAGAACCAAGATATGTTGAAGATCATACGAGTGAAGTGAAAGGCTTTGGATCCTGGCTGAGTGGGAGTGTCAACAGTATATTCGTGGACAGCTAGATCCTACATGGAAGATCTCAAGAGTCAAGAACACAAGAGTCACAACCTTTCTTATCCATCTTTTCATTGTATAAATTTGATCTTTCACACCTCGTCAATACATAGAAGATTATCTTCCTTTTTCTCTCTTTCTCACAAAGAATCCATCTGCTGCTCGACTCAAGGCTTTGGAGGCTCGCATCCAGGCCATGCATGTTACCGGTGACTTCATAGCTCTTGTCAAGAATCTACAAAGTTGCTTTGCAGATCTCCAAGACACCTCTCAAAGCTACAATGAAAGTCACAAGATCCTTGCTCTTTGTGATTGCTTTGATTCTATGTATGAGACCATCACCACCATGTCTTCAACATGGCTTGCACGTTCACTCAAGCCAAGGAAATGTTGGAAGCACATCTCACCAAGCTGGACTTGATCAAGAACCGTCGCAACGACACTTCCTCGCAATTGTTGTTGAAGTCAATTTTGCAGCGGAACTAGCTTCAAGAACTCCAACAATACTAGAGCGAGTTCATCCAAGAACTCATGGGCCTCTTACAAGAATCAGCCAAGACGATATCCCCTAAAACATCACCAACAAAATTCTGGTGCCATGCTTGTAGCCAGGAGGGCCATTTCAAGCAAGATTGTCCTCTCCTCAAACACCTCAGCAAATTCTCATCTCAGATGGAATGACTGTAGATGCCATGGAGGGGGATTCCCATGGATCACAATCGGATTAAGTAAATCCTGGTCTTGCTTTCTTCACCACTAACTCTTGATTCAAGATGTGAGAAACACCTTATTCGAGATCGAGGAGCATTCCAAGAGCTTAAACTAAGGAGGGAGAGTTGTGAGAGTAGGAGATGGCAACTTGCTACAAGTGGCTAGAAGAGGCAATGTATCTATTTCAAGATGGGAATGGAAAGTCTCTTAAGCTTTTAAATGCTTGGCATGTTCCACACTTGTCAAAAATCTTGTCTTGGTTACAAGATTGGCAGATGACGGCTTCAACATTCTCTTCTCTCGAAGGCAATGTGACCTACTCAATGGAACCAAGAGTGTCCTGCAGATCCCCAGAAGCGGGAACTTGTATGAGATCCCTGAGCAACACATTGACTGCATGGCGCTGGTGTTTCGTCCGCACTTTGGCATGAGCGCTTGGGCCACGCTCATTTTCCTCTTCTACAAAAGGTATAGAAGCTACAAGTGCTCAATGGTTTTCTTCAAACCCTCTTCATGACTTTGAACTTTGCCATGGTTGCCTCCTTGGTAAACAAACCCGTTCTCAATACCTGGCTTCCACATCATGCTCATTTGATCTGCTATAACTAGTCCACTTTGATCTTTGTGGCCCCATGAGAGTCGAGAGCCAATTCGGCAAAAGATATTTCATGACATTGTGGATGATTACAGCCGGTGATGCCAAGTCTATTTTCTTTGCTCCAAAGATCAAAGCCTAGATGCTTTTAGGGATTATCTAGGTATGGCTCAGAATCAAACTAAGAGAAGGCTTAAGGTTCTGCGCAGCGATTCAAGAGGGAGTACACCTCGCTAGCTTTTGAAAGCTTTGTTGTCAAGAGGGGATCATCCACCAACGCACATGCCTGGGCACGTTGCAGCATAACAGAGTAGTAGAGTGCCAGCATCGGAGCGTCATGAATATAGCCCACTGCTTCTTGCACTCATCAGGTCTTCCTCTACATCTTTGGTCCACAGTAGTTCGGACCACAGTCCAAGTTCAAAACCTTTTCCCTCATTCTACTCAATCTCCAAAGCAGACTTGGATTGGTAAAGAAGGTGACTAGGCTGAGGCGCTTCGGATGCCTCGCCTTCATACATCAAAATCCCAATGTTAGAGAAAAGTTGGCACCTCATAGTAAGCCAACATTCTTGGTCGAATATAAGGAAGGTACTGCCTCTATGATCCCTCTATTGGTAGAATACAGGCCAGTAACGACGTGGTCTTTGATGAGCGGATAGTCTATCGTGACTACCAAACCAACTCGCCAACACAATCGGCCAAAGTTTCACATGCATGGGAGCCAAACGCCTGGCTTTAGGAGGATGAGTCTATTAAGGAGGGAAGGCTTGCCACCAAGGAGGGAAGGCCTACCGCTGACTCTGAGTACACATCAGACGAACTAGCAGTTGAGCTTGAGTTCACAAGGGAAGAACATACTCAGCTTGATACGCCTGCACTGGAACAACTAACTCACCCTGCACCACTGGAGCTAAACACACAACAAGTGATACGACAAGCTCCGGAAGTTGATTGCCTGGCACGAGGACTTCCTTTTGATCCTTTTTATCGGACGTGATTAGTCAGGTAAACCGACTTGGGTTCCCAAACCTAAGGCACTATTAGTCACCCAGCCAAAGGTTTCCAATCCCAACAACTTCTACGAGGTGTAGAGCTCACCTGAAGTCGAGGAGTGGATGAAAGCCATGCAGGATGAGCTTGACTCTCATCGAGTCAACCAAACCTTCACACTCGTGCCAGAGGAGCCACACCAGCAAGTCGCTTATGTTTCTTCCTATCTATTATTGAAAACGTATATATTCTGCCCTTTAGCAACTGAAAAATATCTCATTTATTGAACTTTGTTTATACAGTAGAAAAAGCAACTACCATCTGGTTCTTATACGTATAGGACATAATCATTCTTTATAAAGAAAAATATCACCCACTCTTTGCTTGATTCAATATATGTCCATGGGTTTTCAAAAAGGTGTTGAACCCATTAAGCGCTTCAAGGCTCACTTCGTTGCCAAAGGATTCTCTTAGGTGTCGAGACTACACTTTTTCTCTGATTGTCAAAGCTACCAATGTTCGAGTTCTCATGGCTTTTGCTGCATAGTTCAGACTCATGCCACACCACCTAGATGTGAAAACAGCCTTTTTGAATTCTCCCTTGAAAGAGAAGATCTTCATGATACAACTAAAAAGATTTGAGCAGACATGAGTTAACATGGAGAAACTGGTATGTGAGTTGCAACGAGCAGTGTATGGCCTCAAGCAGGCGTTGAGAGAATGGTACAGGTGTCTCGACAACTTTTTCTATAAGCACGACTTCACTAAGCTCAACTCTGACATAACCTCTATCAGAAGGTGACCTCCGAGGGCTTCTTAGTCATTGTAGTATATGTAGACGATTATTTACTCATCAATAGCAGTCAAAACCTTCTCCAAACTTTCAAGGTCAGCTATATCAACTCTCGGACTTGGGACTAGTGGAAAAGATCGTTGGTATCAAGGTAGAACGAGATGAAGCTGCTGGAAGGGTCAAGCTTAGCCAACCACAATACATCAAGGAGCTACTCGAACACTTCAGCATGACTAACTATCAGCATGCTCCAACGCCAATGATCACAGGTAGGAAACTAGTATGTGAAGGTATGCTTGCATTTGAAAATTAAAGTCTATATCGGTCCCTCGTTGGTAGGCTTCTCCACCTAGCAAATACCACCCAACCTGACATCGCATTTGCTATTGGAGTCCTCAATCGCTTCAACTCATGTCCTCTTCAAGACCATTGGCACGCCGCCAAGAGAGTGCTCAGGTATTTGTAAGGAACTCTTCACTTTGGTTTGCTTTACACTAGGAACAATGGAGGTTCCATGGTACTTCAAGCGTTTACCGATGTTGATTGGGTCGGAGATCCGGATTCAAGAGTCTCTACCATTGGAGTATGTTGCTTAATGAGTGAAGCCCCTGTCAGAAACAAACCTCAGTGGCACTCTCTAGTGCCAAAGCAGAGTATGTAATTGCATCGACAGCCGCAAAAAAAATAGTCTAGCTAAGGTGTATGTTAGTTGAACTCCAACATTAGAAACACGATTCCACCACCCTAAGCTGTGACAACAAAAGCACAATTGCCATGACAAAGAAGGTTCTTCACTCATGTAGCAAGTATATAAAGATCAGCCACCAAAAGGTGGTGGACAAGGAGATAGTACTCAAATCGTCCCTTCCTCTAGACAATTGGCTGATATTTTCATCAAATCACTATCGGAGAGTGTTTTCTTCAAGTTGAGATCCTTGTTAAGAATTTCAGCTTGAGGGGGAGTACAAGGAATCAAGTACTCTGAGATTCAATATGATCCTCGTGTGTGAGACTGTTGGGATCACAAGAGATTCACCTGAAGGTGTATATAAGGAGTCGATAGAAGATGTACAATATTGATTTAAAAGAAATACATAACGTTAAAACTTCTCATTATCTCACTCCTGGATGCTACCTAACTCACCACCCAACCTTAGAGCACACTAGCTTACCCCCAAGCTGCATCAAGTTGAACTCCACTCCCAAAAGTTATTGTCGCTCTCTAAATTAGGGCCTTCCTAAAACATGATTAGCTTAAGCATAAGATCAATTATGGTCAACCTTTGACCAAGACCATGGACCAACATCCGGTTGTAACATTTCTTTCCCCTTGGAAGAAGTCCTTGCCCTCAAGGACAAATTGTGTACACTTTACAAAGATTTACATTGACAATTTTTTTCAAACAAGTTGCTTTAAAATCCTCTTAGTCAAACTCCTCTGACTCTTCAAGTGAGTGTACTAGTACTTTTGCACGTACAAGGGCGCCTCTTTAGTTGACTCATATGAAACACATGATGTAGTTGCACTCCCTCAGGCAACCTCAACTTGTAAGCCACAGCATTGATCTTCTCAATGATCTCGTATGGACCAACATACCGAGAACTTAGCTTCTCAACTTCCCAGTCCGTAATGGTCATAGAGAACTACGCGTCAATGAGGAAGCAAAGATGACTCACAGAAACACTTTGTCTCCTACATTGAATTGCCTATAAGTGCGCTTCTCATCAGCTAGTCTGTTTACTCGATCCCTTGCCTTAAGAAAATTCTTTTAATACATCAGAAGTATCTCATCCATCTCCATAGCCAAGCTATAAGCTTCGACATCCTCTCTCACCACTTCCCAGTGTATTCCAACATCTGCTGGAGATTGAGGATGTTTGTCTTTATAAGCATAGAACGGACTACATTTAAAGAGCTATGCTTATTGTTATTGTATGCAAACTCAGCCAAAGGCAAGAACTTGTCCTCATGTCCTTGCTTCTCAGCCATACATGTTCTTAACATATCCTCTAGAACTTGGTTCACATGCTCAGTCTAGCCATTTGACTATGGGTGATTAAAGTTCACCTTAGTGCAGAGTCCTTTATAGAACTTCACCCAAAATGCTGAAGTGAACTTGCTATCTTAGTCACTAACAATGTTCTCTGGCATCCCATGCTTAGGATACACCTCATTAAATACACCAATGCGAGCTCCTTTGCTACTACATTCTTTTTCAAAGGAATGAACTTAGCATACTTGCTCAAGTGATCCACAATGACCCACACTTGTTCATTGGAATGCAATGTTCTTGGAAGATGTGTAATAAAATCCATAGAGATACTCTCCCATCTTCCTTGAGGCACTTCCAAACACATCAGTAGTCCAAGTTGAGCCACTCTCTTGACCTTAACTGACTGGCACTTAGCAAAGTGTGAATATACTCCACAATGTCCTCCTTCATGTTAGGCCAAAAGAATCAACATTTCACCAAGTCATACGTCTTGTCCTCTCTTCCATGTCTAGCAAATGGACTATCATGCATCTCTTGCATGACTGCTGCTACAACTCTGTCGTCTTAGGCACTACCAGACATTGCTTGTATAATAATAAACCATTCTGCTCAGCATAAGGCTCCACCAAATTGCTGAGATGTTGTTGACATAAGCTTGTGCTTCGCGAATCAAAGAAACCAAACCTTCTTCAATCTTTTCAATAGCATTCAATCGTCTAATACGAGAAAGAGCATTTGCAACCACATTCTCCTTCCCCTCCTTATAATGGACAATTTAAGTCCTGAAAACTCATGTAGAAACACTGACCAGTGAGCTTGCCTAGCATTTAGATCCTTTTGATCTAAGAAATGCCTCAAAGGTTTATGATCAGTAAACACTTTGAAGGGACGTCCATTATGTAAATAGTGCCTCCAAGTGTGCACGGCATGCACTATAGCCATCAGTTCATGATCATAAAGTCGAGTACTGACTCCGTATCATTTAGTTTTTGACTCTCAAAAGCAATTACATGACTAGCTTGCATAAGCACTCCTCCAATGGCATAGCCACATGCATATGTGTACACCTCATAAGACTCGTTCTTATTAGTGATAGGTTGTTGTTATCAACGCAGTCTTCAAAGCTTCAAATGTTGTACTTTGCCTTGTAAACCACTCAAACACATCATTCTTCCTCATTACTGATATTAAAGAAAAAGCTAAACGATTAAAGCCTTGAATGAACCAACGATAGTAATTAGCCAAGCCCATAAAACTCTTGAGCTCTTGCACATCCTTAGGCACATGCCAATGCCTCACTGGATTACTTCCTAGGATCATGAGCAACACCGTCCTTAGAAACAATATGCCGAGGTATTCCACCTTCTCCTTAGCAACTCACACTTCGAGAGCTTAGCATATAGTTTCTTCTCCCTAAGAGTCTGTATCACTAGATGTAGATGCTCCACATGCTCCTCTAAAGTTCTATTATATATGAGAATATCATCCAAAAAACTTCAACAAAATGATCGATATACTTGGCAAAAATGGAATTCATTAACTGCATGAATGTTTTAGGAGCATTCGTCATGCCAAACAACATAATAAGAAACTCAAAATGATCATGCCAGCTTCTGAATGCTGTATTAGAAACATCACTCTCTCACAAACAATTTGATGGGTACCTGCTCCTTGTCAATTTTAGTAAACCACCTTGCCCTTGCAAGCCGATTAAATAGATTGTCAGTTCTTAGCATAGGAAATTATTCTTCACATTCACCTTGTTAAAGGCACGGTAATTGATACACATCCTCATTGATTTGTCCTTCTTCCGCACAAGGAGTACCTGAGCTCTATCACGACCCGATACAGAATACAGGATTCCGGATACAGGATATGGGTTGCAGGACTTTCCTACAGGATTCCGGATACAGGATATGGGTTGCAGGACTTTCCTACATATTCCTACCAGGATTCCGGACACAGGATTCGGTTGCAGGATATTCCTACAGGATATGCCACAGGATATGCCTAGAGGATAAGGGACATGTGGACTCATCTTAGCCTCTGCATGCATGCAATCACTTTTGCATGCATGCAACCACTTTTAGCACTCATGCCTAGATTAGCTCTTGGAGTTGTGAGCATAAAAGCTCCGACCTAATTGTTGTACAATCAGTTACTATCAACACCAGTCTTACTACGATCAATCTCGTCTTGTCTTGTTTCTGTCCTTTCCTGTTCCTCCTCTGTCCTGTTCCTGGATCCTGTCCTGTTCTGTCTTGTTCCTGGATCCTGTCCTGCTCCTGTCTTGTCCCGGATCCTATCCTGATCCTGTCTTGCTCCTAGATCCGTCCTGTTCCTGTCCTGCTCTCGGTCCTGTTCCTGAGTCAAGCCTTCTGTCCTTGGAATCCTGTTCTTTCCTGGTTCCTGGATCGTGGCTTGACAGTTTGATAGTAACTGCTTCATAGTTCTCCGTTTTCCAGCTACCTTTTTCTTGATTCTTTTCCTTCATTTTCCTCCTTTTTCTTTCCTAGATCATGGCTGATTTTGAGCGCTTTCAACGCGAGCACCAAATGCTACTTCATGAGCTGGCCACTTTGCGCCAAGTGGTCACCGACCTGCAAGGTTCCACCACTGCGGCACATGCAGCTGCTGATGCATCCTCCAAGGCTGCTGCGCAGGCTCTCTCCCAGGCATCGGTGGTTCCCTCTTCATCAAACTTTTCTTCGGAGCCGAAGGTTAGCATGCCAGAGAAGTTCAGTGGCAATCGTGCCGATTTCCAAGGTTTCCTGAATCAGATCCGGCTCTTGATCCGTATGCAACCACGGCGCTACTCGACTGATGCTCAAAAGGTGGGTCTTTTGGCATCCTTACTAAGTGGATCTCCACGGGCTTGGGTTGCCCCCTTGCTGGAGCGTGACGACCCATTGATGGAAGACTTTGAAGGTTTCGTGGCTTTGAAGCCTGTTTTGGAGATCCTGATAAGTACCGTTCTGCATGCACGAAGTTACGGAAGCTCACTCAAGGATCCCGACCAGCTTCCGTCTATGCATCCGAATTTCAGCAACTTTGCACGAACATTCCATGGGACGAGACTGCATTGATCGAACACTTCCGTTTTGGGTTGAGGGATGACGTGAAGGACCTTCTCCTTACGTTACCGGATGCCCAAACATTAGCGGAGATCATGCAACAAGCTGTTCGTTGCGACAACCGTTTGTTCGAGCGTCGTCAGGAAAGATCCCGTCAGCAGTTCCTGCAAACCAATCCTGCAGCTGTGGTACATGTTCCTGCACCACCTTCTGGAGTAGTTCCTATGGAGGTTGAGAAATCCAAGCGTGGCTCTCTTTCCGCTGCTGAGAAGCAACGTCGTCGCAGTGAGAACCTGTGCTTGTATTGTGGTGGAGCAGGACACAAGGTGGCAGATTGTCCTATTAAAGCCAGGAACTTCAAGACGCGTGAAGTTGAAGCTGAAGTTCAGTCGGAAAACTCCAATGTCCACTTCGTCTAGGAGCCGCGAAGTTGGACGTAGGTGCAGGCTCCATTGGTGCTGCTCATACCATCCCATCACTTAAGTTTCCTGTACACATTCATCTTAATAATCGAGAGCTCATGGAGTTTGCCTTGTTAGACACTGGTGCAAATGCATGCTTCATGGATGACACGTTTGCAACTCAACATGGCATTTCGGTGGTGAAGTTGAAGCGTGCAGTTCCTGTAGAGGTGGCCGATGGGCGTAATTGCTTCTGGCGCAGTTACCCATGCTACCGAACCTCTCTCCTGCAGTATGGCACATTCAACTGTTCAATTTCCTTCAACTTGATCAAGACTCGGTCGACTCCCATCATTTTGGGCATGCCATGGTTCGTTGTTGCAAATCCGCAGATCGACTGGAGGTCTAGGACGCTCACGTTTTCCTCTCCGACAGCTAGGATCAATCCTGTACCTTCCTGTGTGCAGGATACATCCTTAGTATCTGAGGCAGTACAAGCTACAGGATTGACCGTGCCTGTTCCTGTACCAGTGTTGAAGACTCCTCCTCGACAGGATTCACCTCATGTCAGTTCCTCAGCACATCCGCAGGCTCTCTCCACTCCTGTAAGTTTGCGGTGTCCTGTACAGGGTTCTTCCAATCCTGTATCAGTGTCGAAGGTTCCTCCTCAACAGGATCCACCTCCTGTTGATTCGTCAGCACATTCGCAGGCTTTTCCACTCTGCGCAACCACGGACTCCTGTACAGGATTCTTCCAATCCTGTACACTCATCAACACCCACACAGGTTTTTTCCAATCCTCCTCTTTCTGTTACCCTGCTTCTGTTCCACCCCCAAGATCCTTCCTCTTTTTCAGTCACAGCTCCCTCCTTCTCCTCTCCGAGTTCTTACCACTACCATGCATGAACTCGCCACTGATCCTGCTCCTTCCACCTTTTTGCCTTTCAAGTAACTCCTACGTCCTCTTCTACCTTTCCTGTATCCGACTCCCTTTTTTCTCTCCTTCTCCTTCTCCTCCTTCTTCCCTACCATCCAAGTATCACGACTTTAAGGACGTTTTTGACAACACAAGGCTGCAGTTCTTCCTGTTCACAGGTCCTACGACTGTCCTATTGATCTTGCGGAAGGAAAGACTCCACCATTCGGACCGATTTATGCATTGTCACCCACAGAGTTGGAGGTTCTTCGTCAGTACATCGAGGACAACTTGGCATCCGGCTTCATTCGTCACTCAAAGTCCCCTGCAGGAGCTCCTATCTTCTTTGTCAAGAAGAAGGATGGGAGTTTACGTTTGGTTGTGGACTACAGGGGTTTGAATCAAGTCACCATTCGGAATCGGTACCCGTTGCCATTGATCCCGGAACTTCTCGATCGGCTGCGAGGAGCAAAGGTGTTCACGAAGATCGACTTACGAGGAGCCTACAACCTTGTACGGATTCGTCCCGGCGATGAGTGGAAGACTGCCTTTCGTACAAGGTATGGACATTTTGAGTACACGGTAATGCCTTTCGGCCTTACCAATGCCCCAGCGTGTTCCAACACATGGTGAACGACATTTTCGTGACTTCTTGGACCAGTTTGTGGTGATCTACCTCGACGACATCTTGATTTTCTCCAAGGACCAGGCGGCACATGACAAGCATGTACGACTAGTTTTAGAGCGGCTTCGCGAGCATGGCCTGTACGCGAAGTTGGAGAAGTGTTTTTTCGATAGGGATTCGGTGGAGTTCTTGGGCTACATCGTCTCTCCTGCTGGCGTTTCCATGGACATGCACAAGGTGAAGACCATCGTGGAGTGGGAGAGGCCCAAGTCGGTACGAGATGTACAATGTTTCCTTGGCTTTGCAAACTTCTACAGGCGGTTCATACAGGACTTCTCCAAGCGTGTACTTCCACTCACAGAACTCACCAAGCGCACAGGTTTTCTCTTGGTCCGACAAGGCGGAACACGCGTTCACAACACTCAAGGACGTTTTCACGACAGCTCCGATTTTAGCACATCCTGACCCTTCTCATCCTTTCTTCATTGAAGCAGATGCCTCGGATTTTGCAGTAGGATCCGTCCTATCGCAAGTTGGAGAGGACAAGTTGCTTCATCCTGTAGCTTTTCACTCTCGTAAGTTCCTGTCGGCGGAGATCAACTACGAGATTCATGACAAGGAACTCAAGGCCATTGTGGATTCGTTTGAGGAGTGGCGGCATTTCCTGGAAGGTGCTGCACATCCTGTACAAGTTCTTACGGATCACAAGAACCTGGAGTACTTTCAAACGGCTCGGTCTCAGTCGGCGACAGGCTAGGTGGGCAGAGTTCCTATCACGTTTTGACTTCGTCATCGTCTACAGGCCCGGTTTTCGGAATGGCAAGGCGGACGCATTGTCTAGGCGCTCTTACCTTGCACCAAGCCCGGGCGATCCTGCATTTGACTGTCAAAGGCAAGTGTTGTTGGGTCCTGATCGTTTCCGGCTTGCGGCACTGCAGGTTCATCAGGCTCCAGCAAATTCAACACTCCTACAGGACGTCCGTTCGCAGTTGGCTACAGACGACTTGGCAAAGAATGTGTTCTCACACATTCATCCTGACGTTGCAAGTTCCTCTTCCTCCAGTTCCCGTCCAGACTACAACCTGTTCACCATACAGGATGGACTCCTGTACCGGGAAGGTCTCCTGTACGTTCCTGTTGGTATTTCCAGGACTCGTGTGGTACAGGATTGTCATGATACCCCGGCTACAGGACATTTTGGTGTGGCCAAGACAGTGGAGTTGGTGACTCGCAACTATTGGTGGCCTGGGTTGCGAGGTTTTGTGGAGAGGTTTGTACGGAGTTGTGACACTTGTAGCAGGTCGAAGATGCCTCATCATGCACCCTCTGGTCTTCTTCGTCCTCTTCCTGTTTCTGCTCCTTGGAGATCCATTTCTATGGATTTCCTCACAGATCTTCCTCCTTCTCGTGGATTTGATGCAGTTCTTGTGGTGGTTGACCGTTTCACCAAGCAGGCTCATTTCCTACCCTGCAACAAGACAGCTACAGGTCAGACAACTGCCGAGTTGGTGATGACGACATCATGGTCTTCCTGAGAGCATTGTTTCCGATCGAGGTCCACAATTCATGTCCAAGTTTTGGCGAGAGCTTCTTCGGAGTCTACAGGTAAAGCGGATCTTTCTTCAGGATATCACCCACAAACCGATGGGCAGTCCGAACGCACAATTCAGACCTTAGAACAGTATCTTCTTTCTTTCAGTTGACAACTGGTTGGACCTCCTTCCAATGGCGGAGTTTGCCTACAACAAATCCGCATCTACGCAGACACCTTTCTTTGCTCTTACAGGCCACCATCCACGTTTTGACTTTGCTCCTCCCGCTTCTCCTTCTTCCGCTCCTGCAGTACAGGATCGTCTTCAGCATCTTCGGCAGGTACAGGATGATCTCCAGGTTCATCTTCAACAGGCACAGGAACGATACAAGCATCATGCTGATGCTCACCGTCAGCCGGCACCTGCATACAAGATTGGTGATCTCGTGTGGCTTCTTCGTCGACACATTCGCACCAACAGGCCTTCTTCTAAGTTGGATTTTCAACGATTGGGCCCTTATAGGATCGTGGCGGAGGTAAATCCTGTAGCTTTCCGACTCGAGTTACCATCCACGGTGAAACTTCATCCTGTGTTTCACACCTCTTTGTTGGAGCCGTATCATCCTTCTTCTCTTCCCGGTCGTGTTTCTTCTCCTCCCCCTCCTGTGGTCATTGACACTGAACCTGAGTACGAAGTGCAGCCATCCTTGACTCTCGTCTTCATCGTCACCAACTCCAATACTTGGTGGATTGGAAAGGGTACCTGCCTACTGATCGCACTTGGGAACCTGCATCCAACTTACTCCATGCTTCTTCCAAGGTTGCTGCCTTCCATCGGCATTATCCTGCTAAACCAGGTCCCAAGACTCGTGGAACTCGTCTTTAGGGAGGAGGTGCTGTCACGACCCGATACAGAATACAGGATTCCGGATACAGGACATGGGTTGCAGGACTTTCCTACAGGATTCCGGATACAGGATATGGGTTGCAGGACTTTCCTACAGGATATTCCTACCAGGATTCCGGACACAGGATTCGGTTGCAGGATATTCCTACAGGATATGCCACAGGATATGCCTAGAGGATAAGGGACATGTGGACTCATCTTAGCCTCTGCATGCATGCAATCACTTTTGCATGCATGCAACCACTTTTAGCATCATGCCTAGATTAGCTCTTGGAGTTGTGAGCATAAAAGCTCCGACCTAATTGTTGTACAATCAGTTACTATCAACACCAGTCTTACTACGATCAATCTCGTCTTGTCTTGTTCTTGCTTGTTTCCTGTTCCGCTCCTTCTGTTCCGATCTGTCTGTTCCTGTCTTGTTCCGATCCTGTCCTGCCTTCTGTCTTGCTCCGGATCCTATCCTGATCCTGTCTTGCTCTAGATCCGTCCTGTTCCTATTCCTAGTTCCTGTCCTGCTCTCGGTCCTGCTTTGAGTCAAGCCTTTTCCTGTCCTTGGAATCCTGTTTTCCTAGATCGTGGCTTGACAAGCTCCATAAGGTGACTTGTTATGCTGAATAAACCCTTGTGCCAATAGCTCTTTCACTTGCTTATTCATCTATAGCTCCTCCAAAAAGCTCAAACTATATGGATCCTTGAAAATGGTTTAGCACTATGCTTAAGCTCAATCTCATGATCCACTCCATGAAATGGTGGCACTCCTGCAAGCAGATGAGAGGGAAAGACGAATTCCCCCAACACCTCTTGAACAAGAGTTGATTGGACGTCCACCTCGGTCAAACTATTGACTGTTACCGTTGAATAGTAACTCGGTGGTCAACTCATCCTTCACATTTGTAGCATAAACTTCCTTGAAGTGGACGTAGTAAAATTCATCACTTGATGACCTTGAAACGTGCATTGAATTCTTCAAAGTAGTAGTTGATAGAAGCTTAGAAGCAGACATGTAACCAACTCCTTTAAGGACGTGATTCTTTCCACTCAGAGTCACCTCTACCTCCTTCTTAGTTCAATTAGGCCGTGGATTGTACTTCTCTATTCAAGTCATCCCAAAGATGACATCATAACACCTTTAGCTCTGTTAAAAAGAATTGCTTCTTGAAGGACACATCTCCAGCTTTCAGTGTAAGCTTACACAAGCACTTTGCTCTTGTGATGAGGTAGCAGCTCTGTTGAACATAGAAAATTCCTAACGCCTAAAACGTAACAGTGGTCGCCATTGTCAACCCGTAATAAGGGTCAAACGAAATAAGGAGAATGTGAAAAGAATACAGATCAGACTTCAGAAGGTCGAGAAAGGGTAAGGATGACAAGGTATATAGCAGGTAAAACTGCGAATCCCATCGTAGTAGAAATAAAAGGAAAAGAGTAAAATAACACGTAATATGGGTATAGAAGTAACACATACTCGTAATAAGGATATAACATAAAAATAGACCCGTAATAAGGGTGATAGATAAACAGACCCGTAATAAGGGTGACAAATAGACAGACCCATAAAAAAAAAGGTGATAGACAGACAGACCTATAATAAGGTGATAGATAGACCCATAATAAGGGTGACATATAAATAGACCCGCAATAACGGTGACAAACAGACAAACAGACCCGTAATAAGGGTAATAGTAGATAGACAAACCCGTAATAAGGGTAATAAATAAACAGACAAACAAACCCATACTAAGGGTAGCAAACAAACAAACAAACAAACCCGTAATAAGGGTAACAGACAGACAAAGAGACAAACTCATAATAAGGGTAACATACAAACAAGCAAACCCGTAATAAGGGTAACAGATAAATAGAAAAACAAACCCGTAATAAGGGTAACAGATAGACAGAAACAAACATGTAATAAGGGTAACAGAAAAAATACAAACAAACCCATAATAAGGGTAACAGACAAACAGACCCGTAATAAGGGTAACAGACAAACAAACCCATAATAATGGTAACAACATACAGACCCATAATAAAGGTAACAGATAGACAAACACGTAATAAGGGTAACAGACAAACAGACTCATAACAAGGGTGATAAACAAACAGATCCACAATAAGGGTGACAAACAAACAGATCCACAATAAGGGTGACAAACAAACAGACTCGCAATAAGGGTGATGAACAGACAAACCCATAATAAGGGTATAGCAGAAATATGAAAGATCAACACAAGACTAGATATCAGACCTCATATAGTCAAATGGGAGTGAGAAGAGAAAGATATAGCAAGTTAGTACTGCAGATCTCGACGCAGTAGAAATGAGAAGTAAAAATCAAAGGATCAAGTAAGATACCATATAGAGAGTGGAAAGAGAATAGATATAACAAGTAGTATTGCGGATCCCGAACGCAGTAAAAACGAGAAGTAAAAATCAAAAAATCAAGTAAGATACTGTAAAGTGAGAGTAAGAGGAAAGTATATATTGACAATACATAATACAATATTCAGTAACCTCGAGATGCTTTCCTACTCCCAACTTCATCTATTTATACCCACACTTCCAATCCAGTACATTCAGTTATCGTAAACTTCCCTTGAATCTTACCTAGTTGGTTGCGTAACTTCCTTAATGTTGTTATGATAACTGTTGATATCTGGAATTGCCGTATTCCAGTTCCCTCTAGAATTGCCATATTATGGTTCCCTCTAGAACTGTCGTATTATGGTTCCCTCTAGAACTGTCGTATTATGGTTCCCTCTGGAACTGTTGTATTACATTAATATTTGGATCATCCCCGTATTACGGCTAACTCGTAATTCTATGTTCTTCTCTAACTCTTGTTTTTCACCATATATATTGTTTTTGGTATTTTTCTCGTTATACTTTCCACATGTAAACTTAGAAATTCTATGATGCCTAAGTACTACTCTAACAAGCTCCTTCTACTGTGTATGGATTAGTCCTCTTAGTGAGCAAGTTCAATCTCTCCACTAATGTCGAAGAAATGAACTCATTACTGCTACCATGATCAAACAGAACTAACACCGAAGCTTCATTGATTGTTTCTTCAAAGTGAATCAGATTGCCAGGATTAGCCTTAGAGACAACTACAGTAGTGTTCCCAAGTACACAACTTAGCTCTCTAGCTACCATATACAACACCTTGGAGCTTGGGGTTTTATGATCCTTCAAAGTCGCTTCCTCTTGTCCCATCTCCTTCACATGCTTCTCATTCTTGGCTTTCCTAGCCTTAAAAATAGGACAATCATTAATATAATGATTCAGTTCATTACACTCAAAGCATCTATAATTGCCAGACTCCGACCAGCTCCCTTGCAGTCTTTGTCCCTTTGGTACTTCTTACTACCTCCATGATGCTTGGAACTCTTAACATCGTTGTCATACCTCTTCTGGAACTTGGTTCAGGACTCCTTAGTCTTAGAGTCCTCCCAAACCTTTTGCTTTCTAACTGCCAATGCACTTCTTTCCATTTGCATAGTAGCCACACATGCCTCCTCCACTACCTCATCAAGAGTTTTAAACTCTTTCTTCTGACCCTTCAATGCATTCACCAACTGGGCACTCCTAAGTCCGTTAATGAAGTAGTCATGCTGGAAAGTGAATGACATTCTCAAGGTTGCGAGCGATCAATGCTCTCATTCTACTAATATAGTTTCCAAGTGAAAGATTTCCTTAAAATCTTTAAGCTTGAGACGAGCATCATGTGCGTCGTATGTAGGTGCATACTCCTTAAAAGCATCCATGAAGTGAGTCCAAATAGTCAAAGACTACACACAATTCCATCATGAGTCCACCTCTCCTTTCAATGCCAAGGATGCAGCTAGGAGCTTGCTCTCATCACTCTTATAAGTAGTCCTTAGCAGTTTGTTCACTTTGCTCAACCACGAGATGTGTTAATCTGCTATGCCACAGCCATCAAACTTAGGAACAAGCTTCTTTTCAAAGAACCATCACTCGGCTCTACTCACATAATGACGATCACTACTCCTAGAGCATCATATTCCATCCGAACTTCACTCCCTACTCCTCCTACACTTGAGAAGCTCCTTAATCTCTCCTAGCTCATCTTTTAGAGCATAGAGACTATCTCCAATCCTCTCGATTTCCTCTTGGTACTCAGCATCATAGTCCAATTGCCTATGGAAGAGGGTTCGCAGTTCCTTCGTGAGAGCTACATGATCCCACACATGCACATTCCACGAATCTCTTACCAATGCTTTGGATTAGGCACATAATCCGACATGATATTCACTCAACACAATAAAGCAAGGTTATCTCAAACCTTGGCTATGATACCAAGTTGTCACACTCCTACTACACCATACCTGGATAACCTTATAGCACACTAACTTGCTCCCAAGTTACAACAAGTTGAACTTCACTCCCAAGAGCTGCTGTTACTCTCCCTAAAATGTAATTAACTTAAGCATGAGATCAATTACGGATTAACCTTTGACTAAGACCGTGGACAAATGTCCAGCTGTAACTCATGTAGTCAAGCAGATTATTGCTGCAATTCCACTTATTGCAGCCAGGATTTGTATTCTGAATGATTACTGGCATCACTGGAACAATGTAGTTGCTGGAAGACTTATAGGTAAGTGTGTATATATATGTATGTATGTGTGCCTATATATGTTTATGTATGTGTATATATATATGTATATACAAGTACATGTCCAAACACACATAGATAAGATACACACACAGATGTACGTATTTATATTACATACACTACGTGTGTGTTTATATAGACTGATGTATGGTTTTCTATGAAGGGCTAGCTGTTGCATCTTAATATCTACAGGCAGCGTTTTACAAAACGAAGGATGTAAGTGTACACACATAGGCACACACACAAACACATTTACAAATATATACACACACTTAATATGTATATATCCACAGTGTGCGTGTGTGTGTATATGCACACACATATTTATTTATTTATTTATATATATTTTATATTTTTTTTTCAGCATGGTTTACACACCATGAATCGAATATTCCTCACGATATTGGAGAATGGAAACCGACGTGAAATCTTACTTGATAATCCCCCGCCATCGAAAGTAATTATATTTAATTATTTTATCAGGTGTTTTTTTTTTTTTTGCATTTTGATTTAGTGTATATACGTCTACATCTATATTAAAGTACATATATAGACAACACAACGTATAGATATGGAGTACCCTCCTTGAATATTGTGTATATACATGTTGTGTACATATAAATTTTTTATATGTAGACTGACGTATCTTATATCTACAGGCAACGTTTACCAAAGGATGGACGTGAGGGTACACAAGTACGCACACACATATATTATGTATATACTCACTGTGTGTGTGTGTGTGTTGCAACATGGTTTACCCATCCAGGACTCCAGGAGCACCATAAATCGAATATTCTTAGAGAATGTAAACAGGCGCAATATTACTTTGATAACCCCCACCATAGATTTTATTAAAACAGTTTTTTAAAATTCTTTTAAATAATATAAATCGTTCGTCAGAAACCAAAGCCCATTTTTTAATAAATACAAAGGTTTAAAAAGTACATGCATCATATAAATTTTTAATTCAAAATATTATATACAAGCTTCTTAATGTGGGGATTAAAATTCTAAATTTGGGGAATACAGTTTAAAAACCGATTCCAAAGAATATGTGTGGTGTGTATATCTCTCTCTATATCTATCTATCTATATATATATATATATATGTGTGTGTGTGTGTGTGTGTGTGTGTGTGTGTGTGTGTGTTTGTTGTGTGTGTGTAATGTCTGTTATATCTTAAATACATACATTCATCAAAGTTTCATGTTGTATATATGTATTCATATAGTTATATGTGATACGTGTTTGAACATACACATTCTTTGCACTTTCATGCTGTTGACTTCGGTATGTTCCATGTATATGTATATTGTTTATATATGAAATTGATTCTAAAGAATATGCTTAAGGACGTGTCAGTCGTCATAGGTCGATGAGTATGTTGGTTCCTCTGGTGTGTGTGTGTGTGTGTGCGTAAGATGCACAACACAGATATACACATAAACAACTAGATGCATAGACATGTGTTTTATGTGCAATATATTTTCTATATATTTGTTCCATATGCCATATAAACATAGGCATACGTACACATACACCCATTGATAGGTGGTATGTGAGAGAGAGAGAGAGAGAGAGTTTCACACACACGTGTACACACACATATACATATGTACAATAATGTAAGTAAGTTTATATATATACACGTGAACACACATATACGTATGCACAATAATATAATATAAGTAAGAATTTAACACACACGTGCACACCTACATATACATAACACATCCAAGAACTGTGAATTGAGTAATCCTTATTAAGCTATTGATATGGAGAATGGCCAATGTACTTTATTGTTATCAGTATTTCTTAAATTCGTTCTAATTAGAATATGTTTAATAAATGTTTCTAAATTCTAAATTTAATCTTATATATTTACATATCATGCGTGTATGTATGTATGTGTGTGTGTATATATATATATATATATAGAGAGAGAGAGAGAGAGAGAGAGAGAGAGAGAGAGAGAGAGAGAGACATACAAGATGTGTATGTGTTTATACACTTCATGTTGCTGACGCTTAGTTTTCTTCTGGTGTTGTTGGTAAATCCTGCTCTATAGAGATGGACACATATACCTGTTTATAAGCACCATACAAATATATGTATATGTGTATATGTTTGTGTATACACATACATACATGTACACAGATACAGATAGCTGCATAGACATGTGTTTTATATGCACAGTGTAAATCCATATTTATGCGTTCTTATATACATAAATTATATATATAAGCAATTTTCCAAAGGACGGATGTGAGCGAGTGCAGAGACAGAATCTCACACATTGACACACAATGTGTATTCTATTTTATTTTAAATTCATATAAATTCCTTCTTTTTAAGGGTTTTAAATATCCAATTAATGACTGACGATATTGCCGCTCCATAATAAGAAATTTAAAATGAATTCAAATTCAAATTCTATTGATTCAAATGGATTTTAAATTTGATAAAGAAAAACACACGTTAAAACCGATTCCTCGTTTTTTAAATAAATCGGAAATAAAATGGTAAAATAATTTATAATTAATTAATTCTTAAAAATTATTAATTAAACATAATTAATGAGAGAAACAGATTCGAAAAGAGAATAAAAACTAATTAATTAATTTTAAATACTAATTAAATAGTTACGAGTTGAGACTATCATTTAGTTTAAAAGTGCATTTTTCTTTCATTTTTTCTCATTAATCCTTCATTTTTTTAATCATTTTTCTGGTCTTCGTTCATATTTCTTCGTTTTCCTGTCATTAAGACCATACATTCATAGTTCATAAAATCTTCGTTTTTGGGCATATTCTTTACGTCTCTTCATATAATAATGAGAATGGGAATGGATATGTTTGTTTTTTTGATTAATGTGATATTAAATTCAATTTATATATGCAAATATCACACTTATGTAACCTAACACAGTTATATAAGTTTGTTAAATCTAAAATAAATAAAAATAAAAATAAAATTATATATATATTTTTAATTTTACTCTATAGATTTATCTTACAATGTTCACATGTATGTTTTTTATGGAGAAGTATAAATATTATCAGCAATGCATATGTGTGTGTGCACGTGTGTGTGAAATTCTTACTTATATTACACACTCGATACGCACTTCGGAAAACTGCTACATGTCGTATAGGATGCAATAGCTAGACCTTCATAGCATATAGATAGAGTTTACTCATTAGGAGTGTATGTGTGACGTATGCCTATGTGCATATTGAAACAGAGATATAGATATATATTGCATAAACACATGTCTATTCATCACACACACACACACCCCAGAAAACCAGAAAATACATCACGAGTGATGCATGTCCTTAAGCATATTCTTTAGAATCAGTTTTTAAGAAATCGGTTATATAAGCAATATATAACACACATGTATATATGTATATTATACATTGACACATGCATACAAAGACGAAGTCATCAGCATGAAAGTGCAAAGAATGTGTGTGTTCGAACACGTATCATGTACACATAACTATATAAATACGCATATACAACGTGAAACTTTGATGAATGTATGTATCACTAGATAATTATATATATATATATATATATATATCATGTAACTACATTTAGATACTCTCTCACACACACATCAGAGGAACCAGAAAATACATCACTAACAAATACACTAATCGTTTTTAAATGTTTTCCATATTTAAAATTTTCATCCGCAATACTTTAAAGCTTGCATTATGGAAGTATATAGAATTTTAAATTAAAATTTTATATGACTTTTAACCTTTTATAAGCATGACCTTGTTTGTGTAAAGAGTTTTATTATTTAAAATTAAAGATAAGAATAAAATAATTTTAATTTCTATTATTTTACAATTTTAATGTTCACTAGAGATTCTAACAAAACCAATAAAACTAAATATGTAATAATATACGAAGTAATATATACGATTGACACGTGTCTTTAAGCATAATATTGTTTTGACTTTTACCGAGAGAACCGTTAGTGTCAGCATTATATGAATATAAAAACCTGCTTTATATGAATTTAAAAAATAAATGTACGCATACATTCATGTCTTAATGTGTGTGTGTGTCCATAGATACTCATACATATGTATATACACATATGCGTGTATGTATGTATAAAGATATTTATATACAACCATCAACTGGAATACACAGTGCATACACGCAACTATATACCCATATTTGGTGTGTGCAATGAACACAAGGGATCGGAGATAATCTTAAAAAAACAAAGTCAACGACATGAGATTGTTTCTAAATATAACACACACTTCATGTATATATGTACAAATAAATGGATACATATGTGTGTGCGTGCGGGTGTATTGTGCTATTTATGTATATATCAGACACTCTCATATGTAATATATGTTATGCATACAAATAGATATGTATAATGCATATTTACATCATATGTTGGCTGATTTCTTTTCTGGTTCTATAGTTGAAAATCCTAATGTATGAAATCACTTTTAAAATATTTGCGTTATGTATATTAATCAATGTATTGTAAAAATATATAAACTTTTAAACATTTTTAATTGAATTTCAAGGTTGTAGGCTTTAAAATCTTTGTGTTATTTGAATGTCATTTTAATTTTTTACAGTTTAATCTTATTTCATTACGAGGAATATTCGATTGATGGTGTGAATGGGAAAACTAATATATATACATGCGTCTATGTGATTTATTTATTTTCAATTTAAGAGTTCGATTAATGTTTTGAACTGGTATTATAGAATTTCAATTGATATATTTTCGTTCAAATTTTGATTAAACATTTTGAAACGCTACATCGTTTATTGCGGTTAAGATTATGTATATGTATCTCTCTTTATATATATATATATATATTATTATATATATATATATTATATATATATATATATATATATATATATATATAATATATATATATATATATATATAACTCTCTCTCTCTCTTATTTGTGGTGCATCTGTGTTACTCAATAATTTTCTTGTTCACCAAGTGGAGGGGGTTAAAATTTAAAATATTTATTAAAGATATACCCATATTATACTTAAGTTGAATGTGTAAAACCATGTTATTTATATTATTGTGCATATGTATATGTGGAAATTCCGAACATCATTATCTTTTTTAAGATATACCAAAAACGCACAAAACAACATCATTCAGATCTCCTTTCATACTTCTTCTTGCACACAGAATTTCGGAAAGCTTCAAATTCAGCCTTCCACTCCTTGTGTCGAGATTCCAGGTGAGCCTGAACAGCCGGGAGCGTCCACTTGAGGACTCTGTCACCGTAGAGGATCCTTGCAATTCCAGAGATGACTTCCATGTCATAGAGATGCTTGTGCCTGTCACTGTCGCTCAGGACAATTCCTGACACAGGGTAATCAAGCATCACCATGGTGTATGGCTGTATGTGAGCTTTCCAACAAGGACCAAAGTTTCCTTGTTGAAGACTGGCTGGTACAAATTGGATGGAAAACTCCACGTTGAGATTCCTAGCTGCCTCCCCCAGTCTCACCTCCATCGTGTTTCTGAAACATGGTGGCAGCTCCTGGTCACCCACAGCCAAGTAGGCCTTCTCCAGCTCAGCTATCTGCTGCAGATGAGTAGGCCTTCTTCGTGGCCCCGAGATACTCACACTTGTATCGCACTTGTTCTTTGAAAGAGGCAATGCCTCCGAGGGTGAGCTTGTTCTTGGCGCCAACCTTCAAGCAGCCGACGGGATCGATTTCTGCGCAACCTAACCAACCGTAGCCCAGGACAGAGATAGGATCGGCTTAAACCTGCCTGCTCTCGCGTTCTCAATGCCGCACAAGACCCGTAATAGCCCGTCTGAAATACGTCCTTGTAGAGCCAATCAGGGGTGAAACTTGATCTCGAAAATGGCACTCAGTACTACCCTGCCGGCCACCTTCTGTAGCATCTCACGTCCACGGCCTCGCGAACCTTGAGGCGGGCACCATCTTCATGGCGGAAACAGGTATTCGTGGCCGGACCAGCCAGTCATATCACTGTAAATTGAAGCTGTGTAACTGAAGCTCCAAATCCGATGTGACGATCGGATCATCAATCTCTACTTCCACATCCATGCCTTCTGTGACGGTTGGAAGCCAACAAAAAGTAGGCTTGCCAGCAACCTCCTCCAGCTTTTAGCACTGAAGAACCTCCCCGGCTCTGGGTGCCAGACTGCCCAGTGCCGAAAGCAAGCTATACATGACTGCGCGGTATTGCAGCTCGCCTTTGATTGAGTCACCTGTGGAGAAGGAATTGGCCATCTTCTGAGCCTCCATGAACGCCTGCTCCATTAGCAACCAGCCCACATCTTCGTCGATCCTCTTACCATCGAACTTGCTCACTGAATTCGCTGCGACCACATCTATCAATGGTTGCCTCATCACAAACTCATTCTCCCCCATCTGACTGGCCGCGATTGAGCCCGCATAAATCACCTTCCGCTTTGCCATAGAATACCCTAAACCTAACGGCAACGCAGGATGCCGCTAACAGAAGACGTGGGATGCGGAGAACAGCCGATGAGCAGTCCTTTTGGTTTTTGGGCGGCACTTCTCGTTCTCAACATGATGTGGAAGATGGGACTCACAAGATCTTGCTCAGGGAGGATCAAAAGTTGTGAAGAGATACCCAGAATCTACTGTCGCCAGGATTTGTACGATGCCCTATTGGTCCAGCTGCGTACTTGTTGAAGTTTCACAAAGATCATCTGACAGCCTACTATTCAAAGGAGCGATCTGTTCAAGGAGGAAGTTCCACTCGGTTCTGAGTTCAGAAAGTTGAGATACCCTCTTCATTCATGTCAGCTCGCTGAGTTTAGTGTATCACCTAGCGAGAAACAGAAACTAGCAAACAAGGATTCCCACTTAGATACAATTATACATACATTATGAGTCCAAACATGCAGTTAAATACATAAAATATAACATGTCTCTGTATATAACTTGTAGTTATTCATCTCTTTTTACTTATTATAATTTAATTTTGCTAATCTTACAGTTAACATTATGTAAGAGAACATGTACACACATAAAATAGATGCGTAACACATATGCATACGCATACATTTGTATATACTTACACATACACTTCCATTGATAGATATACATAACTTCCATTAAGCTCTATATTGATGGACTCTATGAAGGCCAAGCAATTTTCCAAAGGATTGCATGTGTGTATTGTAGAAGAGATTGCACATATACTATGCCCAATAATACAAAATAGCTTGCAGCATGATTGAATTGAGTATAGAATGGGTATTATCTTTAGTAAATGTTTTAAGTTTTAAATCTTAACCATCAAAAGTAAATGTATTTTATCAGGTGTTTTTTTCAAGTGAATATTTAAAACTGTACAATAAGATCAGAACTGTAAAATATTAAATTACTTTTATTTTAACTTTACTTTAATAATACAAAGATTTTAACATGTAACATTGAAATTGGATTAAAAATGCTTAAAGACACATTTGCTTACTATAGAACCTGAAAAGAATCAGTCAACATATCATATAAATATGCATTATAATTATCTATTATATGCATGATATATACATATATAGCACACATTACACGAGCGCGCGCACACACACACCTGTATCCATTTGTTTGTACATATATACATGAAGTGTGTTTTTGTATGTGTGTCTGTATTTTAGAGAAGCTAGTCAGACTTTCATGTCGTTGACTTTGTTTTTTAGGATGACTGTGTATATATTGATGGTTGTATATAAATGTCTTTATACATATTGTTTGTATGAGTATCTATGTACTTCTATATATATATAAACATATGAATGTATGTGTACATTTCATGTTGTTAGTTTTGTTCAGGTAATTTTCTGGCTCAAACTTTGAGTTCTTTTATGTATGTATATGTGCATATTTATGTATACACACATATATACATGTACACACAGATACACACATAAACAGATGGCATAGACCATGTGTTTTGTATGCAAATATCTATATCTTTGTTTTTTCATATATAGTAATCCATATTTATGCATATTTACCTATAATATGCAAATACGTTACACACACACTCTTACATTTAATTAAACTTATTATATGGACCGACCGCTGCTTTTCTATGAAGGTATCCTAAAAGCACGGTTTTGATTAGAATATCTCTAGTGAACATTAAAATTGTAAAATAGGATAAAAATTAAATAATTTAGTTTTAATTTTTAATTTTATTCTTAAATAATATAAAGTCGGCTGCCAATCTCTGCCAGGCTCTTTATAAAAAGTTTGAAAAGTCGTATAAAAAAATTTTAAACAAGGAAAACAGTTAAAAACTGATTATATGGAATATGTGTATTTGTCAGGTGATGTATTTTCTGGTTCCTCTGATGTGTGTGTGTGAGAGAGTATCTGAATGTAATTACATAATATACATACAACATACATACATATATATATGTAATGTGTTTATATTTCTATTAATACATACATTCATCAAAGTTTCATGTTGTTGTATATATGTATTTATATGTGTACGTGTTTGAACACACGCTGTTGACTTCATCTTTGTGTGTATGTGTCCATATATATGTACATATGTTTATATAGTACTTAGGGCCAACCCACATTTAACGTAAAGTTAAGGGTGGATTTTATGTGTTTTTATTTTTGCATTAATATGCATACTTAAATATTATTATATAACTTTATTTTATATTATATGCATATCACTTTTGCACTTAAATTACATAAAAAAACCCTATAAATATAGATTTATATATTTATTAATAAATAAATAAAATATTATGTCCCTTATGTTGCATATAATTTTATAAAGATAAATATTAAATAGACCATATAAATTATTTGTTAATGCAATGACTCATAGTGTATACATATAGAAAAATTATATTTATATCCTGAAATTTATCATATTTACATATATACCTTTAAAAGTGTTATATACTTTTTTAAAAGTTATAAATTTACATATATACTTTTTTAAAACTTCAATTGTAATATTTTAACTTTTAAAATAACAATATTAATTAAAAGTATATTTTCAATTCAGAATATATTAATGAAATAATTACATGTTAAATGTTAAAAGATTGTCATAGTAAAAAATAAAGTATTTTTAATAATTAATTATATTGTGATATATATGTTTAATAGTTGTAATTTGGACCTAAATTATGTTAAATATAATAAAATACAAATTAATTATAATTTTTATTAATTTTTTAATTTTTTAATTTTAAAATTTATGAAGTTTTAAATTAAAGTTTTTGTAAATATAAACTTTTAGGTATATATATGTAAATATGATAAATTTAAGGGGTATAAATGTAATTTTCCCTATATATTAATATATATATATATATATATATATGTGTGTGTGTGTGTGTGTGTACTAATATATGAATGCATTAATGAATAAATACATAAGTGTAGTGTGAATTAAAACACCCTTTAACATCAAAAATTTATGTTAAGGAAGAAAAGAAAAAGTGACAATTTTCTTAAAAGGTGGGTGTGAAACACATCCGATTTATTTAAAAACTGATTCTAAAGAATATACGCAAGGACATGTGTCAGTCGTCAGGTCGACGAGTATATTTTAGTTCAGGTGATGTATTCTCTGGTTCCTATGGTGTATGTTTGTGTGTGACATGTACACACATAGAGACACACATAAACAAATACATAGACATGTGTTTTATAAGCAATATATATCTATATTTGTTTCCATATGATAGGCATACTACACACATACACTCCCAATTACTAAACTCTATATATATGCACTCTATGAAAGTCTAGCTATTGCAGCTTAGCAGTTTTCCAAAGGATGTGTGTGTGTGTGTGTGTGTGTGTGAGAGAGAGAGAGAGAGAGAGATTCCACACACGTGCACATACACATACGTATGCCCAATAATTAAGAATAGTTTATTATATATATACACGTGAACACACATATACTATGCACAATATATAAGTAAGATATTTCACACACACATTGCACACACACATATACGTAACACATCCAAGAACTGGACAAGACCAGGCTATTGAGATGCTGTATTTTATTATTTTATCAGTATTTTAATTAGAATATGTTTAGTAAATGTTTTTAAATTCTAAATGCTAATCTTTTTATAAAGCCCACATAACAGGAAACATAAAATGTTTAAACGAAATGCATCAAATCAAAAAAAATATATAAATTTGATTGATTGATAAAAATAAAAATAAAAATAATGAGCTACAAAGAATATGCTGAAGGAAGATGTTTATTTATATATTATGTATATATTCATAGTAAAATATTTATATTTTACTTGATGGTTTAGGAACACCGTTAATAGAATATTACTCATGGTAATGACGCCGAATTTTACTGGGTAACCCCGAAGTACTTCGTTTCTGATAATATCTCTACTGCTTTTTCAAATTGTAATTAAATTTGTAAAAGTTAAAATTAATTTTTTATTCTAACTTTACTTTTAAATAAGATAAAGCTTCTGTCCCGCAACATAGTGAAACTTTAATTTTAAATAAGACAAAGCTTTTGTAATGAAAAGGTTAACAGTACTTCGAGAACAGGAATGTCGGTCAAAAATTTGAAATTTGAGACGTTAAAACTCATTCCAAAGAATATGCTTAATGAAGCAATAGAACCAGAAAAGAAGTCGGCCAACATATCATGTAATATGCATGTGTGTGTGTGCGTGTTGACTAATGTACGTACGTACATAGTGTGGTGTGTGTGTTGTACACATGGAAACTAATCATTTATCTTTTTGTTGTATGCTCGGACGTATAGTCATATGTATATTAGTAAGTCATACATATGTACAAGAACATGAAACCTTGATCGATTCATTTTTCTACTTATTATAACTTAATCTTACAAATTAACATAATGTAAACATGTGTATGTGTATGTACACATAAAGAAATGGATGCATAGAATATGAAGTGCATGTATGTGTGTATATATATATATATATACTTATACTTCCATTTGCGTGAGTAAACTTTATATATATGAAGGTATAGCTATTGCATTTTCAAAGGATGCATGTGTATGTGAAAGAGAGAGATCACCCATATACGTATTTACAATAATATAAATAGTTTGTAGCATGGGTTACATGTCTTATCTATATCTAAAACTGATTCCAAAGAATATGCTTAAAGTCACCAACTATAGAACAAGAAATCGACCAACATATCATGTAAATATGCACTATATATACATAACATATATTGCATAGGAGAGTGATATATACATAAATGTACATAATAGAACACACTAACACGCGTACACACACTCATACATATATGTCTCCATTGATTTGCAGATATATACATGAAGGTGTGTTATATATTATTTATATGTGTGTCTGTATTTAGAGATAATTTCATCAGACTTTCATGTCGTTGACTTTTGTGTTCTTAAGATGATCTCTCTTCTGATCCCTTTTGTTCATTGTACACACATACACACACAAATATGGAGTATATGTAGTTGCGTGTGTGCACTGTAATGTACATATACGTACGTACGTAAGCATATATGTGTATATGCAATATGTATGTGTCTTATACACACATACATGAATATATGTGTACATTTCAGGTTGTTTGACGTTTAGTTTTGTTCAGGTGATTTTCTGGCTCCACTTGTGATTGTTGGAAATCCAGAGATGGTAAGCACACATACAAATATATGTATGTTCTTTTATGCATGTGTATATGTATATGATATACATATTTGTGTCTAGGTACACATAATATACATAAACAGATAGATGCATAGACATGTGTTTGTATGCAATGTATATCTATATCTCTGTTAACATATGCGTAATACATATTTAAGCGTTCATATATTCTTATGATAATAAATACGTTACATACACGTTAGACTCCTACATAACTTATTATATGGACTGACCGCTGCTTTTCTACGGAGGTATCCTAAGAGAACGGATTTGAGCAGAGAGATGCACACACAGTATAAAAATTTAATTTATATTTATTTTAAAATTCATATAAAGTTTATCCTTACAATACCTTTAAATTCTTTATTTCTAAAAATGTTTTTTTATATTCATGTACTGTCTGCGACCACCTATTATGTTTCAAAGCTCCAAACATTAAAGTTTGAGAAATGATCTAAAAAAATATTTGAATGATATTACATCAAACTCAATATTGTATATATTTATTCACATCCACAAGACCTTATCAAATTTTTAAATTTGAAAAAGAAAAAAAAGACACAGTTCCAAGAAATATGGGGAGGTACTTTCATATCGTAATATATCATACATATCTACATGATTTGTGATCCTGTATTTAGAGACACCTTCGTTTATTTATATATAGAGATATGCAGTACATCCCTTGAATATATTATTTTAATTATTATTTTTATTATTTGATCAGGTGTCGCTGTGATTAAAATATATATTGAAATTGTAAAATACAATTGGTTATTGAATAATATATATGTTCTGCACAGAGTATGGAAGCTCATTTAAAAAACTAATCAAAAACTTTAAAAGTCCATGCATCGTATAATTTTAATTCAAAAGTTTTATATACTTCCATAACGCAAGCCTATAAATATCAATGTCCGGATAAAAGAAAAATAAAAAAAGACTGATTATGCGTCAGTCCTTCATGACATTTTCAGGTCGATGAGTATGTTTCTTTTGTTCAGGTGATGCATTTTCTGGTTCCCCTGACGGTGTGTAGTACAGACATGTATATGTGATACGTATGTACACATATCCAAGCATACATGTATACAAATAGATGCATAGATATGTGTATATATATATATTATATATATATATATATATATATAGAGAGAGAGAGAGAGAGGAGAGAGAGAGAAGAGAGAGAGAGAGATGATATGTATGTGAACGTACACTTCATGTTGTTGACTTCTAGTTTTGTTTACTTGTATTCTACAGAGATATGTTATATACAGATATAAACATGCATAGAAATATATGTATATTCTTTTTGTGTATATTACACGTATTCAAGCAACATATAGACACCTAGATACATGTGTACATACATACGTGTACATAGGTTGTCCGACTAAATCAGGTGTATGTTGTTTGTATGCTCATAAGTATTGTCATATGTATATAAGTCTACGTCTATATACACACATCCCAAGTATACATTTACACACCTAGAGACACACATATGTACAAATTTAAGCCAAAACACACAAATAATACATACATGCACACGTATATGATAAATTATAAACATGTCTCTGTATAGCACGAAATCATCTTTCTTTGGTGTTATAGCAAGTGTATATATGTATGTACATGTTTGTGTATAGTATACATGTATGCACACATTGCATAGACATGCGTTTATATGCAATATACATCTATATCATTGTTCCCATATGCACATATATAGACACGCATACGTTCATATATAATTACACTCCCATTGATAGGTGATATGAGTAATCTTTATAGACATGGACTCTCTATATCTACAGGTAACAATTTTCCAAAGGGTGCATATTGTGTGTGTGTGTGTGTGTGTGTGTGTGTGAGAGAGAGAGAGAGAGAGAGAGAGAGAGAGATTTACACACACACACACACGGTTATCACATCCAAGAACCGGACATTGGGTAGTCCTTTTAAGCTGTTGATATGGTGAATGGACAATTCCTAGCTATATTTTATATTTTATGAAGTGTTTGTCCTTTTTTTTGTATTTAGTGAATGTTTTAAATTTTATTTAAATTTTAAAATATACAGTACTTAGAATATACTCTAATCAAAAGTTTAAACGAAATATATCAAATTCAAAATTCTATATTTCAGTGAGTACGAGCTTCGCAACATTAAAACCGTATCAAATTAAAAAAGAACCGATTCCAAATAATATGCTTTAAGATTCTCACATTATATCCAAGTGGACAACACCATTAATCTGATATTCCTCAGGATGATTAATGAATCTTTAAAAAATTATAAATAATATTAGAACATTTTAAATTAGAACTTTACTTTTAAATATATAATCCTTCAACCACCAGAACTAAATCCAGTTTAAAAGTTAATGCATTATATAATTTTTTTAATCTTGAATTTTTATATACAGAGTACTTCGATTATATCATAACGCAAGCTTCAAAATTTTAATGTCGGATCAAAATTTTAAAATTTGGGACGTTTAAAAACTGATTCCAAATCAAATGTGAACACATTCGTCTTTGTACAACTTGTACTTTCGATATATACACATCCACATCCACCCATGCAAACACATTTACTACATAACACACGGATATGTAAGTGAATATCAACATGTTTCTTTTGTTTATGTGTGTGTGTGTGTGTGTGTAGACGCACACAGACTTATAAATGTATAAGATCATTAAACAAAATTATGTATACATTATGGAATGCGAACACATTCGTCGTAAAGCTTATACTTTCGATATATACACATCGACCCATCATACATATGCATATAGACACACGGATATGTGCGTGAATATATACACATACAAGAACTGATGCCCAATATGTAACAATACTTCCCGCAAATGAAGAACCCCCTCCAAAACGCAGACACTACAAACACCACACGTGTTCTTAAGCCATTTATTATGCTTTATATATAAATATAAACTTTTTTTAATATATTAAAGTTTATTAATAAGATAATTGCTAACAGAAGAATATACGATCACAACATATAATAAATTTGTATATTTCTTTCATATTTTATATTTCATGTATATATTTCACTAGAGATTTATACTTTAAATATAAAATAGCCTCATATTTATAAAATAAATATATGTGGAGATATTTAAATTTTTCATTTCGGGGAAGAATAACCTTTCTCATTTCCCCAAGTATTTAATGTAAGGATTTGCCTCCATTTTATAAAATCTATATCTTTTTGCCATTTATTAAGCACTACATTTATATATTAATGTTTATTAATAAGATATTGCTAAAATATTATATATATAAAACATATAATCACATAATAATAAATATACTATCTATAGTTTTATATTTAAATATATTCTAGAGATTATATTTTAAAATTAAAAAAAATAAGACTAAATCACAGACTTAGGTGTTGTACATATGGAAATACCTTTTATTATGTGTTGTTTCAAACAACGCAAATACAAAAACGTTTCTTTAAGCATATTCTTTGTAATCGATCTTAAAAGATTTTTTTTAATTTTTAATTTTTAATTTTGTCAAATTTAAAACTTATGATCCACGTTTTAATTTCTTTAAGGCTCACATGGTTCCAGAAGGCATCCATAACAATTTAAAACTTTTTATTATAGCATTTTTCAAATGCACTGAAATAATCTATATATATATTATATATATATATAGTCTGTATGTAATACATATATGAATGTATGTACGTATATAAGTCATAAAAGAAGATGGGAGAGTCACTATAGTGCAGTATATGCTTAAAGATATTTTTTGTTAATTCCATAAAATTGAGTATCAAAAAGCATTTAAAAACTTTGTATGTTTTATTTGGTTAACATGCGTGGAGGCGAATCGAACCGAAACCGACTTGCCGGGAACATGCCAGTATATTCCTAACTTTATTTGCCGGTATATTCTTAAAAGATCCATTGTAGTAAAGGTAACTTCAAACGGAGTATAAGTAGGTGGGCATACGTTAGGATAGCACTTAGGGCAAGTATGGCAGCAGTGGAGACGATGGCTATGGCGGACGCTCCTCCCCGTAAGGACCGCGCGTTCAGGAAGTACAGCTACCGTGGCGTGGAGTTAGATGGTTTGCTCGATCTCTCCAACAAAGAACTGGTGAGTCTACTGGGCGCCAAGGAGCGCAGGAGGTTGGAGAGAGGCGCAGGAGGGCGGTGCCAAGTGGGTCTTGTGAGGAAACTCCGTGACGCCAAGCTCGCTGCGGCTCCTGGGAGAGGCCTGGCGTGGTGAGAACCCATGTGAGGGATGCGGTTGTGTTGCCTGAGATGATTGGGAGCGTTGTTGGAGTTCAGAATGGGAAGTCGTTTGTGGAAGTCGAGATCAAGCCGGAGATGATCGGTCACAAGTTGGGAGAGTTTGCTCTCACTTACAAGCCAGTCAAGCATGGTAGACCAGGTATCGGCAGTACCAAGGGCTCCATGTTCACGGGTCTTAAGTAAAGAATTATACGTATTTCGTGTTGATGTAGTAGAATATGATGCAATTTAAAATAATGTTAGAGTAAATATATACTCATGTTTATATTATTTACACGGATAATTCTTTAGGAGTCATTCTTATAGATTTATAACAATTGAAAGTGAATTGATAAAAAATATATATATTTATACGCATAGATTATATATAGATATTTTGAAACATCCATCAGTTTCTAAATTGCAATTTAATTGATAAAATATTAGCAACAGAAAACGAGTAGTAGTTTTTAAAGCATTAAAATTAGATATACTAACTTTATTCAATAATAAAGCCTATTAAACACAAATCTAACTTTTATAAACTAATTTAAGAAATAATTTTATCTAATAAACATTTAATTTTAATATATTGTAATGTTTTTTGCTTTTTTGAGTAGTAACTTTTGCAAATCAAATGCACACACATATATATGTGTGTACGTATAGTTACATGTAATATATATACGACTATACTATATTTATAATATAAGTTGAATTTTCAAAGCATTTGTAGACTATATTTAAAATTGAACATACCGACTTTATATAAGAATAATGAGTTTATCTTAAGATAATGCGTATTCTAACTTAACATTTATACGTGAAACCACCACTTAAAAGAACTAAACAAAGAATTTTATATTACGTAGCACATCTATGTATGCACATAGTTACATATGTATACATATGACTACAGTACAAAAACGTAAAATCGTTATAAATTTCATGTGTACAACATACACAAACATATCTAAATCATTGATTTAGCTTAGGGATAAATATGCCATCTATATATGTACGTACCTATATGTGTGCACACACACATATATATATATATTGTATGTGTGTTGTATCTGTATATAAACAGGTATATGTGTGTCCCTCTCTATAAATGTAAGTGCACACATACTTGTACATATGCATATACACATGTATGTGTGTATATGCATATACATTTATAATAAAATAATAAATGTATATACACAAACATGTACATACATACACATATACACATGTCTATACTTGCTATACACACTAAAAGGAAAAGATGATTTCATGTTATGCAGAGACATGTCTATCGTTACATATACGTGTGCGTGTATGTATTTAATTGTGTGTTTTCGGCTTATAATGTCAATTTGTACATGTGTGTATCTAGGTATGCTTGGATGTGTACACGTATACTTATATACATATGACTAGACTTATGACAAATACACACATACATACATGTATACGTATGCTTGGATGCATGTATATACACAAAAAAGAACATAAATATATTTATGTGTGTTTATATTGAAAGAGCAGATATATTAAATGAAAATCTGATATCTTAGTTTACAAAAACCCTGCTTATATACAGGAGGTCTCCTGCCACGTGGCACACATGCGACACGTGGCGCTGACACATGGGGGCCAGATCACCACCCATGTGTCACTACGCATGTGCGTATATACACATGCGTATATACGGTACGTTACCTAATATACAGTATCTTACACTATCCTCCCCTCTGCGGCTGTGTAGATGGTGATGGATCTGATGGTCCTGGATCCGTGTGAGCTGGGCCATCTAAGGTATGACCAAATGTACTCAACGAGTCTCGAACGACAAACCGTTTCATTCGAACCACGTGAACTATCTCAACCTCATGAGATCCCACCAACTTTACTTGATATACCTGAGGACCAACCTTTCGGAGTACTCGGTAGGGACCAAGCCACTTGTGTAATAAACCAGTTGCAAGCCCAGGTGCAGTCAGCTTGGGAAAACGTACCAGGACTAAGTCACCGTCAGCAAAATCTGGTGGAATTTGATGTCGTGTATTGTAAGAAGATTGCTGCCGCATTTGAGCTCGACCAAGATGTTCAGCAGACTCTGCACGCAGAAGAGGCAAAACAGCATCCAAATGTCGAGCCCACATCTTTGCATCCTCGGCACGTGGCAGATTCGATGATAACCCCAATTCACTAGGCAACTTAGGATCATATCCATACAATGCCTTGAATGGAGAGATACCAATCGAACTCTGAATGCCTGTTACATAAGCAAATCTCAAACATCGCAAATACCAATCCCAGTCCGTGTGATTGAAGTTCACATACTTCGAGATCATACCCTTGAAGGTCCGATTCAATCGCTCCACCAAACCATCAGTTTGTGGATGATACGGAGAGGCAAATGAATGTTTTACCCCTAACCTCTCACACAACACTCGGAATACCTCTGCAATGAAAGCGGGGCCATTGTCTGATAACATCCGCTCTGGACAAGAATGCTGCAAAACCACATTATCGAACAGAAACAAAGCTGTTGACATGGCAGTTGCATCCGGAAGAGCACCAACCTCCACCCATCGAGTTAAATAATCGATACAACAATGATGTACTGGTTACCTTGAGAAGAACGTGGAAAAGGTCCCATTAAATCCACTGCAATTAACTCAAAAGGGCGAGAGACATTGATGGATTCCAACACCCCATGGCCCGAGTCGTAGAGGAATTCCGAGTTTGACAAGTGGGACAACTTTGAATATACCTGATCACATCACCACGCATGCTGGCCAATAAAATGATCGGCGCAGCTTCTCCAACACTCGTTGGTGACCAAGATGACCTCCAACAATAGGTGAATCATGATATGCTCGAAGAAGGTGTGGAACATATGTAGAGGGTACAGCCAAACGCCATCTGTCCTCTGGATTTGTCCCAATAAAATACAATAAACCATCCTGAAGTCGAAACTGAGCATGATATTGTCGAAACCGAGGTTCGGAAGACGGATTGCAAACGCATCGCGTAATTGCCTCGTCCATGGTTCATGTTTTTGAGCATCCTGCCACTGTTCCAAGGATGGTAAGTCGGCATCGAATACCTGAGGGGCTTGTATCAAACCGAATGCTGCAGCTACTGCATGAGCAGGCAAAGTGGAATCGGAGGGGTGCTCGAGAAAGTGCATCCGCATCCACCATTGTTCGCCCAGGCCTGTGCACCACCTTAAAGTTATATACTGGAGACGTAATGCCCATCTGGCTACGCCCACTAAATTCTTCCGTTTTAATAAGGAAGTGACAGCAGCATGATCACACTCCAAAAGTGTTTCACTCCCATGTAAGTAGGCATGAAGTCGTTCAAAACCCCAAACAGCAGCAAGGCATTCTTTTTCAGTAGTGGAATAATTCCGCTCAGCCGGCGTGAGTACTCGACTAATGTAAGCCACCGGGTGTCGAATTGAAGAATCCACAGCATCAGTTTGCATCAATACACCACCAATACCAACATCTGAGGCATCTACTCGTAAAATGAACGGACGAGTAAAATCTGGGTATTGAAGCAATGGTGGAGTTGTCAGGAACTCTTTTAACTGGTCAAATGCCTGCTGACACCTGCGAGTCCACCTGAAAGATACCTGTGGACGAACTAACTCCCGAAGAGGGGCAGTTCGATCAGTGAGATGATCGATGAATCGACCCAAGTACTGCACCGTGCCCAAGAAACTGGACTTCCTGTACTGTACGGGACGAGGAACTCTCGAACAGCTCGCAACTTCATTGGATCCACCTGTAAACCCTCTCGAGATATACGGTAACCCAAGTAAGTGGTGTCGGTCGAACCAAACACACACTTTTCAAGTTTCAACTTCAGGCCAACTTCTCGAAATCGATCAAGAACGCGCCGTACATCACGAATGTGATCCTCCCAAGAACCAGACCCATGAATGAGCACATCGTCGATAAAATCGGCAGTGATATCAGGCATATCGGAAAGAAGCTCATCCATCATGCGTTGAAAGGTGGCAGGAGCTGAAGTCAATCCAAAAGGCATGACCAAAAACTCGTAAAGACCAAATGGTGTCCGGAAGGCCGTTTTTGGAATATCCTCCTCAGCCATAGGAACCTGCCAATATCCTGATGCCAAATCCAACTTAGTAAACCATCGACTCTGACCCAAACGATCTAATAGATCGGCAGAGTTCGGAAGTGGATAGACATCTTTGATGGTAACATCGTTAAGAGGTCGGTAATCCACACAAAATCGGAGAGATCCATCAGGCTTGGGAACCAAATGAGGTTCACATGCCCATGGACTCCGTGACGGACGACACACTCGTTTACCAATCATATCAGTAACAGCTGTTCGCATGGCTGATAACTCCTTTGGTGACCTGCGTCGAACCGGGACTTTGAAAGGCTTTGCATTGCCGGTGGGTATACAGTGTCGAGTCTTCACACGTGCACCTTGGGACAGATCAAATTTGAACAAACTTGCATACTGTTTCTTAAGTTGTTCGATGCAGTGTGCTCGACACTCAGGTGACGGATCCGGCATTTGAACCTGTTGAGATGAACACCACCCAAGACCGGAATCAAAGGAGCTGTATGCGTGATACAAACAGCAACAAACTTCTCTGGACGTAAAGGAACAGACTGCAAAGACACAGACTCCAAGCGTAATACAGGAGGAGAGAGTGAAAAATCACATGTACCTTTCGACTGCTTTAACCAATCACATCCCAGAATGATGTCAAAGACCTGGGAAGGGACAACCCTAAGAGACCCAGAGGGAAACTTACAGTTGGCACCCATAAGCGTAGTCGAAGTGGTGTACTGTGATACTGCACGAGACTGCCCATTACCATATAAAATGTGCAAGACCTTATCTGCTCGTCTCAAGGGTAATGAGCACCGATGCGCCAGAGAAGTAGTTATGGAAGACATACTAGATCCTGTATCCACAAGTACTGTGACTGAAACATCATTCACTCGTGCAGAAAATGTGAAAACTGGATGATTTGGTGGAACTTGCAACCCTTGATATGCATAGCGAAAAAACATGGAGGTGAGTTTCCATCGCACGGGATCCCTCCGTCGCCCGTACGATTACTGGTTTTCCGCAACAGATCCACCCGCAAGAGAGCGTCATCATCTGGAAGCTCATCATCAGACATAATGGCCGCCACAGGTACACCATCCGGAACATATGGTCGCCAGCCTGGATGTGGTGGACGCCAATCAGGATACACATCGCATGCCCGCCAAGTATGTCCAGGTGCCCAACAGGCCCAACAATGAACTTGATTGGGTTGACCTGCATTGTTCCGATTCCTCCTGTCACGAATCCGTGGATTTTGACCACCACGGGCAGGAACTGGAGCAGGTGCAGGACGATTTCGTGGAGGTGGTCCACGGGGTGGGCCCCGAGGTCGACCACGAAAGGCTTGTCGTGCGGGCACATATGCAGCAGCATCAACCTCCATTGGATCAGCACGCTGAACAAGAGGAGCAGGTAACCCAAGGGGAACACGGCCCTCACCAGGCACCAACTCAAAACGTTGAGCTAGTGCAAAAGCTTCCTCCAATGTGGTAGGACGAAGAGCCCGAACGAATCGAACAAGTTCGGGTCGCATAGTTGGCCATAACATACCGAGCTTAATAGGCTCAGGCATGTTAGGATATGCACGCCGAACTAAATCCCCGAACCTAATACTGAACCGCATAACAGACTCACCAGGATGTTGTCGTATCGCATGCAGTTGTTGGAAAGCATCATCTGAATCCTCAACTTTGCCAAACGTACGTTTGAGGCATTCCGTTAACCGATTACTATTGGCTTGAATCTCCGCAGCCAATCCATTATACCACTTGAGCGCAGGGCCTTCCAAACATGTAGGGAATTCTCTGAGAGCACGGGCCTCATCCCAACCATGGTAACGAACAATGACTTGGAAATGATCAAACCAGTGGTATACATCATCTCCCGGATCACCACAAAAAGATCGGGGTCGAACCCTCGGATTTGTGGCCTGTGAAGAAGATGAAGGAGTACTAGAAGCAGATCCCCCGATGAGGCTCAGACGGGGAAGAGGAGGACGGACCCTCAACAAGCGCTCCAACAACTTAGTTTGTGCATCAATAGCAGTAGCAATAATGCTAAAAGCCGTCTCCATGTTCATTGTCATGGAAACAAGAAAAAGAAAATGCGGAAGAAAGGAATACCCAACTTCTCCACCAATGAAAGAGCAGATATATTAAATGAAAATCTGATTTTAGTTTACAAAAAACCCTGCTTATATACAGGAGGTCTCCTGCCACGTGGCACACATGCGACACGTGGCGCTGACACATGGGGGCCAGATCACCACCCATGTGTCACTACGCATGTGCGTATATACACATGCGTATATACGTACGTTACCTAATATACAGTATCTTACAATATCGTATATAACATATCTCTATAAAGGACTTGCCAATAATTGCATGATGTAATTCACGACGATGAAAATAAGTAAATAAAAACTAAAAGTCAACAACATGAAGGTGTGTGTGTGTGTGTGCGCGCGCGCGCGCGCGCGCGCGCGGTACATTTATATATTGTGTTCTGATGGTTAACTATTTATATTCTGCGGATCAAATGAATATTCCCACGATAGATAATCATTGTATTTTATTATTTTATCAAGTGCTCTTTTTGTTTTGATAATGGACATTTAAAATTGTGAAATAAATTTGTTTTTTATTCTAGCTTTACCTTTAATAATGTAAAGATTTCGCTCGCTCCACACCTGAACCTAAATTTGAAAATGCTCACGCTTCATATAAGTTTAAATTTTAAATTCTCTATAGGACATTGATTAATATCCATAATGCAATATTAATGGGATAATAACTATATAATGAGTGTATGCAAATACATGTATATATGCGTATATACAGGTAGATATAATATGTATGTATCTGAACACACATACACACACATACATATTATATATCCATTTATACGTATCTTTGTTTTAAGGTGTTTATATTCATATAAAGGTTTGAGGGAATTGATAAGGTCCGTTTGAATAATGCTTTAACTGCTTTGAATAATACATACATACATACATATATGGTATCAATGTTGATACATATACACACCGAAATACACGTCTACATACATGTGTATTAGTTATAGACTAAAATCACAAGACTTAGATGGTGTAACATGGAAACTATATAGATTTTTAGTCATACGTGAGCATATTATATATGTTTTACACACATGTATATACATAAAAACACAACCACCATGCATACATGCAATTACATACTCATATATATGTGTGTGTATATGCGCGTGCGTGTGTGTAACCACAGTGAACACATCTTGAAACGAACAAGGAATCTAACAACATGAGAGTCATACAACATATCCATATATAAATGCAACTATATCGACAAACACACACCACACGTCGGCGCACGCGACACGCACCCACGCATACACACCCCACCAGAAAAACGCATCACCTGAACGAAAACATACAGTCCTTAAGCATATTCTTTGGAATCTTTTTTTAACGTCTACTTTTCGAAATTCAAAATTTTGATCCTACGAATGGATTAATCAAAGTATATAGAGGTCCCACACATGCGCATTCCACGAATCTTACCAATGCTTTGGATTAGGCACATAATTCGACATGATATTCACTCAACACAATAAAGCAAGGTTATCTCAAACCTTGGCTACGATACCAAGTTGTCACACTCCTACTACACCATACCTGGATAACCTTATAGCACACTAGCTTGCTCCCGAGTTACAACAAGTTGAACTTCACTCCTAAAAGCTGCTGTCACTCTCCTAAAATGTAATTAGCTTAAGCATGAGATCAATTACGGGTTAACCTTTGACCAAGACCATGGACCAATGTCTAGCTGTAACTCATGTAGTCAAGCAGATTATTGCTGCAATTCCACTTATGCAGCCAGGATTGTATTCTGAATGATTACTGGCATCACTTGAACAATGTAGTTGCTGGAAGACTTATAGGTAAGTGTGTATATATATGTATGTATGTGTGCCTATATATGTTTATGTATGTGTATATATATGTATATACAAGTACATGTCCAAACACACATAGATAAGATACACACACAGATGTACGTATGTATATTACATACACTACGTGGTGTGTAGATTCTTTTATATAGACTGATGTATGGTTTTCTATGAAGGGCTAGCTATTGCATCTTATATCTACAGGCAGCGTTTTCCAAACGAAGGATGTAAGTGTACACACATAGGCACACACACAAAACACATTTACAAATATATACACACACTTAATATGTATATAGTGTGTGTGTGTGTGTGTATGCACACACATATTTATTTATTTATTTTTATATATTTATATATTTTTTCAGCGTGGTTTACACACCATGAATCGAATATTCCTCACGATATTGGAGAATGGAAACCGACGTGAAATCTTACTTGATAATCTCCCGCCATCGAAATTAATTATATTTAATTATTTTATCAGGTGTTTTTTTTTTCATTTTGATTTAATGTATATACGTTATATTAAAGTACATATATACACAACACAATGTATAGATATGGAGTACCTCCTTGAATATGTGTATATATATGTTGTGTACATATAATTTTTTATATGTAGACTGACGTATCTTATATCTACAGGCAACGTTTTACCAAAGGATGGACGTGAGGGTACACAAGTACGCACACACATATTTATGTATATACTCACTGTGTTGTGTGTGTTGCAACATGGTTACCCATCCAGGACTCCAGGAGCACCATGAATTGAATATTCTTAGAGAATGTAAACAGGCGCAATATTACTTGATAGCCCCACCATAGATTTTATTAAAACAGTTTTTTAAAATTCTTTTAAATAATATAATCGTTCATCAGAGACCAAAGTCCATTTTTTAATAAATACAAAGGTTTAAAAAGTACATGCATCATATAAATTTTTAATTCAAAATATTATATACTTCCATAACACAAGCTTCTTCAAACAATATCAATGTGGGGATCAAAATTTTAAATTTGGGAATACAGTTAAAAACCGATTCCAAAGAATGTGTGTGTGTGTCAGGTGATATCTCTCTCTATCTATCTATCTATATGTACACACACACACACACACACACACACACACACACACATATATATGTGTTGTGTGTGTGTTGTGTATATGTATAATGTTCTGTATATCTATAGATACATACATTATCAAAGTTTCATGTTGTATATAGTATTTATATAGTTATATGTGTACATGATACGTGTTTGAACATACAGATTTTGCACTTGCATGCTGTCGACTTCGTCTTTGTGTATGTCCATGTATATGTACATATACATTGTTTATATATGAAATTGATTCTAAAGAATATGCTTAAGGACGTGTCAGTCGTCATAGGTCAATGAGTATGTTGGTTCCTCTGGTGTGTGTGTGTGTGCGTAAGATGCACACACAGATATACACATAAACAACTAGATGCATAACATGTGTTTATGTGCAATATATTTCTATATATTTTTTCCATATGCACATATAAACATAGGCATACGTACACATACACTCCCATTGATAGGTGGTATGTGTGAGAGGAGAGAGAGAGAGAGTTTCACACACACTGTACACACACATATACGTATGTACAATAATGTAAGTACAGTTTATATATAACGTGAACACACATATACGTATGCACAATAATATAATATAAGTAAATTTAACACACACGTGCACACCTACATATACATAACACATCCAAGAACTGTGAATTGAGTAATCCTTATTAAGCTATTGATATGGAGAATGGCCAATGTACTTTATTTGTTATCAGTATTTCTTAAATTCGTTCTAATTAGAATATGTTTAATAAATGTTCATATTTACATATCATGCGTGTATGTGTGTGTGTGATATATAATATATATATATTTATATATAAAAGAGAGAGAGAGAGAGAGACATACAAGATGTGTATGTGTTTATACACTTCATGTTGCTGACGTTTAGTTTTCTTCAGGTGTTGTTGGTAAATCCTGCTTTATAGAGATGGACACACATATACCTGTTTATAAGCACACATACAAATATGTATATGTGTATATGTTTGTGTATACACATACATACATGTACACACAGATACAGATAGATGCATAGACATTGTTTTATATGCACAGTGTAAATCCATATTTATGCGTTCTTATATACATAAAATATATATATATATATAAGCAATTTTCCAAAGGACGGAAGTGAGCGAGTGCAGAGACACATGCATCCATTATATTGCCGCTCCCATAGTAAGAAATTTAAAATGAATTCAAATTCAAATTCTATTGATTCAAATTGGATTTTAAATCTGATAAAGAAAAACACACCGCTTCTCATATTTCATGTTTTTTGCCACTTTCAAAATATAAAAGTAATTCATAATTAATTAATTCTTAAAAAATTATTAATTAAACATAATTAATGAGAGCTAAACAGATTCGAAAAGAGAAAAAAACTAATTAAATAGTTACGAGTTGAGACTATCATTAGTTTAAAAGTGCATTTTTCTTTCATTTTTCTCATTAATCCTTCATTTTTTAAATCATTTTTTCTGGTCTTGGTTCATATTATATGTATTGTTTTTTTTAATGTGATATTAAATCCAATTTATATATGCAAATATCACACATATGTAACCTAACACAGTTAATACAGTTTGTTAAATTTATAATATATATATATATATATATATATATATATATATAATATATATATATAATATATATTAATTTACTTGATAGATTTATTTTACAAATGTCACGTATATGTTTCATTTGGAAAAGTATAAAATTATCAGCAATGCATATGGTGTGTGCACGTGTGTGTGAAATTCTTACTTATATTACACACACTCATACTCATCCTTCGGAAAACTGCTACATGTCGATATAGGATGCAATAGCTAGACCTCATAGCATATAGATAGAGTTTACTTATGGAAACAGAGATATAGATATATATTGCATCACCTGGAGTGATGCATGTCCTTAAGCATATTCTTTAGAATCAGTTTTTAAATAAATCGGTTATATAAGCAATATATAACACACATGTATATATTATATACATTGACACATACATACAAAGACGAAGTCAACAGCATGAAAGTGCAAAGAATGTGTGTGTTCGAACAACTATATAAATACGCATATACAACGTGAAACTTTGATGAATGTATGTTACTAGATATACAAACACATTATATATATATATATATATATATATAATTATATATATATATATCATCCAACTACATTTAGATACTCTCTCACACACACATCAGAGGAACCAGAAAATACATCACCTGACAAATACACATAATCAGTTTTTAACTGTTTCCCATGTTTATAATTTTCATCCGCTACTTTAAAGCTTGCATTATGGAAGTATAAAATTTTAAATTAAAATTTTATATGACTTTTAAACCTTTTTATTTATTAAAGCATGAGGTTGCTTGGTGCAAAGACTTTATATGTTTAAAAATAAAGCTAAGAATAAAAATAATTTTAATTTTTATCTTATTTATAATAATTCTAAATATGTAATAATATAGAATACGATTGACTGTTTACCGAGTCAGTCATATTACACATACATTCATGTCTTTATGTGTGTGTGTGTGTGTTACATAGATAATCATACATATGCATATACACATATATGTATGTATGTATGTATAAAGATATTATATACAACCATCAATATATGTTTTCTGGATATACACAGTGCATACACGCAACTACATACCCCATATTTTGTGTGTGTACAATGAACAAGGGGATCAGAAGAGATATCAAAAAACAAAGTCAACGATATGAGCTTGTCACTAAATAAACACACACTTCATGTATATATACAAATAAATGGGTACATTATGTGTGGTATTGTGCTATATTAGATACATTTAAGTATATATCAGACACTCTCATATGTAATATATGTTAGATATATATATATCATATTTACATGATACGTTGGCTGATTTCTTTTCTGGTTCTATAGTTGAAATCACTAATTTATGAAATCACTTTTAACGTGATCTGACATTAATATTTGCGTTATGTGTATTGTAAAAATATAAACTTTTAAACATTTTTAATTGAATTTCAAGGTTGTAGGCTTCAAATCGTGTGTTATTTGAATGTCATTTTAATTTTTTTACAGTTCTAATCTCTCTCTCTTATTGTGGGTGTGCTGTGTACCTAATAATTTTCTTGTTCATCAAGTGGAGAGGGTTCAAATTTAAAATATTTATTAAAGAAATATTTACTAAAGATATGTAAGATACTGTATATATAAACATCTGTATACGCATGTGTATATATACACATGCGTAGTGACACTGGGTGGTGATTTGGCTCCCATGTGTCACACCATGTGTCGCATGTGTGCCATGTGGTAGAGGTTTCCTGTATATAAGCAGGGTTTTTTGTAGTTGAATACATCTAACATTCTGAATATATATTTGCTCTTTCATTGGTGGAGAAGTTGGTATTCCTTCTTCTGCCTTTTTCTTTCTTGTTTCCATGACAATAAACATGGAGACGGCTTTAACATTATTGCTACTGCTATTGATGCACAAACTAAGTTGTTAGAGCGCTTTGTTGAGGCCGTCCCTCTTCCCTGCCTAAGCCTCATGCCAGGGATCTGCTTCTAACTACTCCTTCATCTCTTCACAGGCCACACAAATCCGAGGGTTCGACCCCGATCTTTTTGTGGTATCGGGAGATGAGTATACCACTGGTTTGATCATTTCCAAGTCATTGTTTGTTACCATGGTTAGGATGAGGCCGTCTCTCAGAGAATTCCTACATGTTTGGAAGGCCTTGCGCCAAGTGGTATAATGAATTGGCTGCGGAGATTCAAGCCAATAATAATCGATTGACGGAATGCTCAAACGTACGTTTGGCAAAGTTGAGGATTCAGTATGAATGTTTTCCAACAACTGCATGCGATACGACAACATTGGTGAGTCTGTTATGCGTTCAGTATTAGGTTCGGGGATTTTAGTTCGGCGTGCATATCCTAACAGCTAAACCTATTAAGCTCAGTATGTTATGGCCAACTATGCGACCCGAATTGTTCGATTCGTTCGGGCTCTTCGTCCTACTACATTGGAGAACTTTTGCATAGCTCAACGTTTGAGTTGGTGCCTGGTGAGGCTGTGGTCCCTTGGGTTACCTGCCTCTTGTTCAGCGTGCTGATCCATGAGGTTGATGCTGCGCCTATGTGCCCGCACGGCAAGCCTTTTGTGGTCGACCTCGGGGCCACCCGTGGACCACCTCCACGAATTGTCCTGCACCTGCTCTAGTACTGCCGTGTGGTCAAAATCCACGAATCGTGACAGGAGGAATCGGAACATGCAGGTTGACCCAATCAAGTTCATTGTTGGGCCTATTGGTGCCTGGACATACTTGGCGGCATGCGATGTGTATCCTGATTGGCGTCCACCACATCCAGGCTGGCGACCATATTCGGATGGTGTGCCTATGGCGCCATTATGTCCTGATGATGAGCTTCCAGATGACGAAGCCTCTTTTGCAGATGGATCTGTTGTGGAAAACCAGTAATCGTATGGGCGACGGAGGGATCCCGTGCGATGGAGACTTCACCTTCATGCTTTTTCCGCTATGCATAATCAAGGTTTGCAAGTTCCACACAGATCATCTAGTTTTCACATTTTCTGCACAAGTGAATGATCTTTCAGTCACAGTGCTTGTGGATACAGGATCCAGTATGTCCATAACTACTTTCTAGTGCATCGATGCTCGTACCCTTAAGACGTGCAGATAAGGTCTTGCACATTTTATATGGTAATGGGCAGTCTCGTGCAGTATCACAAGTACACACTTCAACTACGCTGGTTTTGGGTGACAATCAATAAGTTTCCTCTGGGTCTCTTAGGGTTGTCCTTCCCAGGTCTTTGACATTATTTTGGGATGTGATTGGTTGAAGCAGTCGAAAGGTATGTGTGATTTTTCACTCTCTCCTCCTGTATTACGCTTGGAGTCTGTGTCTCTGTAGTCTGTTCCTTTACGTCCAGAGAAGCTTGTTGCTGTTTGTATCACACATACAACTCTTTGATTCCATCTTGGGGTGGTGTTCATCTCAACATGTTCAACATGTCGGATCCGTCACCGAGTATCGAGCACAAGCATCGAACAACTTAAGCAACAGTATGCAAGTTTGTTCAAATTTGATCTATCCAAGGTGCACGTGTGAAACTCGACACTGTATTACCACGGGAATGCAAAGCCTTTCAAAGTCCCGTTCGACGTAGGTCACCAAAAGAGTTATCAGCCATGCGAACAGATGTTACAGATATGATCGTAAGCGGGTGTGTCGTCCATCACAGAGTCCATGGGCATGTGAACCTCAATTTAGTTCCCAAGCCTGATGGATCTCTACGATTTTGTGTGGATTACTGACCTCTCAACGATGTTACATCAAAGATGTATCCACTTCTGAACTCTGCCGATCTATTAAATCGTTTGGGTCAGAGTCAATGGTT
>PUQB01000280.1:0-319750 GCA_003024785.1 Selaginella tamariscina
TTAGAACCACACACGTGTTTTGTGGTTTTTTTTTGCTCTTAATGCTTGGTTTGTCCTGTATGAAAATTTACATATAATTTTATTTTTACAATAATAACTATTAATATTTATTATTAAGGATTGAAAGCTAGGGTTTAAGGTGCTTTTTTAGTTGAATTTCTTTATAATTCAGAAAAAGAAAAAAAAAAAGAAAACACTCTATAATGTCTATTGTGCATGGTGAGTATATGGGATTTCCCGGCGAGGACGAAGATGAGACCGATAATGACAAGGTGAACATCGAAGAGTCGGATTCTGATCTCGAGCTCGTTCCGGAGCCTCAATGGCCGCAGAGTTACAGGTGCGTGTGCGTGTGCGTGTCGTGTGTTACTTTTCAGCATATATTTTATTTTATATTATTTATATTATATTTTTATATTTTATATTTTACACACGCCATGGATGTTTGTGCAAGTTGTGTAACTGCTACATATTAATGTTCAGTATATTATACATATATTATATATATATATATATATATATATATATATATATATGTAACAACATTACACACCATGGATGTTTGTGCAAGTTGTGTAACTACTACATATGTTGATTACATATACATACACACATGATAGACAAATAGAGAGAGAAAATAAATTATTATATATATATATATATATATATATATATATATATATATGTTTTACACACACTATGGATGTTTGTGCAAGTTGTGTAACTACTGCCAGGTGATTATATATACATACACACACCACTCACGCATAGATACATAGATAAAGAAAGAGAGACATAGAGAGAAAAACTATATATATACAACAACATATATCTTTTTTATTTTATATATTTTACCCCATGGATGTTTGTGCAAGTTGTGTAACTGTTGCATATTAATATTCAGTTGATTGTATATACATACACATATTACACACATAGAGAGAGAGAGAGAACTATATGTGTGTGTGTGTGTGTGTAATTTGTCTCTACATATATATACATACACACATAGTTGGTCTCTACATACGTATGATTACACATACATATAGAGAGAGTATGTATGTATGTGTGTGTGTAGAGATGATTTAAATACAAGATTAATAGCTCGTTATTTGTTTTTTAATGCAGACAATCTATGGACATATACAGTCATATGCCATCTCCGCACTTCAGCTTTCTAAGTCCAAACATGTCAAGGAATTCATTGATGTCGTCTTCCTTGGGCAAACACTATGGCAGTGCAACTTCTATTCTGGACCCACTTTTATACGAAGAAGACAAGGAAAAGGACGAGGAAGAAGCGAGAGACTCCATTAAGGTATGTGTTTAGTATAAACACTTAGTTTAGTGATTAAACTAAGTGTTTTAAGTCGTAAACCTCGTTATTATGCAGTTTAGTGATATAAAGGATATTCCTTCTCCTCCTCCACAGGTTGCATCAGATATAAGGCTGCGTAAAACTTCATCGTCCGTGAAGTTTGCCCCTAAAGTTTCACATGAGTGCCATGTGAAACTTCCCGAGGGGGGGTGTACCTTCTTTCAAGCCACTTTAAATGGTATGATTATTATACTTAATTATGTTAATCATGTTTAATAAAATTTGAATCTAAGGTATTAATGTATTGGCGGGAGTTGGAGTGCTTTCAACACCTTATGCACTGAAACAGGGAGGATGGATTGGTGTTGATATTGATGTTATTTGCATTAATATGTTGTTATACTGGAATACTTCTCAGGAGGTGTTTAGAAAGCGGTCCTGGCCTTGTTACATATCCTGATATTGGTCAAGCTGCTTTTGGCAGAACGGGGCGACTAATTATCTCTGTAAGTGTGTATGTGTATGTATGTGTATGCATGTTTGAGTTGTGCAGGTTTATGTGTGTACATGTGTGTGTGTAAATGTACACTTATAAACACACATGGATACTTGTGTGTGTGTGTTAGTGTATGTGTATGTAAGTGTGTGTAAGTATATTGTTGTGTTTATGTGAGTTAATAATATGTGTTAATGCGCAGTGTATGAGTTATACACTTATAAACACACACATATGGATGCAAGTGTGCGTGTCTCCATATAAGTGACACTTATACATGCACAGATCATCGTGTGTGTGTGGATTCTGCAGGTATTTACAAGTATATACGCATGTATAAGTGTACACGTATAAACACACACAAACACACATGGATACGTGTGTGTGTGTGTGTGTGTGCGCGCGTAAGTATATCGTTGTGTGTTAATGTGGTGTGTATGAGTTTACACTTATACACACATGCATATGGATGCAAGTGTGTGTGTCTCCATATAAGTGACACTTATACATGCACAGTTCATCGTGTGTGTGTGGATTCTGCAGGTATTTACAAGTATATACGTTGTATAAGTGTACACTTATAAACACACACAAACACACATGGATACGTGTGTGTGTGTGTGTGTGTGTGCGCGTGTGTAAGTATATCGTTGTGTGTTAATGTGGTGTGTATGAGTTTACACTTATACACACACGCATATGGATGCAAGTGTGTGTGTCTCCATATAAGTGACACTTATACATGCACAGTTCATCGTGTGTGTGTGGATTCTGCAGGTATTTACAAGTATATACGTGTGTATAAGTGTACACTTATAAACACACACAAACACACATGGATACGTGTGTGTGTGTGTGTGTGCGTGCGTAAGTATATCGTTGTGTGTTAATGTGGTGTGTATGAGTTTACACTTATACACACACGCATATGGATGCAAGTGTGTGTGTCTCCATATAAGTGACACTTATACATGCACAGTTCATCGTGTGTGTGTGGATTCTGCAGGTATTTACAAGTATATACGTGTGTATAAGTGTACACTTATAAACACACACAGACACACATGGATACGTGTGTGTGTGTGTGTGTGTGTGTGCGTAAGTATATCGTTGTGTGTTAATGTGGTGTGTATGAGTTTACACTTATACACCACGCATATGGACCAACACTTATACATGCACATATCATCGTGTGTGTGTGTGTGTGTGAATTTTGCAAGTATTTACAAGTATATATGTGTGTTTACGTGTGTGTATAAGTGTATACGTACAAACACACACGACACACATGGATACGTGTGTGTGTGTGTGTTAGTGTATGTGTATGTAAGTGTCCTTAAGTATATGGTTGTGTTTATGTGTGTAGATTTAATGTGGTGTACACACATATTGATGCATCATCGTGTGTGTGTGTGTGTGAGAGAGGAGAGAGAGAGAGACCAACTTACACTGTTTCCTTGTATGCAGATCCTGTTGTACACAGAACTTTATGTAAGTATGCTTGGTTTAATTTATTAATTATGATATATATATATATTATATATATATAATATATATATATATATATATATATATATATTATATATATATATATATATATATATAAATTTAATTGAGATATTAATTGTAGGCATGTTGTGTGGAGTTTTTAATTCTTGAAGGCGATAATCTTGCTTCACTATTTCCTAATGCACACTTTGGCAATGTTGATCCACATAAAGTATTTACAATTATTGCTGCCTTATTCATTCTCCCAACAGTTTGGTTAAGGACCTCAGTCTTCTAGCATATATTTCAGGTATTATCTCTCTCACTCTGTATGTATATACACACTACGTAGTCACATTTTTGTTTATATATAATGGAAACTATTGTTTAACATAACCTATCCACGATGTTAAATAATATGATTATGTATTTATTTAATTAATTAATTAATTTTATTTTTTTTTTCCCTAGCCGGTGGTGTGTTAACCTCAATAATAGTTGTTTTTTCGGTATTATGGGTTGGAGCAGTAGATAATGTTGGTTTTCACCACAGTGGACCATTAATTAATTTTGGGAATATTCCTGTTGCTATTGGTTTACTTGGGTTTTGCTTCTCTGGACATGCAGTGTTTCCCAATATCTACTCTTCAATGAAAAACAAAGGCCAGTTTAATCGAGTTTTAGAACTTTGGTATGCATGTGTGTGTGTGTGCGCGTGCGTGTGTAGTCCAAATGTTTTGATATTTAATATATATTTCAGTTTTGTGCTTTGCATACTTATGTACGGAGGAGTTGCTGTGATGGGTTTTACAATGTTTGGTGCAAACACTACTTCTCAAGTAACCTTAAATCTTCCTAATCAGTTTATGGCATCTAAACTTGCTCTATGTACCACGGTATGTGTGTGTGCGTGACATTGTGTATAATTACTGATTATAATTCTTTTTTCATATATCCAGGTTATTACTCCACTTACAAAGTATGCATTAACAATTACACCTGTGGCACTTAGTTTGGAGGAATTGTTACCTAATCATTTTACATCAAAAAACCATTCAGCATCTGTTGCAATTCGTACTTGTTTAGTTGCTTCTACACTTGTTGTAGCAATTGTAATTCCCTTCTTTGGTAAGTTATTTATTAAATATATTAAATATTATTTGTGTCTGTATTAAAATGAATTTGGTTGTTATTTCAGGATTTGTGATGGCTTTTATTGGCTCATTTTTAAGCCTTACTGAGTAAGTTAATCACTTTCTTAACCTCTTAAAATATATTAAACTTACAAATGGGCTTTTCTTTGTATAGTCTTTGATTTTGCCATGTGCTTGTTACCTTAGCATACAACGCAGAAGTATTACACCTTCCCAGGTAACTTGTGTCTCACACACATACATTGCATGTACATGTGTATATTTACATAAGCTTTTGCAGGCTATTATTTGCATTGGAACAATAATCATAGGCTTCATTGCAGCAGTGGCTGGGACATATTCATCAGTTTCTGGAATTGTAGGCCAATTTAAAATACCAAATCACAACTGATTTACATGTTTTTCTAGTATTGTGTGTGTGTGTATATATATATTTAATTGTATATATATATATTTATGTAAGATCACTGTATAGAAATAAAATGTTAAACTTTACATGTAAAAAAAGATTTGTCATAAAAGGTTAATTAAAGGTCATAAAGGGTTATTTGACATTTTTATTTACCAAAAGGATTTAGCATAAAAGGTTATCTAGCATAAAAGGTTTTTTTTGATATCATATATATATAGATACATATGCCTACCCTAAATAGGATTGAAGCAAAAGATGGTGGTGGGAGTTGTTAGCAGTGATGGGAGTACAACTATTGTGAAGCACTCTAAGAAGAAGAAGACTATTAAGAATGAGTATGCAGAGGATACAGAGGTATTCTCTCCTGAAGAAGTGGAGATAATGAATATGAATATAAATAAGTTAAAAAAGAAACACAAGAACAAGAAGAAGAAAGATAAGAAGATCTGCAAGGGGTCACTGGTGATGAGAAAAGCAAAGACAGTGAAGAAGAAGAACACGTTATTCAAGATAACTTAGACAAAGGCAAAATTGAAGTCTTCAATGGTGAAGAAAAGGGTGATGAAGAAAAGGGTAATGACTTCATTATGAACGAAGAAGAAGATGATAACGATGAAGAAAATGACAATGGCTTTCATAAGGACCAAGAAGAAGAGTATGCTCAAGATAACTTAGAGAAGGGCATAAATGATGATGAAGATGAAGATGAAGAAGAAGAGCATGTTATTTACCATATTCAAGAAAACCAGTTTATTAAACACGTTGAAGATATTGTTACTAATCATGTAGAAGAACTTGCCAAGGAGTTCACAGTATATGGAGAACCTAAAGGAGATATAAATATCTCTAGCAAGAGACACAAGGAAGATACAAATATCTTTATTTCCAATAAGAGACGTAAGGAACACTCCGAGGAGAATAAGGTTTTTAATAATGAAAAGGAAGACGAGGAGAATAACGACGAGGACAAAACTTCTAATGAAGACATAAATAAGGTGTGTGACGAAGAAGAAAAGGGCGATAACTTTAACAAAGGTGACACCGAGGCTTTTAATAATGAAGAAAAGGGCAAGGAACATGAATTTAATGTATATGAAAAGGATACACAAGAAGATGTAAACGTGAACAAGGCAGTGGAACAACCTCGAGTGGATAACAATGGGGATGAGGGTTTAAGGGAGACAAAACAAGATATTAACATAGAAATAAACCTTGGGAAGGAGGAGTCGAATATAAATGAAGAAGTTATAAATAAAGACACACCAAGGAATGAAGATATTCAAGCATCTACAAACAAAAAGAAACGGAACAGAAATAAGAAAAAAAACTGCTGAGAATATTCCCAAGATCGATAAAAATATACCCAATGTCGTGAATGCTACAAACGTGGTTGTAAATATCAGTTGGCCGAAGATTTTGGTACTTGCTGGTTCGTTGATTATATCCGGTGTAGCGCATGATATCATTAGTATGTATCTGGGGCATTAAAATCTATTTTTTAACAAAGATTTTATAAGAATATGCGCATAAACACATATTAATAACTTTCTAATAAAGCCGCTATAAACAAATCTTTCTGCCATTAAACCTTATAATGCCCTTAAAATAAATAAATACATTGATCTCTCATTTATCTTTTGGAGTAGCCCATTCCACACGCAGAATAAGATTATCGTATCCATAACCATCTAACTTCTTAATTGCCCGCACGGCATCCTCTCTGTAATATATGTGTGTGTGTTAAAGCATATATGTATATATGATTGCAAATTACTGTGTATGTATATACAAAATACACATGCATACGTGTATTGAGTGTAATTGTGTGTAATACCTGTTGACGAAGTTGATGAAAGCAAAACCACGACTAAGTCCTGTCTCCCGGTCAAAAGCAACGTAAATTCGAGAGATGGGCCCAAATGGACGGAACAATTCCTGAAGATCTTGCTCCCTTGTGTCTTCAGAAAGGTTTGTAACTCTTATTGAGTTCGAATCATCTCTTGAACCTATATACATCCACACAATTAGTACATATCTTTTCTATATATGTATGTGATAAAGAAGTTCTTATACATAGATCAGATTAACAACCTCTGAGAGGAATAGAAATATACTGTCTTTTAATGTACACACACACACACATATATATTACCACGATGCATGCTTTCACCAGGCTTGGCTCCTCCACGAAGGCTAGGAGGAACATAGGACGATGGTTTCCCTGGAGCTGCAGAAGACGACGCAGGAACATCATCTTCCGGTGGCTTGTCGTACGGCATTCCCTTATTGATCAAGTCCTTGTAGGGACACTTGGACGTCCAGTGATCACCTGTACCAGTGATTAGGTAGCTATATACGTAGCATATGCTTCCAGATACTACAGTGGCTATAAACCGATGCACACACGCTATATATGTAAAATACACATAATTGCTATTACTAAATAAGTTTATGGAATTAAGTTAAATTAAATAAATCCATCCAACTTAAACATTTTACAAACATTACCTTTTTTGCCACAGGTCCTGCAGACGATAATGGAGACGTTTGGAAGTCCACTGAATTCATTGTCGTCCTGTTTAGTGACCTGGCCGTCCGTTCTGGGACGCTCAAGAGAGATCTCGTCCGTTGAAATCACCGTTAGATTATCCGATGCATTTTGTCCCAAGGCATCTCCGAATTTCTTCAGGTTACGCCGCTTCACAACCGCCGGATTCATCTTCTTTACCTGCATTCTCATAATATACATAACACGCACACATCATATATAATTAACATACGTATACAAAGTGCATTATATAACTAGTGCAATAAGAGATAATTAGTCTAGATTGGCAATTTCTCAGCTTCTTATTTCCACCATAAGCATAAACACATTGCAAGCAACATACCCAACAATATAAATAACATGACCAATGTATAATAGATACAAACCCGTCAGACAAGTAAGCAGTATTCGGAAAAAATATAATATATTTTATATATATATATATATATATATATATATATATATATGGGTGATTAAATAGAATGTGCCCACGGTAATAAATTTAAACAAAATTAAAATTGTACATCTAGTTTAGAGAAATACCTGTTTCTTAACACGAATTGTAGTGATCACCTTAACCATTTTACCGGTCTCTTCATTCTTCCTCCATTCAATGATCGTTTTAATACCTTCTCATCCGGCCCAACGATTTGTGGCGATGGAACAATCTCCTCAAGGCCATAATCATCATCCTCGGCATCGCCCCACTTGAATCCCATCGCAACTCCCAAACCCTAATGCTGCCGACTAGCCCTAACCCTAAGCAAAAGAACCCTAAATCTGATTATGCAGCGAATATTCTACGCGTTACATGGACCGTCGATATTAAATAGCATCCGACGCCCAAAATGATCCCCAACTAATCAATGTATATATTTATTGATTTTTTTTTAAGCATTGGAACTCGTCCTCCATACCTAAACTTCTATATATATTCCCCATTAAGACATAAGCAGCACCGTTTTTCTCATCCAATTTCATCACATTCTCATACGCAACTCTCGCAACCTCCATATTCTTCCACTTATGACACGCACTCAAAACCGCTATCCACGTCACCACATCCGGTTGGAAAGGCATATTCTCTAGCATCACTAAGGCATCATTGAGCAGATTAGCCCTCCCTAAGAGATCGATTAAACAGCTAAAATGATCCCTAGAGGGCTTAATCCCATACACTTCATGCATACATTTGAAGTACTTCTTCCCCTTCTCGACAAGACCTCCATGATTACACGCACTTAAAACACCGATAAACATAACTTCATCAGGTGCTAAACCCTCACTAACCATCCCCTCGAAAACCTTAAACACCTGATCATCAACATTCCCTTGTACATTATATCCATTCATTAACGCTGTCCATACCAACACACTCTTACATAGACTCGAATCGAACACATGTTTAGCAACTTCCATCTCCCACATTTCCCATAAAACTCCACTAAACAGCTCGTTAGTTCCACGTTGCAGCCCACTCCTGTGGATGTGTGCGTGAAAGAGTCGACCTCTCTCCATGTCCATGGCATTTCCACAAGCCGCTAAAGCGACTCCGAGACTCTTAGAGTCCGGCACCATACCGTTTGCAGACATATAAAGAATCATTTCCATAGACATCCTGTTCTCCCCGCATCCACGTATCCCATAACTAAAGCCGTCCATGTAACCATGTTAGGGCTCCCCATCCCGTCAAACACACCTTGTGCCATACGCACGCTACCAAGCTTCGCGTACATATCGACGAGTGCACTCTCTACGAAAACATCGGAAAAATCTCTCCTTAACACACTGGAATGAACATATTTACCACTGCTCAAGCCTAACCAACCGCACGCCGAGAGAGCTGCAAGATGAGCTCTCTCATCTGGATCTTCCATACCAACAAACAGCTCCAGAGCGACCTCGTATTGCTCGTTCCCAACGTATCCCTGCAATAAGATATTCCACGAGAACACATTCCTCGTGCTCATGCTATCAAACACACTCCTTGCACGGTCCATGTTACCACATTTTGCGTACATATCTACAAGTCCGTTTTGCACGAAAACATTACAACAATGGTGTGAGACCGCTTCGGAGTGTATACCATTCCCGATCTCGAGCCATCTTTCCTTGTGTCCATCGCGAGCGGCCAATGCAGCGCAAGCAGAAACCGCTGCTAAGTACGTCCTCGGATTCCGGTCTCCCTTTCTCCCATTGAAGAGTTCGAGAGCAAGTTCGCATTCTCCGTTGTCCACGTATCCCCGTACCAGAGCATTCCAAGAAACAAGGTCTCGACGAGGTCCCATACGTCGTAAACCGCTCTAGCCTGTGCTACATTTCCACATTTCATGTACATGTCTATAAGCGCGCTCACAAATGCATCACAGGAACGAGATTCAACTGCTCGAGAGTGGAGAGCCTGTCCGACCCGGAGCCACTTATATCTGTCGTCTTTGGCAGCCAGTGTGCCACATGCAGATACGCTGCAACAAAGCTTCGAGAGTTCGGCGATGTGCCACCCTTCTCCATCTTCTCCATTATCTCTATAGCCAACTGGGCTTCCCCATTCTCCACGTATCCCTTGATAAGAGCATTCCAGTGTGCAACCTCGAGTTCCGAGGGAGCTATCATGTTGAACACCTTGTGTGCATCGGACATGCTCCTGCACTTTGCGTACATGTTTATTAAGCTGGTCGCGACGTACCTATCCGACACCAATCCGTTTGCAGTTACCTGAGAATGTGCTGAGATTCCCCTCCTCAAGTCCCTTGCTTCCGTACATTCCTTTACTAGAGATAGTAATCTCCCAACCTCAGACCATCTCCGTGAATTCCGTACATTCCCCTGGTGCCACCCCTCCTCCTCCCCGGGCTTATTAACTCCATGCAACCCTACAACATATAAACAGATAACTAGCATAGTAACTCCAATGTATAAACAGATAACATATATTATTAATAATGACGAGATCCGATTCCCTCAGGTCACGGGGATGTACGGAAGCATCCGTTACGGAAATGCAAATGCGATCACAGCCGTCGGATGGAACAACGGGAGGCCACGTGGACGTACTATATAAACATTGATAGAAGAATGTGGCAGCGCATTCAAGATGGAACGCATGTTTATGGCGGCCATTGCAGCCACCCTAATCCTCGGAGGAGCTCTAGCGGCGCCGCCTGTTGAGTCCGATCCAGTACTCCCCGGAGGAGCCGACGTCACGAGCTCTCCTGCAAATCCCGGCGGAGGTATCACGAGCTCCCCAGCAGCAGACAATGGGACGGTCCCCTCGCTCCCGGTTGAGTGGCAAGGCATGTCGTGCGACCTGCATTTCGCCGGAGTCACCTTCGGGGGACTCCGGCAGGCGTGCATTCCGCACCACAGGAAGCACCATCGTCACCACCACCACAGACAGAACCTGAGGTCTTACTGCTGCCCTGTTCTGGCTACTTGGCTGTACACCGCACAGGCGGAGACGGTAATGCAGGCCGGCAGCAGCTCCTGCTCAACCGGCTCCTGTTCGGGTCCCTCTTCGACTCAGGTCGAGATGCCGGTACCACCAGACGACTCTGCTGTCTGTGCCGCGAGTCTCCAGCAGGGACTCCAGTCTCAGGGCATTGATTTGCCAGTTATCAATGCTTCCTGCGATATGAGTCTTTGTTACTGCGGGATCCGGCTCAGGCAGATGGCTTCCCTCAGCTGCCCGTGGAGTATTTCTTCAAGAACCGGACTGCCATTCTGCCGTCTCAGAAGCCCTTTCTCAAGTCCCTCCAGAGGAACTGCTCCAACTCTTCATACACTGGATGTGTCAACTGCATTACAGCTCTTGATAATGTAAGTTCCTCTCCCCTTTTCGCCATTAATCCCGCCTTTTACAGTCTATGAACTGGGCGGAGCAGAAGACGGCGGAGAAGCAACCCGTGGCTGCGGCAACGGATTGCCGACTAATGGGATTAATGTGGCTGCTCTCGACCAACCGAACACGTTATGTACCGACTGTTTCCGCCGTCCTGCGAGCTCTTGTATACAGTGACTCGTCCTCAAACGATGCAACGGAGATCTGTAGCCGAGATGAAGCCAACATGCCACTTGCAAGGGATGTTTCGGATACATCGGCTGGAAGCAGATGTTCGTTACACTGTTGGATGTTAGTTATGATCTTGTTGGGTTTTGTATGTGGTTTATGAGAGCTTTTGCAGTGCTTGTATATATAAGTTAGTATGCTATGGTACGGAGCTTCAAGTGTGTGTGCTAATCAATAGAACAGCTCATAGCATACACTTCTGTATCCAATTATGGTAGTACCTGTCATATTTCAAACAACAGGACAAGTATGTCAATGTATAAGTATTTAATAGCAGAGATGGTGATGTTATTGATATGTATACGAGCACATGGAGGGTGATCATATATGGACCCGTGTGTTGCGCTGCTGCTGTATTCGGACAAGAAATATATAAGTATTATATGTGTTTTTATGTCTATGTTACTAAATAAGTTATGATACTCTGGTGTGAGGAATGACTATGTTCTACTTTTTACCAACCGATGAACAGTCTGAAAAGTTTTCTGCCGTTGACACCCCAATGTCTTTAAGCTAGTTTATATAAATTATGCTTAGGAATATTTACTGCTATACTATGTAGGGGATATGATGGGTTTGGGACGAATCATGTGGCTGTGCCTCGCATGTGTTTGCAGAGCAAATTGCAGGAATTGATCCCTAAAATGCAAGAGACACGTACTACGAGACGAACTTGTGCGTCAGAGCAGGCGAGAATATGACTTGTGCTCGTCGGTATTTGAAAATTTTCAATGGAATAAACGGACATATAGGTAAAATTGAGAAAGTAAATAAGTCTTGCGCCTGTAGCTCAGTGGATAGAGCGTCTGTTTCCGGAGCAGAAAGTCACAGGTTCGATCCCTGTCTGGCGCGTTTCAGTGTTAATCACTCTTTTGTCTATCCACGTGGAATTTGTTTGCCACGCATATCTCTATCCACGTGGAACTCATGGACAACCTTCGGATTCTACCAACAACCATCTTGCGCGTTAAGTTAATCCACGTGGAATTCGTACATGTTGCCACGTGAAACCACGTAACTAGCAAGTGGCTATCTATCCACGTAGAACTCGTACATGTTGCCATGAGTGTCAAAACCGTCGGATCCTACTCTTTCGGACATGTTGCCAAGTGGAACCACACAAACGTACGATGCTTTATTCTGAGGATATATACAAGTTTTTCTATAGCTGACCTACATTTCTCATCACTAACACTTTAGTCTCAAGCATGTCCTCCATAGCATACTTAACACCCTCTCTCTGAATACCTGAGTCCTTAATACCTCCGTAAGGCTGGCTATCCACCCTCATACTCGGTGAATCATTCAGACATACACCTCCAGCCTGTAGTAACTTCAGCTGTACATACACACACACACACGCGCGCACACATACACACACGCACCTCAATATGTTCGAAAGCATAGAATGCCTTGTTGAGATCACTAGTGAAAACACCAGATTGGAGTCCATAGTGAGTGTTATTTGCCTCTTTCACCGCCTCCTTGAAGTCCCTGCAAAGCCAGTTTCATTAGGTATGTTCGTCCAGTCCGCACACAATATCATACCTGTAAGAGTAGAGAAGCAGAACAGGTCCAAATATCTCTTCCTTCCTTGCATCGGCCTCAAGCGGGACGTCCTCTAGTATTGTCGGCTCCACATACGATCCATTCCTGTTCCCACCACACAGTAGTTTCCCGCCCTTGCTGATAGCATCCTTGATCATCTCCTCTATACCAGCTGCAGAAGACTCCGATATCATTGGTCCGATAAATGTATCATCTTCGTGTGGGTTTCCAACCTTCAGCTTCTTAGTTGCAGCAAGTAAAGCCTCTTTCACCTAAAATAACACAGAATGAGAAACTGTCTGTCCAGAGAGAAGAGAGAACCTGATGGTAAAGATTATCTCTCACGTACAGCCGCTGCATGTGAATACAGGATTGACCACTTTGATAGAAACCTCCATGCACCAATCTGGCAACTGTTCCTTCCAAGTCCGGAACAAGATCCTCAACAATACAAGGTGCATTTCCACCAAGCTCCATAACCACCTGTACAACACAGACACTCTTCACACACATGCGCACGCGAGCACGCACGCACGCACCTTCTTCTTTCCTGCTCGTGCCTTCATGTTCCAACCAGCCATGCCCGACCCAGTGAACGTCAACAACTTAAAACGCTCGTCAGTAGTGAAAGCATCTGCTCCTTCACGTGTTGTGGGGAGTATCGAGAATGCACCCTCTGGTAAGCTCTCACAGGTAGCCAGTATCTCACCGAGTGCAAGAGCTGCGAGAGGAGTTCTACTACTTGGCTTCAGTACAAAGGGACATCCAACAGCAATAGCCGGAGCCACTTTGTGTGCTACCAAGTTCAATGGGAAGTTCCAGGGACTCACCATGGAAATAGGTCCTATGGGGAACTTCTTAACTAATCCCTGCATATATATGTGTGTATATACACATACTGATACCACACTCATATCTATATACCTGCAAACCTTTGTTGCGAGCTGATATGTCAAGAGGTATATGCTCACCATATATCCTTGTGGCTTCTTCTGAGGCAATTTCAAATGTATCAATGGATCTCTGGACTTCACCCCTGGCATCCTTGATGGGTTTTCCTGCCTCGATCGTTATAAGCCTCGCAAACTCTTCTGATCTCCTCTCTAACTCTCGAACAACCTGGAAAATACATACTTTTTGTAACATCAAAACAGTCTGTCTATCTACTATATATATATATGCTGTATACGATATACTTACCTTTCTGAGAACTGCCTTACGCTCATAAGAAGGCAGTGCAGCCATAGCAGGAGCTGCTTTAACTGCGTGTTGGATTGCATCCTCGATGTCTTGTGGAGAAGCAAGTGGTACTTTGGTAACTGCAAGTCCTCCATATCTAAGATACACATCCGTGCACGCACGCACGCACATACACACATGTGTGTGCACTCTGTTTTCACATACCTACTTTGCCTGAGTGCTTATCTGTGACGTCGAGGGACTCTTTTGAGCTCTTTGGTGTGTTGGCGACATACATGTGGAACTTCCTGGTCGCATCGAATGAATTGGCATGTGGCTGCGCCATGACGATCTATGGGGATTGCCTGCCCTAATTTGCATTTCTCCTGATAACGATGAAAAGGACGATACGTGCCACTACTACATTTCACACTCCCCACGTGTCCATAAAACCATATTAAGCTGGAGTTTACTGATAATAAGTGTCTTAGTTGAGAAAGGGCGGGAAAGTTTTCATGTTATAATTTGTAATTAGGGCCTAAGCGCGCTCATTTGCTAGGGTTTATGGCAGGCCAGACGAACTATGCGCCACCGGCAACGCTCTCGGCCGCCGAGGTTTGTATGCATTTTTGCTCGTTATACGATTGATGTAGCTCCTTTATTTCTACAGATTGAATTCATTGCGCGAGAATGAACTGATCAACATTATCCCCAACCTTAGAATGGACGCCCTACATTTGATCTCTGTAAGCTCAAAATCCCTCTTTTTCTTCTACAGTTTCTCGAAATTTGATACATTTTCCCCTTAAGAATCACTATTCTGTTCCAAAATTCCCTTTTCTTCTGTGAAAATCGACCCTATTCCATACCTTTTCCATTAGTGTTCTATGTGTGCATCTATATATATGCTTATAATTATTCATTCTTGGCACTGTGTTTGAACAGGGAGATTTTGGTCCGTTTCGTCCACAGATGGCAGCAAAGGTTCCTCTTTGGCTCGCGATTGCTATGAAGAATCGAGGAAAATGCCGCATTCAGCCCCCAGAATGGATGAATATAGGTACATTCCAGTTTCTTAAAGTAATTTACGGTTAGCTGAGAATTAACTCATAGCTCTGTGTGAGTGTGCGTGTGCGTGTGCGTGTGCGTGTGCGTGTGCGTGTGCGTGTGTGCGTGTGAAATTTACATTCAACTGAGAATTAACTTATATTATATAAAGCTTGTGTGTGTGTGTGTGTGTGCGTGCGCGTGTCTCTGTGTGTGCGTGTGTGTGTAGAGAGAGAGAGAGAACATACATATACCTATATCTATCTATCTATCTATCTATATAGGTATTTTGTATATGTACGCATATTCTACACGTCAGCAACACAGTTCCTTTAGTAGGACCTCTCTGTATGTTCTATACACCCACACACACACAAACCTTAATGTTGCATGTGATTAGCATTATATTCAGTTAACTAACAGAGAAGCTCACAGAATCCTAAGGTGAGCATACGTGCATCACACCCAACTTCATAATAAGTCATAAAATTTCGTGTTTAAATGTAGTATTAAGTCTCTTGGCATAAGTTACGTTCATCTGATATTTAAATCATAACTTTGTACTTTGTGTGTGTGTTGTGTGTGAATGTGAATGTGTTTGGGTGTCTATATTATATCTACATGCTAAGCATAATATATACTTGAATCTAATCTAGTTATAGTTAAGATTTCTTAAAGAAACTGTGAACAACTTAAACAACATCGCTTACTCAGTACATTTTTAGAATACGTTTGTATGTGTATAGAAAACCATGATGATACATGTGGATAGCATTATATTTATGTTACTAACTAAAAACGTGAAACAGAGAAGCTCACAGAAGTCCTTGAAGAAGAACGTGAGCATCCAGGCGACTTCCAACCTCTACCATTTCATTACGTTGAAATCGCTAGATTATTGTTTGATCAGTAAGTTTTCCATTCTTTATCAAACGGATGGCTGTGTGTGCGTGCTTACGTTGTATATTATACATACTAAGAAGTGGAAATTTCTTTACACAATATAAGCGTCTTGTTTGTTCTCGCAGTGCTCATGATGATATACCCGACTTCTATTTGGTATGCTCTCTCTCTCTCACTCTCTCTCTCTCTATCTATACACACACACACATACACACACATATACACATATATATACAGGTCAAGTCCTTGATGGAAGACATACGTAATGTGAGGTTTCACAAGGTGGAAGCTGGACTACAGAACCTTACAGGAAAAACATATGCTGTAAAGGTAAAACTGATACAAATTAAATGTTTATAACTATATTATACTTACATTATCTACAATATTTTCTTTTTGTTTGATATATAGTAATGCATATCTATCTCTGTGTTTGCATATGATACGTATCTGCGCCCGAGCTCCCTCTTAAGTGCATATATGATATAGTTGTATAAAGTCTGTGTTTGTATGGACATTACATACAAGTGCGTGCGTGCATACGTGTGGTGTGTGGGTGTTCATTAACATCACCTTACAGCTCACGAACCTTTCTGCGATGGAAGTGAACCTTGTTCGGCCGTTTACAGTCAGAGCACTTCAGGCATTTTACAAACATGGAAGCGATAATTACGTTAGACAAAACGAGAGGCCGCATTTCCGTAGGGTAAGTGTTTTCTTTCGTATCATATATGTTATATAGTAATACTCTCTCTAAATCTTTTTACAATGTGCAGCAAAGGCAATAGTATTAATTAGATCTACAGAAGCCAGCTCTTTTGCAAGAAGGTATGCTTTATGTAATTTTCTCTGCAAGTTATGTAAACGTTACATTTTATATGGTAAAGCTTTCATTGCTACATATATATATATATAGAGAGAGAGAGAGAGAGAAGAGAGAGAGAGAGAGAGGAGAGAGAGAGAGATTAGTTATCCATGTGGGACTGACATTCTTTTTTATAGAATATATGTAATCTTGCTTCACAAACAACATTTTATATATATATATATATATGTGTGTGTGTGTGTGTGTGTAAGACATAAGTAATATGGTATACCACCATCAACATTTATAATGTACATACATTGATCGCACGCAGCTTCATTTTGACTAATACACACACACACACATATATATTAGAGAGTGAGAACTCTAGCTGTACACAGGAATATACATTGTGTGTTTGCATTACAAATCTGGCCAAGTAATATACTTAGCTTTATAAACGTCTACATCTTTACAGACTGTCTAAGATGCTTACTTTAGCGTAAATATTATACAATGTATAACATTAAGTAGATGTGTTTAATGTTAATTTCTTGTTTAATTAGACTCACTATTTGATTAATTTTACCTGAAACGTCATATTTTCTGCATATAGTCCTTGTCCAAAATATACATATAAAAATTATAAGATCTTTTCAGGTACGACAATTCTCAACGGCGTGATGCCCCTTAGCTGTCATTTGTGTATATATACATTATATATACGGTATATACGATGGGGGAAAATCAATTCAATATTACATAAAAGAGACCAATCTGTACAGAGAGATCTAGAACAAAATCAAAGTCACTTATTGTGCAAGCTGAAGAAAAAAATGTTATGTGACCCAAAAGAATGGAATGAATCAGTGCCGTCTCTATATATGATATACAAAGAGAGAAAATAAGAAACCCAAAAGCAAACCCAAAATGTTTCTTCAGCACATATCTGTAGAATCTCAGAGCAAGAATTGAGCTACAAGTGCAAGTAGTCCGGCGGCAAACACCGGAACCGCAAGGGCTGTACTGGATCCGTTGTCTGGTGCCGGACTCGGTTGCTGTGCTACTGTGATCTCTGCCATGGCGACGATTACTGCGACTGCAAACAGAACGAGGCGGATCTGGACGCCATTTGAATTGGAAACCTGCACAAACTCTCTATCTAGGACTTGTATGAACAGAGCGCTTCCCTTTCCCTAGTGATTGAATGTATTTATGGGGGTGTCATGTATGCGGCCATGGCTGGGCATGAGCTGGCATCATGCATGCATGATGGTGAATGACAGCCTGTGCCAGCATTTGGTGTGACAGGGTTCAAATCCCTCCTTGGAAAACTTTTCTTTTCTCTTTTATTAAGAAAAGAACATATAGAAACTTATATATGTATATACATATATACACACACAAACACACATACATAATATTGATTAATGCTAAGGTTAAACAAACCTAAAACTTTACAACAAGCATTAAGATTCTATAAACATCTTTAAACCATATCGTTAATGTTCGGGACATAGATCTGCATGCATGTTTATTATAAACATGTACTTTCTTAATTGTAACCCTATTTAAGCATACATACACATACTTAACATACGCGTATGCTTCATATGTACACATATGTACGATATGCATCTGAAGAGAGTGATAAGGACTTGTGGTGATTTTTTTAATAAATATTTATGAATGTTCTACATTAGATGGAATAGGAATAATATTAATTAAAGACTTTACATATTCAATGTCATATTGCATTCATTTTTCAGTATTATAGATTAATATTATATTTTATATCAGAAGAGCCGATTTTAAAAACGTAAGTTCCTTTCTTTTCTTAGTTATAAATATTATTATTATTATTAATTTATATATATATTATATATATATAATATATATATTATAATATATATATATATATATATATATATTATATATTATATATATATAATTGGTTTAAATATTCAATATTAATATTAACTCAAATTTGATGACATCAGCAGAAATATTTAATATTTTATAAAGTATGATCGACCAAATATAAATATAAACATATGATGCCAATTTTTGTTACAAGAAATCAAACACACACACACACACACACACACACACACACACACAAGTTTTCTTACATGTGATGCAATGTATAGCTCAAACCATAAAAATGCGTAGTGATATTATATATTTTAGAATGTTTTTTGTCTGCAAACATAAATATATACAAAGCATTATATATAATTTAATTTATATACATATGGTGTAGACATACGTTTAGAATTATTTCTATTTACAAACATAGGTTTATACGTGCACCATTATGTATAATTTAATTTACATACATACTGTATATGACATACTTTCTTATTTACTGATACATACATTAATATTTTAATCTATTGTTGATGAACTATTTCAAATGTGTCTTAAAGATATACTAAATCATAGAATTGAAACAAGGTGTAAGACTGTTTTATGTACATATAAAACCACACACATATGGTATATTTACATAATACATTAAATATCAAATACATCTATAGTTATTATATAATATACAAACTACAATACACACTACATAATACATATTATCAAGAGTATACATATTAACATATGGTAAAATATACTATTAATATTCTAAATTTTTATTAAAATATACTTGGGAAAGATATTTGTAAAATCAATAATCATGTCTTCATGAAATAAAATTCACCAATTTTAATATTATTAAGGTATATGAATTAGCATACTTTAAATGATTTATAATTTAATAGTTACAATCAAATAAACCCATACACAAATACATGTATGCAGTGCGTGCGTGCGTGAAGTACTACTAATATTACAACTTATATATTTGTATTAAAAATAGTTAGTCTGAAAATATTTGTTTTTTTTTTTTTAATTTTAATATTTTAAATTTTTTATAATATTTTTTTAATTAAGTTAAAATAATTTACTAAATAATTAAGCTTAGTCACCCTAATACAAAATTATTATGATATTCTAATTTTTCACTATTTTTTTTTTAAATAAAGTAAATTTCTATATCATTAGTTCATTATTAATATCCAAACCTCTATTTTGTGATATATATATATATATATATTATATATATATATATATGAGAGACATTTGATGGCATTTTGGTGCTCACCTAAAAAGTGGTGGCACGAACTCAGATCGTGCTGGTCACGATGTATATATATATATATATATAATAAATATGTTTGTGTCTAGGTGTATATACACGTGTATATCATACAGGTGTTTACCTCACTATTATATATATATATATATATATATTATATAAATACTGTATATACTTATAAATTTGCTGATCATTCATACGGTCATACAAGTATTTATGTAACTTCGTCTGGCGTGTGTACATAGGTATACTTGTAAATATACACATCCAACTTCGTATATACATATAATGCACACCTACTAGAGAATACTATATAACAAGTAATTATGTAATAGTACATGTAATTGCATGATTATAATATTATTAATTCTTTATTAAGGTTAAGTACACGCGTATACATATGTATATATAATGGGAGTTAAAACAAAGAACAAGTCACGTAAGACCAGTTCACCCTAACTACACACACACACACATATATATATAATATAAAATAAAATAAACCATGCAACCGTTGATAATTTTTTGATGATCGTACGGCATCCAAAGACTAATTTTACATAAGTAAGTCTTAAAACACGCTGATCTTCCTCCACGCGCTAATAAGCAACGCACGCGCAATCCTCCCTGTTCCTTAGGTGTGCGTATTCATCCCCATTTCATTCTTTTCCCTTCTCCTACATCGCTCGAATTCGACATAAGAGTACAATTCTAAGTATTGGGTATCTGTTTCTACATGAATTCAGCGGTTCTGTGATGAATCAACACTTGGGTATGATCGACATACGATTCTAAGAGAGAGATTCATGTACTGATGAGCTATGGCGAAAATTATACAAGTATTGATCATTCTCTGCCTTGGATACGTAGTATTGGGCAAACCCAACAAGCTGTGCTTGAAGATCCATCGAATTCAACATGTCAGGGTGTGTTGATGCATTATGCAGTCGAACCGGTTCGGGCTATTCCCCCTTTCCTTGGTGTAGGAGATGCAAGACAGCCTTATAGATTTGAAGCTCTTCTTACTCTCACTAATATGGGATTTAACGAAGTCAAGAACTGGCAAGTGTATATTGGTTTTCCAGAACAATGAGTGGCTCGTAGAGGTACATATACATGTGTGTGTGTGTGTGGAAACTTGATAATGGACTGCAGCTAAATATAGAACTAGATGTATATAGATATGGAAAGAATATTATGTATATGTGCACGTATGCATATGTATGTGTGTGTGTCTGTGGAAACTTGATAATGGCAGCATCTGTAGGTACTAAGATATATGTTTTCATTTTAGAACTAGAAGTATGTACAGATATACAAAATGTAAGGAGACTGTCTTCATCTATAAACTATATTATGTATATATGTACGTATGTATATGTGTGTGTGTGTGTGGAAACTTGATAATGGACTGCACAACCAACATAGATATACATGCCTTTATTTTAGAACTAAAAGTATGTATACAGATCTTTCTAATGTAAAGATCATATATGTGTACGTATACATATGTGTGTGATGCGTACAGGCACCAAATACGGTACTCTCTGATGGACGAGCTTTGCCTGCTGTTGTGGGGAATGGCACAACCTTGTCGGGGTTTCCAGCGGCAACACTGAAGAATGCAATTGAGACTGCTGGGGACACTAACCAGACTTCAGTTAGGATTCAACTTGTTGGGACAGAGTTCGGTGTTGCTCCTCCTGGCTTACCTTTGCCTGCTAACATCTCCCTCCCTGTTCCTGGTTACACTTGTGGCACCGTGCAAAAACTTAAAAGTAAGTGTAAACTTCTCGTTACTCTTTGAACATTTGCTAATGGATGCAGAAACACACACACACACACACATACATATATACACTCTTTGTGTGTGTGTGTGTGTGTGTGTTATATTTAATGTTATTTTGTTCGTGCAGGCGGCAATACACTGCAGTTGTGCTGCAATGAGAACAAGACAGCTGTCAACCTGACTGATGTGGAGCAATTTCTGCCGTTGGAGAAGGGTGATGTCACCATTACATACAGTGTTATTCAGACCTTTGAGACTAATTACTGGGCCGAAGTTGTAATCTCAAATGACAACCCCTTGGTCGGTTTGATGGCTGGAATCTTACCTGGGACTGGAAACAAGGTGTGTGTGTGTGTGTGTTCAAATAGAGTTTATGAGAGCCGTGTGTATGTGTGTGCGTATTTATGCATGCATTGTTAACTGGTAGTTATATGTGATGTATGTGTATTTATGTATATGCATGTGTAGGGGAGTTTATATACCAAATGCAAGGAGCTCAAACACTTGATCAGGACCAAATTGAGTGCCTTAACGGACCTGCTGGACAATATTATAAAGACACCGACTTCTCCACGGTACGTGCTTGTGTGTACTGTGTTTGTAGACAGATCTATATATCTTAAATATATTCTCTCTCTCTCTCTCTCTCTTCTCTCTCTCTCTCTCTCTCTCTCTCTCTCTCTCTCTCTCTCTCTCTCTCTCTCTCTCTCTCTCTCTCCTTCTCTCTCTCTCTATATATATATATATATATATATATATATATATACTGTGTGAATGTTTTTTGTATACATACTGATATATTGATACACACACACGTATGTGTGTGTGTATCACGTTATTAAAAAGAAATACACTATACAGTAACTACTATGTATTCACAGGTAGCTAGTTGTAAAGCGTCTCCTACAATGACTGATCTTCCTCTTGACAAAGCCGCTGATGACAAAGTCGGTAGAATTCCTTTCTGCTGCCGTAATGGACTTCTTCTTCCTAAGGTGCGTGTATACGCGTGTGTGCGCGTATTTACACATTCACATATTCATTATATGTGACATGTCCTACAAATGCATCAATACAATGACATATTATGTATGTATATGATGTGTGAAACATCACACACACGCACACACGCACACACACTAGTGTTTGTGTGTCTACATGAATTTAACTCATTGGCTTAAACATGTGCAGGTGATGGATCCTAGCCAGTCTAAGTCAGTTTTCCGCTTGTTCGTGTTCAAAGTTCCTCCTAATCTAGGCAGAGATAGCTTATCACCACCAGCCAACTTCAAAATAGATGACAGGTAGTACATTATGTGTAGTGTACACAGTGTATGTATCTATCTGTCTGTCTGTCTGTCTGTCTGTCTGTCTGTCTCCTCTCTCTCTCTCCTCTCTCTTCTCTCTCTCTCTCTCTCTCCTCTCTCTCTCTCTCTCTCTCTCTCTCTCTATCTATCTATCTATCTATCTATCCATCTCTATATATACATATATATATCACAAACGTTCTTGTGTATTAGGCACACGTGTGGTCAACCTCGGCTAGTTGCACCAATTGAGAGGCCTGATCCCAGTAGCCCGTCTAGATTGCTCTCTTCAGTCAAGAGCTGGCAAGTCACATGTAATCTTACCGAAAACACGGGCAATTGAAGCAGGTGAGTGCGTGTGTATACATACTCATATTAGTATATGTGTGTGTACGTTATATGTATGTATTGGGAGTTTTGATTTGAAAACAGGTTGCACAAGCGGATTCTGCCACTGCACCGAAGCCAACATGCTGTGTATCCTTCTCGGGCTTCTACAACTCCTCGGCTATTCCATGTCCAACATGTGCATGCGGCTGGTAAACTTAAAACTTAATATTCATCAAAGTTGTGTGTGTGGGTGTGTGTGTGTGTCAGAGAGAGAGAGAGAGAGGAGGAGGGAGGGAGGGAGGGAGGAATGAAGGAGAGAGTACTAATATGGTTTTATACAGTCCAAGCAACCCGAGTCCAGTGTGCAACCCGGACTCCGAGCCGCTGTTGATACCGAGTTACTCTCTATTGACTCCATTTGCCAACCGGACCGGGGTAACAACCGAATGGGCTAGACTTAACCGGATGCCTGTACCCGGACTCTTCCATGTGGAGATAACTGTGGGGTTAACATAAACTGGCACGTTGCTACGGATTTCACCGATGGCTGGAGCGCAAGAATTACGGTATGTATCTGTGCTTATAATACTGTGTGTGTGTGCATATGTGTGTTTCATATATATGATATGCTGATATTACTCAGTGACCAGTAGATACACTGTATTTTATATGCATATTGAGAATAAGTTAGTAGCATGAAGTATGCATATACGTACACAGGCACATGTATATATTGTGTGTATATATATTAATGCATAAACTATGGTTATAATGTAGGTCCTCAACTGGGGAGAGGGTATTCCGGATTGGTTTGCTGCTGTCGAGTTGGACAAAGCCATGCTAGGCTTCAAGGAGGTTTTTACACTCAACGGTACAAAAGACATCCCTGGGTATGTTTATAATATATATATATATATATATATAGAGAGAGAGAGAGAGAGAGAGAGAGAGAGAGAGAGAGAGAGAGAGAGAGACAGAGACACAGACCTAACACTATGATGAATGTCAGGATGGATAAGAAACACTTTGTACGTTCAAGGAAAGACAAACTTTTCTGACTTTCTCTTAGCAAAAGCTGGAGTTAATCCAGGGAAACAACAGGCAGTTATCGCATTCGATAAAAGAAAAAACACGAGGTATTACCGTGTATTTAATGTGCGTGTGTGCGTGCGTGTGTGTACATATGTTAAAACCTTACGTTAGTATACGCTGTCATGTTAAACAATGTGTTTTATACGTACACACTAATACATATATGTATAATTTAACTAAGTTATTATACAGGGATTAATGTGACCGGTGGAGACGGATATCCAACAAGAGTGATTTTCAATGGTGTGGAATGTGCTCTTCCTGATATGATACCAAGAAGCGCACAGGGAGGAATATTCTCTCCATGTCTTCGTGACGTTCTTGGTGAGTTTTGCCATCTTTTTCCTTTGAATTTGTAAATTTCACACACGAATACAAATCATTTGGATTATATCAGACTAATTTTGATTAATGAACCTAAACATTTTAACATTTAATTAAGTGCTTTAACTTAATTTAACTTAGTTTTCTAAATAATTTAGTCAGATTTATAATTAAATGTTTTATTTCATTCTGTAAGATCCACGTGTACGGCTGCATGTGCACATACTATTATTAGCGTAGTGGATTTTGATAGCCGTCGGATTGGATTCAATCTGGACCACTCGCTCTTGTATATAAGTTAGGGTTTCTGAACTAATGGATATACACATTTCTATATTCCGAGCTCTCACATTGGTGGAGGTGAGGGGCACCTCTAATTGTCCCTACGGAGTGCTCGGATTTGTGTCTTTTTTCTCTGTCTTCTTAGGTCTAGCTTTTCCATTGTCTAGATCTATTCCTTTCTTGTGGATTTTGTCTCTTCTTCATCCATGAATCCACAACAGACAAATCCCTTGTCTGTGGAGCAGTTACTCATGCAGTTGTTGGATGCCATGCGTGTGCAATTGAACAATCATTCTCAGTTGATGGCAGCATTCACAGGCCAGGGTACTCCTCCTACGCATGTTGCAAACCCCCGTGTCCGATTTCTTTCGCGGAAATCCTGGAGATGATGTGTACCATTGGTTTGACCACTTCACTGTGGTTGCCACATATCATTCGTGGGACGGTGCTCAGTGTTTGCGCGAGTTTCCTACTTGTCTTCAAGGGACGGCGTTGCAGTGGTACAATGGTCTGGACGTTGCAACTCGTGGCGATTGGAATATTCTTCCAGAGATCTTCAAACGTGCATTTGGGCATGCGGACGACTGTGATGATGCTTTTCAGCAGTTGCATCGTATTCGTCAGGAGCCATCTGAGTCGGTGATGCAGTTTGGTGTTCGCTTTCGAAGCCTTTTGCTGCGTGCAGAACCTAACATGTCGGAACGCATCAAGTTAGGTATGTTGTGGCCAGCACTTCGTCAAGACCTTGTGGGGCTTGTGCATGCACTAGCTCCAGTGACTCTTGACGATGCTTTGAGGCTGGCACAACGATATGAGTCGTCACCTCTCCCACTTGTGCCTTCACGTGCTCTTGTTCCACTCCATGTTGGGGATGGACCTGCTCCGATGGAGGTTGAGGCTGTTGCCGCTCGTGTACCAGCACAAGGTGGGGCCCGTGGACGAGGACGTGGACGTGCAGTTCGTTGTTGGGCATGTGATGAGGTTGGACACACGTATCGGCGCTGTCAACGGTTTCCCGATTGGCGTCCCCCATTTCCAGGATGGAGGCCATGGCGGCAACAACGTCCGGTTGGTGCTGCTGCAGTGGAAGGTTGTGATGCGGTGGATCTTCCGGGAAACGACGAATCGCACGAGTAGAGGAGGGTCCTCGTGCGAATAAATTAGTGACCCCTCCATCTTTCTTTCGGGAGTATCATCAAGGGGTTCACTCGGCACCAAATCATCCGGTTTTCACTTTTCAAGCTCGTTTCAATCGCACACCTCATCCTGTTTTCCTTTCAGTGTTGGTGGATACAGGTTCAAGTTTGTCCTCTGTTTCTCAATCTGTTGCTACACGTTGCAGCCTTCATTTGCGTCGTGCGGTAGAACCAGTCTTCATTCTGTACGGCAACGGACATACTCATGCTTGTTCGCGGGATGAAGTGGACATTGTTGTTCGTGTGGATGATTGTGAGCTCGAGCTTCAATCTTTGCGGGTGGTGCCGAGTCAAGCTTTTCACCTTATTCTTGGTATGGATTGGTTAACTCGCAATCATGCCAAGTGTGACTTTGAAAAGTCTCCCCCTTGTTTGACTCTCCCTCGTCTTTCTTCCATTCCTCTTACTTCTATTCCACTTCGTCCATCTGCTTCCACCTCTGCTTCCATCACTTTTGTCTCACCCTTATTTCCAACCATTTTCCCTTCATGCTCTTCCTTTCTTCTTTGGATCCATCAGATGATCGTCGTGCTGTAGTTGTTGATCAACTCAAGAAGGAGTATGCTGATCTTTTCAACTTCGACTTGTCATCTGGGGCCAAGATTGCGACACGCCACCCTATTCCAACTGGAGAAGCTAGGCCAATCAAGGTACCTGTTCGGCGTCGATCACCAAAGGAGCTCAAGATCTTACGAGCGAATGTCAAAGAGATGTTGGAGAAGGGTGTTATCCGGAAGTCTCGAAGTCCTTGGGCGTGCGAACCTCACCTTGTGACGAAGCCTGATGGGAGCGTTCGATTCTGCATTGATTATCGCCCGTTAAATGAGGTAACCGTCTCAGATGTGTACCCACTTCCTCATACTGCAGACCTTTTGGATCGACTGGGGCGGAGCCGTTGGTTCACCAAGTTAGATCTCGCATCTGGATATTGGCAAGTTCCGATGGCTGACATGGACATTCCCAAGACTGCTTTTCGAACACCATTTGGCCTGTACGAGTTCCTGGTGATGCCTTTCGGTTTGAGCAATGCTCCAGCAACTTTCCAGCGTATGATGGATGAGGTTCTTTGCGACATGCCGGAGGTGACTGCTGATTTCATCGATGATGTTTTGATCCATTCATGGAACGTGGGAGGAGCATGTCGGTGATGTACGTAAGGTTTTGGATCGACTGCGGGAAGTTGGTTTGAAGTTGAAGCCATCTAAGTGTGTATTTGGATCAAAGGACACCACTTATCTGGGTTATCGCATTTCACGTGAAGGTTTGCAAGTCGATCCTGACAAACTAGTTGCAGTTTTGAAGTTCCCTACGCCGAAGTGTGTGAATGATGTGCAACGCTTTCTTGGCAAGGTACAATATCTGGGTCGTTTTGGATCATCTTTCAGATCGTACTGCACCGTTGCGCGCGTTGTTGAAATCGTCAATGACTTCTTTTGTTTGGTCTAAGGATTGCAAGCAGGCATTTGCAGATCTCAAAGAGTTGTTGACGACTCCTCCAGTTTTGGCGTACCCGGATTACACTCGTCCTTTCATCTTGCGTGTAGATGCTTCTGACATCGGCCTCGGGGGTGTATTGATGCAGGAGAGTACAAGTGTTCCTGGCCAACGACATCCCATTGCACATCAGCCGTACATTGCAGCCAGCAGAGGTGAATTACTCCACAACTGAAAAGGAGTGTCTAGCAGCAGTTTGGGGTTTTGAGAAGCTCCATGCCTACTTGCATGGTTCGCGGACGTTGTTGGAAGGTGATCATGCAGCAGTCACTTCGTTGTTGAAGCGAAAGAATTTGATTGGGCGTACTGCTCGGTGGGCCTTGAAACTTCAAATTTACGACTTTGAAGTTGTTCATCGTCCAGGGAGTTCCATGGCTGATGCTGATGCTCTTTCTCGGGCTCCTCTTCCACCTTCTCTCTCTTCTGTTGCCCCAGAGGAACCAGTTGTTCCAGCTTCAGTGGACTTTTTGGATGAAGATTCCGTACCATCAGCAGTTGCTGTGCTTGACGTTCAGTGTCCGCAGAATGCAGAGTTAGATTTGCCGTCTTTGGATGAGGTTCGGGAAGCTCAAAAGGTTGAGCCGTGGATTCGAAGGCTTCGTGATGGGTTTGAGAATCCTGCATCACTTGCTGATGACTTGCCTTTCAGGCATTTACATTCACAGTATCGCCTTCAGGATGACCTTCTTTATTTTGTGGGGACTGATCCAGATGATCCTTTGCGGTTGGTGGTACCTTCAATCTTCATTCCACGCTTCCTCCATGCTTACCATGACTCTCCTATTCTTGGCGGGCACATGGGACATCGTCGGGTGATGGAGAAGCTGCGCAGATCTTTCTATTGGCCGGAGTTGCGAGGAGATGTGATTCGGTATGTGCGTAGTTGTGTGTGGTGCCAAGCTCGCAATACTCCCCCATGTGCTTCGGAAGGACGGTTGGAGTCAATTGCAGTTTCTCGTCCGTTTGAATTGGTGGCATTTGATTTGATGGGACCTTTTCCGCGGTCAACTGCTGGTAACGAGTACGTTATTATTGCTTCTGATTACCTAACTCGTTGGGTAGAAGTTGGTGCTCTTGCTAGTGCGACTGCTTCTGCTGTTGGTCAGTTTCTCCTGAATCGGGTCGTGTTTCAGCATTCTTGTCCGGAGCGAATTCTCTCGGATAATGGTCCCGCATTTATGGCTGAGGCATTTCATGTTTTGACATCTCGATTAGGGATACGCCACACTTTCACAAGTGCTTATCATCCTCAGACAGATGGTTTAGTGGAACGGCTTGTTAGAACCTTCAAGGGGATGATCGCAAAGTATGTGAACTTTCAACATTCAGATTGGGATGGTTATCTGCCGTCTCTCCGATATGCTTATGTCACTGGAGTTCAAAGTTCCATTGGTACTTCTCCATATAAGCTTTTGTATGGTCATGACCCGGTGTTGCCAACGGAGTTGGGTTTGCCGTCTCGGTTACCGCGAGCTGCTGATGCTAGGTCATGGGATCGGTATCTGACAAGCATCCTTCCATTGGTTCGTGCGGAGTCAGCAGAACACTTGGGCCGCGTACAAGTAGGACAACAACAACGGTACAACTCGCATCATCGTCCTCCTGCGGAGTACAAGGTTGATGAACTGGTGTTGGTTCGTTTTCCCAAGCTTACGGTACGTGGTTTAGCTAAGAGTCTCCTTCCTCAATGGAAAGGACCGTATCGAGTGTTACGGCAAGTAGGACCACAGGTTTATGAGGTTCGGCACGACATTCAACCCGATCCTCCGGAGATTGTACATGTACAACGGTTGAAGCATTTTGTGCAACGGGAACAAGTTGTGCCGCCTATAGATCCACCAGTGCCTCCTCCTGATGTTCCTCCAGATCCGGGCCCGTCTACAAGAGAACCCTAACCAACTTACACCCTTCCGAGAGGAGGGGATGATGTAAGATCCACGTGTACGGCTGCATGTGCACATACTATTATTAGCGTAGTGGATTTTGATAGCCGTCGGATTGGATTCAATCTGGACCACTCGCTCTTGTATATAAGTTAGGGTTTTGAACTAATGGATATACACATTTCTATATTCCGAGCTCTCCACAATTCGAAATTGTAATACTGTTGTAGCAAATGATCAGCGAGTATTTTGTTCATAGCTTCCGTAGGATGAAAGCTATCCCAATATACAAACTCCGACGCATTTTACAAGTCCCTATAGTTAGCTTGTTACAAAATATAGAAGCTTCTAATCTCCCAAATCCGCAGCAACCTCTATTCCCTTGTTTAAAAACCTGCAAAAAATATATATCTACACACACACCACACACACACACACACATATATATCATGAATTACATAAAATATCAGCAATACAGAGATGTATTTATACTCTCTTTAATTATCTACAAAATACATCACACATTTTTAGATTATATTTTTTAGTTTGAAATAAACACATAATCTATTTGAAATTCTAACATATATTAAATATTGAGATACACTATATATTGTAATAAAAATATATATATTCAATTGCATATAGTCTAATTTTATATATAATTATAATTGTAATAAAATTCTACAAAAAATACTACAAATATTAAAGAGTTTATTTAAAATTAAATTATAATAGTTCATGTTTCAATGATTATATGTTATAGTTATGACCGTAATCATTGATCAATTTTATATTAATATATTAACGTATGTAATAACATCAATATAGCATTGTTTAATTGATATAATTTAATATATATGGATATTTAAACATGCATATTATATGCATATTTAATATATAGTAATAAACTTATGAATATTAAGAATACAATTGTATTTATAATATAACTTATAAATTATAAAGTTATTTTTCAAAATTATTATATATCAATATAGTATATAACTATTGTAATATAATATTGTTATAAATTACAACTGATATTCAATTTTTAATTGATATAAATAATATTATATATATATATATATATATATATATATATAAATATATATATTATAATATATAGATTATACCGTAATTTTCCAGGATTTTGGGAAGCATCCAATAGGATGGAATATGCGTCCATGCATGCTAATTCAAGCCTGGAAATTTGGAGGCGATTTTACGTGAATTTTCCATTAGTAAATTTTGAAATTTAATGCATCGTTATTTTCAGATGTTACGCACTTGTCCATATTTCCTTTTCCAAATATTGTGATTTGTGAAGGAAGGCATCCCATTGGTGGAATATTCGTATATGCTAATCTCCTGGCTCCACTTTCATATAATTTCTGTACATTAATAAATATATTATTAATTGTTAAAAATAAATATATATTAAAACTGCACTTGTAATTTATAATTTTAGTTATATTATATTAATTGAATATAAAATTATAGATAAGAGTAAAATAAATAAATTATACCTGAACAAACCTTTCGAAAGCATCGAGTATGAGTAGCCGATATGTGAAACTAGAATACTGCATTCTGATAAATGGATTTACATAATAATTATTTCCAGTACTCAGAATAAAAAAGCACTAGATAGTATATCCGAAGCTTTATCTCCACCGACCGTTTGATTAAGCTTCTCCACATATTCATTGTACCATTCAAGCTGCCCACTTAACGATTTCACATTCTAAATAAATCAATAAATATTAATTAAAAATAATTAAATTATATAAAAGTATAATTAATATAAATTTCTTACTAATGCAGCTCCAGTTCCATTTAAAAATCCCGATGCTGCTGAAGCAAAGTTAATTCCTTTAGTAATATCTTTCTGTTCTCCACTCATATAAGCTTGAGCATAAGGTAATCCCAACTTCTCAGCTGTAAACATTGTGTGTGTGCGTGTGCGTGTGCGTGCGTGTGTGTTTACCTATGAAGTCAACAGCAACTGCACCATTACTGAATCTGCCGGTTGGACCAGAAGCCCAGTCGCGACCATATGGTAAAAAATTTGATCTAGCAACTGTGGTAATGTAATTATTATTTCCAACATCAACTGTTGAGTCTCCAAATACGATAATTGCTGATGTTAAACCTCGATAGTTTATACCATGTTGTTCTTGAGAAACTGCTGTTTGTAATAGAGAATGAAAAAATCATAAAATATATTATTGCCATAGTTTTTATGTTTTTATTTTTTTTTCTATTAATATTTAACTTAAGTAGTGGGACATATATGTTGGTTGGTTGTCTATATTGAGTAAGATTTTGTAAGTAGCGTGTTATGATTGAGATTTCGTAACTATTTTTACATTTACATAGTGAGGAATATAGTAAGGTTATGTAAGTCGTGGAAGATGCCACCAATAGAAGTAATGTATCAATGTCAGCATTAAATTTTCTCCAGAAACGCAAGTAATCGATTTATAAGTATACTAAAGCAAACATATTGTTATATGTTAGTTATCAAGTATAGTAAATTTTTGTATAATAATTAGTTGATGATGTTTAACAAAATTAATAAGGGAAAATTACATTTATACCCCTAAATTTATCATATTTATATATATACCTCTAGAAGTTTTATATTTACATATATATCTTTTTAAGAGTTGTAAATTTATAATAATATTAACTAAAAGTATATTTTTAATTCATAATATATTGCTAATGAAATAATTAAGTGTTAAATGTCAAAAATTTGTCATTATAAAAAATAAAATATTTTTAAAATTAATTATATTATATTATGATTATGTTTAATGGGTTGTATTTGGACTTAAAAATAATAAAATACAAATTAATTATAATTTTTTATTGATTTTTTAAAAATGTTTTTTAATTTTTAATGTTGAAATTTATGTAGTTTTAAATTGAAGTTTCAAGAATATATATGTAAATATGATAAATTTCAGAGGTATAAATGTAATTTTCTCAATTAATAATAATATATATTAGTATATTCTTATGATTAATGATTAAAATTAAACATATTACTGAATATTCTAGAAGACTTATTTATTTTTTCATATTTAAAGCTTCGTAGGTATCTTATATAGGGATAATTACAATAACTTGAATAGTTAAATTAAAAATATATTATAATAATTTTAGGATTAAAAATGTTAATGGAAAACACGTTTTACATAGGATCGCTCTTATAACATTTGACTAAGCTATAACATTACTTAAACTCAATTAAGAATTAATTTTAATATTAATTATTATAGTTTTCAGTAGACTATGGAGTTGTTACAAACTAGTTATTAACCTAATAAATTCAATGGTACATGAGTCTATAATTACCATGAAAAAGAATGAAACTAGAAAGAAATTATTTTGTGTCCTTAGTTCATCTTAGATTTATAACATATGAATTGGTAAATCAAAACTGAGAAATTACGTAATAGAATTTCATAAATTATCTATTTGGTTTTGATTAGATAATTAATTCTTTTGACTTTAGAAAGTAAGACTCTTTCATTTCAGTAGTACTTCACATTTTTAATATAGATAAATAGATAGATAAATCTTTTTTTACATCCCATTGACCACTATTTACAGAAGTTTAATTTCACTGAATGTGGTGCTATTAAAATGGTTAAGTTGTTAAATTTTAATTATTTTTTTGTTTCACACAGTTAACCTTAATAACCATTTTAACTTTGAAGTGTTAATAAAATTAATAATTAAAATTGGTTAACTTCATTTCAAACTTGTACTTTGGACTGGCCTAAGCTTGAGAATATGCACTTTAGAAAGTGCTTATGCACATGGAAGAATGTTAATATATATGCTATAATATATATAGAACTATGAATTGTTTATTATTAACTTAATATATATTAGGGAAACTTACTAAAATACCCTTGAACTTTCATGTAATTACAAAAATACTCCTATAGTTTAAAATTTACGAAAATGCCCTTGATGTTTAATGGAAATTACAAATTTACTCTTTCTTAATTTTTTTATAAAACACACAAAAACACAAACACAACCACTCTTATCAGATAACAATTTTACATGTCCAACATTATAGCATTGCAAATAACAAATCTTCTTCTTTTCTTGTTCCTTTGTTAACAAGTGAACATGTAAAAATTTTAACACTTAGGACAAATCAAAACCTTGCACCTTACACATATGGCTATATAAGCTGGTGTTGGCCTCCGAATGGCCCACATTCAAAAATTCACATTTACCTTTTGGACATGTGAAACAGATTGAGAAGCAAAGAACCCACATTATTGTTATTTGATGGCATTGTTTCTAGAGTGGTAGGATATTTCATTATAAAAACATGGAGTGGGATGCATTGGTGGTGGGGTTTCATTCCTAGTATTGCTAGTGGTAAAAGTTGGCATTTCACTTGTAAACACCGGAGTGGCACATGTGGAGTGGTTGAGGATGAAGATTGCCTTAGCATTCGTGAGATTGTGTTTAAATTGAATTTCAGCCTTTAGGAACTATTGTTGGTCATGTTGAAGTTAGAATTAAACCTTTTCTTATAACAACAAGCTAGATGGGGTAGTTTCCGAAATTTATATGGTCTTTTTTATATGCATACGATTTCATATGTTTTTTTTCATGGTGCATAAATCTCATATGGTTAGGAAACTTATGGTAGATCCAAGGGCTCAAAAATTTCTTAGACACCTTCTATAATATATATAATACACATATGAGAAAAGTGTATATATGTGTACACATAAAGCTTCTCAACAGTCGCAAATTCCTATCCAAATATGGAACATGTATTTTGATAGGAATTTGCGAGTGTTGAAAAGCTACCCAATGGATACAAGTTATCTTGGATTTTGGATTATTGAATATTCTTAATATATTCCATATGTGTGTATATGATAATAATATATATATATATGTAGTTATTTGATTTATAATTTCTCATCACTTATGCATTTCTTGTTGAGGAATCTCTCTCTCCACATATATGTGTACATAACTATATCTATACAAAGTGAAAGAGATGGAATGAGTTTGGGATGTGTGTATGTATATGTATAGGTATTATTTACTTATTTATATACAAGTTGGCTTATTTACACGAGGCTTTGAAACCAAAAGTAGTACAGACATCAAAGTAACATATTGTTGAATGCATATTGAAATGTCAAAATTTCATATTAGATTTCAGCTTTTCAAAATCATAATAATAATAATGGGCAATCTTGAAGGTTTATTCTCCTAAGTTGGTGGTAGGACAACAAGTAATTCTTGAAAAGTTGTGAATATTTATTAAAGGCTAAAAATCTCATCAACACTGATCAACATAGAAATCTTAAATCTACACATACACGCCAAGGATAATTAAGGAAGGTTAAGCTTAAAGAATGTTTAACACATACAGAAAAACACGTACCACTATAATAGATCTCGTTGTAATAACATAACACACACAATATTGTTCATAGAAATGTGGGTAAAATCACTCATATTGATAACATGATAATAATAAAATACAATAGTGACTTTTTATAAGCCATATATCAATAAAGTGACAAAAAATGACGAAAATGACAAAAACGAGATTGTGAATTAAAAATTAAAAATTAAAATAAATATTGAAGATATCCATAGAATATTCTCAAATTACTTTATTAATTATTTTTTAATCAATTGAACTAAATAAAGTTGTAATGAATTAATTGTGAAATAGCTATGAAATGTGTTTGTATACCATGAGAGATTCTTCTTGCAAACAATAATTATTTTGAGGCACTACCTTCATGTTTAATGGGACATGTGACTAGTTTATTTGAGCAAAATAATATTTTTAGAAACATAAACTTAAGCTTTTTTTTCACAAACAAGTCAAAGATTATAATTTTATGTTTGAATTTGGTTTTTGACAATAGAAGCCACTTAACATAGTGGTTTTTTGAGTGGTGTACATATAAAGTGGCTTTTGTAAATGAAAACGGTTTCCTATAGTGGATTTAATGTGAGAAGGGGTATTTGATGATGATTTTTTTCAGCAATTGTGGCTATCAATACAAGTTCTGTGGTTTTATATAGTGATTATGGTTTTTGATGATGGCTAATTGAGTGACGATTTTTGTTGTTAATGAAGGTGTAATATATTGTGGTTTTTTTATTCATAATGATATATAATGTGTCTTTTAAAGTGCTTACAAAGTATGGTTTCTGATGTGGTTATGAAAGTTAGCAATGTTTGACTTATTCATTGTCAATCAAAAAATAGGTCATCTTACCATTTGTTGTATTAGTTTGAAACTCAAATCATCCAACAAACATTTGAATACAGTTCGCAAGTTTGTATTCACCATCGTGACCAAGTGAGAGTAGCTTTACCTTTAATATCTTCTGCCTTTGTACTATATAAGTAATCACTGCAAATCAAATCCCTATAATTGAACCACATCATCCACTTCCACATGGACATAACCTCCCAAAGAACGAAATGAACCATCTTGGACCAGTTTTGCTTGGCATTTTGCTGAGATGTAGTAGGCACAACAACACTTCCCCATTCATAGTTCGTTGTTCCAACCATTGCACATCTAATATGGACCTGTCGATAATACCATGGTAGATCTAAAAACCTCCTCTTGCTTGAAATTCAACATCATCCCCTGCTAAAAGCCAGATTGGGGTTTTACCTTCCCCTTGCTCCAAATGAACAAGGAACTTACTAGCAACAACTTCAAGGGCAATGTCAAAACCCCTTGTGGCTATCACATGATTGTTATGAAGAATGAAACAAATTTCCCAAAGGATATCTTCCACGCATAATATACAAGTAGCATCAAATTGCACTTGTCTTGGTGCCAAAATCTACATGCTCATAGCTTCATAGATCACAAGTCAAGGTGTTCGTTCATGACAATGATATTTGCCCCCAAAAAGTCAAAGCTATTAAAACACTTAAAAGTCCACTCACTTTCTAAAAATAATTAAGAATAAAACAATGATGTGCCCAAAATAATCCATAAAGAAAATGTCCTTAATTTGCCCATAACATATTCACCTATTATATAAAATTAGATAGTTTTAAAAATGATAAATGGCATATACCTAGATTGTTAGGATCTAGAGTGACCACACGTGCCAGTTTTAAAAATATCACCATGCATGCATACAACTTTGTGTTAATAATAATGGTATTTGAATATGTGCCCCTCTTTGAAGTCGACGCCTACAAGTCTTGTGACTGCCTGAACTTGAATTGTGGATACTACACGACCTTTTTGCATGCTAACTAGCACACCCACCTTTACCATATGATATTTCCAATCTCTACTTTCCATGTCAAACCAATCTCATTAGAGTTGACAACCATAATGCCATTCTTTATGGGAACATGTGCACTTGATCTAGGCTTCACAAAACACTTGTTTGGCACTACTTTTAGCCTCTCAAGAAGTAATAACCATATGTTTCAACCATCATCTCCTCTTGGACTATCATGAAAAAAACCCTGTTGAATATTATTTAAACTTGTCAAACTTAACAAAACCAACTTGGCATACCTTAAATGTGCCTTCGTAAAAGTCTTCTCCATATGAATGTTGTTAATATATGTGGCATTGAGACCTTTGAAATCTAATTCAAAAACCATAACACCAAGTGTTTAAAGATACCATGTACTGGTAAATGTCACAAATATGGCCTCTCCCAAATGTGTGCATAAGAATTAATTGATGTGTTCCAAACACCTCCACTATATTGCAAAACTCATGCATCATGTTTAAAGTATCCACCATTCACCCACTCCTTCATTAGCTCAATTAACATATAACAAATCCAAAAAATGTCTTACATCAACAAGCTCATCAAAGACATAAGTCTGGGACCATTGAGCAAAGTGTTGGTGTTCTTGCGCCCTCCAAAACCCCAACCATGTGAGCTGATGGTCTAAATGTCAACCTTTTTTTTATGCAACTACTTCGATTTCCCAGTATAGTGTCCATCCATGATGTCACATTTGTTGCTTGCCCTCCCTCTGTGTGTGTTGCAAAAGTCTGCTCATTCAATAGTTTGAGCATATTTAGATTTCACAAATGCATAACATCAAATATAGAGACTTGAAGTAATTTAATCTGGAAGTCATTGTAAGAAACCGTTATCAGTTATAGATCAAACTCATAAAAACAATTTACTCATAGATTTCGTACAATCAATGTAGGTGACTTTCTCCTTGCACACCAATATCTCTTTGTAGCTTATGCTTTTTCATAGCATTTGTAGTTAGCCTCCACTTTAGACAATGCTACTACAATGTTCTCACCATTGTGGCTTCCATACAAGGCTTTTCTAAGATGCTTCTTGATCTTTCGAAACTATGTGCTCCCTTTCCTTTAGTGAATGATTAGGAGTGTCACAATCATCTTCAGGCTCATCGTCACTTGCCCCAGCAAAGTTATGTTTTCATGATCAAACCCACCTAATTGTTCTACTTGACTAGAATGTGGCTCTCATTGTGGCATTTAATAGGTTCATCTTCAACTTGTTGTGATTAAACTCTAGCATGCAAGTGCTTGTAAAAACCTGATTTGCTCAAGTTCCTACCATCCAAGCCATGAACAATAGTGCACTGATCACACTAGCACACAAAATTTAGACTAGAGCGTCTCTGTTCTTGAAATTTTTTGCTTGATGATGATGCCATCTATTGTTGATACTATATCCAGGCACTCCTCACTCATTGATGTACTTTCAAAACAACGTCATAAAAGTTTGGGGTAAGTAGAGTTCATGGGTTTGGAGCATTTTGTGATGACAAACATTTAAGGCATTACATTCATGATTTTGGGCTACACAATCCATCCAAATTTTGGAGCAGTCAAAACCAACCAAGTCTAGCTCAAAAATGACTAAGTACTTGTAGACCTTAGGTTCAAATCTAGTCATGAGCTAGGACAGGTAAAATACCAAAGTTCTCGCCTAGAAGCTATATTTGGGACTTTATGGTTTCTGCAAGTTTAGTTTTTGGGCATCAATGGAGCTCTCAGGTTTGCATCAATTGGGGTGGATTTCCATACCCTAGTCAAAGAGGAGCTCACAGATGGTGCTGGCCTAGTGAGGATGACATCAAGCAACTGGGTTTTTGTAGGCTTGAAGTGTGGAACAATGATAACCATTGTACACTTTCTGGAGTCTTGTTTGAAACCTCCCACACCTTCCTTAAACTCAATTACAATGGTAGCCACAATTCAAGCGAGGAAAACTCAAAATCACCAACCAAATGAGAGTAAGAAACTTGGGTAGTTGAAGTTTCAATAGTAAAAAACAAGTAAGTCAAGTGGTGACTAGGCATCATAGCATCTCTTCTAAAATTTAGGACCTAGTAGTACAAAGACCACCTTCCAAAAGAGAAAAGTGGTGACAACCAAGGAGATCCATAGTCAAGTAAAGGCCGAGTTCCCAAATTTTTTGGTTGCAAAGTTTAAGGGTCCCTTCCTAAGAGAGCTAAGATCATCAATCAACTATATGGATTGAACTGCTCCCAAAAAACTTGATGTTAACTTGCTCCAAAATTGCTCTTAGGTAATCGATTGCTGCAAGCTATTAAGCTTCCTTCCTATCTTTTCTCAATTAACAATTTGGAACGGAATTATGTTCGGGACACAACACCATTCAAATTGCTGGCATGGACAAAAGTTGAAGGTCATTGTTTATGGAAAAAGTAAATTAAGATGGTGAACGAGATTAATCTTGCTAAACAAAATTTAAAAGTCTAAAGAGATTATTCTCACAGACATGTTTAATGAAAATACTTTGTTCAAATAATTACATTTAAGAAAATACATAATGAGAATGTTCTCATTAATAAGTCAATTAGAGTTTTATTAATTTTAAGTTTAAGGGTGTTTTTTTAAATAATCAATGAGATTATTTTCATCTCAGATGCATGTACATATCTACAATATTTTATCCTTTTATTAAATAAAATATCCAAGGGAATATTCTTTATGTGCATTAAATCATACTATGAGTTTTGTTCTATGCACATAAACATAAGAATATTAAATTCTATATCCAATAGAATATTCAAAGAGAATACTCTTTAAGGGAAGTGAAACACAAGAAAAGTCTTATTTTAAATAATAGTATGTTGAATGCAAAAGAATGAATGTTCAATTTTATTAATATAAGTGATGTGTTGTTGCCAATAATAATAATTTGCTTTTGTGTAAGATGTTATTGAAGAACAAGGGACTGAACCAAAAACCTAACTGCGATGTTTGTCATTCCTTATATATAATTTTTTTGTTGCTTATTAATATCCATGTTTGTTTAAATTTCAAATGCAATCATTATCCATTCACCAACACCCTAGATTGTGTAAGCTTGTCAATCTTATAGCTCAATAAACTAGATTTTCATAACTCATCAATCCGCTAACAATTTACTATCATATCAATACTTCAAGATCAAACCAAATTTTTTTAATGAAATCAAGGGAAAATACAAAGAAATCCTAATGAGGGACCATATTATGAGTAAAGGAGCAATATCAAAAATCCTATAATGCTTCAAACCTTGCAAGGTGATGAAAGTATGTTGTGCTAGATTTGTTTTTCAGGAGTATATTATACACAATATCTCCATCATCAACATTCTCCATGACAATAAGGAAATTGAAGAAAACATAGACTTCTTGAGAACCTTTTCCAATCATCAACATTCTCCATGACAATAAGGAAATTGAAGAAAACATAGACTTCTTGAGAACATTTGGAAAAGGTTGCTCCACACTTTCTATAAATTTATGTAAAATGAAAGAGGAAAACTTAAAACCCACAAGTAGTGCTTTTGTCCCCCTTGGGATTTCGGTTGCTTTAGAAGCTTTAATGGAGGATGAAGATGATGTTGTCAAAGTTTTAACCCGAAGGGTCAACACGTGGCTGCCTTGTAGCCATTCGGTGTCATCACCTTACACTTACCCATTGAGGAATCACCCTCATCCGGGCGTACAACCCCTTTAGGCGACAAGGGGTACCCTGAACCATGGCTAACCCTTGAAAGTTTGAGTGGCCAAGTTATACCCTAGACTTATGGCTAGTACTTAATGAGGACACGAATGTGCGCCATAAGCGAACCCGAGTGTTCTATTAAGCAAACTCCCCAAGGCTAGGTTTGAATAACCCTAAATACATGACCTTGCAAATACCTCATGAAAGGGCTTTTGCTAATGAGCTTATGTTGTTCAACCCTTAGATCCTAAGGAGAACACCCCATGCCAAAGCACACCTAGTTATGAGACCTAACCTCCTTTGAGCTTATACCCAAGGACACAACCCAAAGGGCATGCCTTAGGCATTGTATTATGTGCCATATAGCCTAATGTCACATGAAAATGTGACATTGTTTCCCAGATATGGGCTATCATGCCATAGCCCCTTGGATTCAAGAGTTGCACTAGGTGCCACAAATGTGGTTCTCAATGCCAACACTAAAACCCCTTTGTTATTTCTCAGGAACTCGATAAGGAAACCCTATCAACTAAGAACCCACGACCATAGTTTAGACAAGGACACAAACGTACCCTGCTTAGCTGTGAGTGTTGCTCTTAACTTAATGTGGAGGAGGAGGCTGGAAACAAGCCTCAACCTCTGACTCTTAAACTTGCATTCCAACAAGACCTCCCAGGCATGGATTTGTCAACGTTAAGGGTAAGTTACCCCGAAGGTGGACCTACCCTTGTTATCTAGAATTAGGGCGGCACAACAGAACACAAGCTAAAGCTTGCACAAAAGAGCAACGAATTCAATCATGAACCCAGGAGCTCTCCTACATGTACTACTTAATATTTGTGATAGAGGCCCCCTCCCCTCCCCTATTTTCCTATTTACATAAGTGGGCTGGCACAGAATCTCATTCCCAAAGGGAATATACTTGATGAGTTAATTAACCCTTAACCCTAACCTGAGGATTTTAGGGCATGGGGTTAAGGCAACCCTAAGGTTAGGTCAACCCTAGGGGTGTTTGTCAAAGTTTTAACCCAAAGGGCCAACACATGGCAACACGTAGTTGTCAAGTGGCCATTCGACGTCATCACCCTATGTGAGCAACGCTAAGTCTTCCAAGATAACCCTAAGAGTTTAACAAAAGACTTAGAGTCCTACCCTAAGTCCCCTAGAATGTCTATCCCCTGAACCCTAAAGGATAACCTGAGTAGACTTAGGATCCTGTCCTAATAGACCTAGACAGGCTCATGCCCTACCCCGTGACAGAGCTAAGGCATCATCACTTTCCCCTTGAGGAATCATCCTCATCTAGGAGTACAACCCCTTTAGGGCGACAAGGGATACCCTAAACCACGACTAACCCCTAAGGGTTTGAGTGGCTAAGTCATACCCTAGACTAGGGCTAGTACTTAGTGAGGACACGAGTGTTCTGCTAAGCAAACTCCCTAAGGCTAGGTTTGGATAACCCTAAGTACATGACTTTACGAGTGCCTCACGAAAGGGCTTTTACTAATGAACTTAGGTTGTTTAACCCCTGGATTCCAAGGAGAACACTCCCCTAGCCAAGTGTGCCTAAGCACACCTAGTTATGAGACCTAACCTCCCTTAAGCAAATGCCCAAAGCTTAGCACCCAAGTGCGAGCACAAGCATGTCTGTTTGATAGAGTATCCAACCCCTTAGCGACAAGCCCATGACACAATCCCAAAGGGCGTGCCTTGGGCGTTGTATTGTGTGATGTCTAGCCCAGTGTCACATCTCCATGTGACACTACCTTCCACGATGTGGGCTATTATGCCATAGCCCTTAGATTCGAGAGTTGTACCAAGTGCCACAAATGTGGCCCCTAAATGCCAACTCTAGAACCCCTTAGTGAACCCTCAGGAACTGGTAATGTGAACCTGTCAAACAAGATCCCACACCATAGTTGGTCAAGGACACAGATGTGTCTTGCTTAGCCATGAGTGCTACACCTAGCTTGACGTGGAGGAAGAGCTGGAGACAAGCCACAACCTCTGCCTCTTGGAACGTGCATCCTGACAAGACCTCCCAGGCATGGATTCGTCAACGTTAAGGGTAAGCTACCCCGAAGGTGGGACGTACCCTTGTCATTTGGAAGTTAGGGCGGCACAACAGAGGGTTGTACCTTAACGACACAAGCTGAAGCTTGCACCGGCAAAAGGGGGGGAAGGGGGGGGGGCTCCGTCACATAATAAAGTAGAGTATATGTAGGAGAGCTTCTGGGTTCATAATTGTTTCCTGTATGTATAAGTGGGATGGCACTGAATGCCAGCCCCTTAGTTAATGAGATGAGTTTGCACACTAAACCCTAACCAAGGGGAGTGGGGGTTTTAGGGCGTGGGTTAGGGCAACCCTAGGTTTAGGTCAACCCTAGGGGTGTTCCTAACCCTATTTAACATGCCAAACTCATCTTAACTAGGACATAAAAATTGGGGTGGGTTTTCTAGAAGGTAAGTGCTACCTTCGCTTAGAGTTTCTTACGACGTCTAAAGATACCCGGCTGGACTACCCCTAAACACCTAAGTGCACTAAGCGGGATATTTCTCACTACATCTAGGGTCCATCAACATAGTATAATAGGTAACAACAATCAACCTCCAAAGTAAAGGGTCGAGTCATAGTAAAACTATGATACACTCCCTACCTTTGAAAATGTCAACATCCTCGTTGACGTCTAACTCCAAGACTAGATAATGTTAAAAAAACTAACCAAAACTAACATTACTCTATGCGGAGTCAACCAAAAGTTCACATAAGTTGTATTGCCCCCCTTGCACTACGTGAAACCAAGTACTTTAGAATCGTCGTTCACTGAGTTGTAAACCCAGCTGCCGAGGCACCACCTACGACATGAAGTCACTTGGAGACCTTTTGCACGTCTACAAAGTCTGTCACCCAACGCACACAACACTGGTTAATTTCTTTACTTAACTAGAATTTATATTAGAGGCCTCTAGTTAGTGTTGTTGCTGGCCCTTGGTTAAGAAGAAATAAAGACTTTCTTTATTCCTTTATATTAAACGCTGTTGATGCCTTTATCATCTAGCGCACAACAAGCACTTCTCAAATGCTTGACCAAACACCTTCGCATTTCTTTGATTTCCAATGGTCCCACATCTACACACAATATTATAGCTTTACATTTCGCATCCCTCAGTGTTTCTCATTACCCCTTTTCATAAGGGTCTGCTACTATACCTATCCCTCTTTAGTATATAGTTACGCCAGACTAGGTATGAGACTTTTATCGAAATCAAGCTCTTTTTCGATGCTAGAGTACTTCTCTCAAAACCCTATTCTTTATAGACATGTCAATCTGGCCAGAGGCGCATGGCTGTACACATGTATACAACAAGGTCATGCCAACTTGAAATTAGCTTATCCACTTGATGTGTCATTGACATAACTTCATTCCCAATAGGAATTAAATTCAAGTCAAATCTACTACCAAGTGTAATAGCACTAATATTCACTTTTGCAACCGGCTTTGTACTCTTTCATAACACCAACCAACTCAAGGACCAGATAAGCTAATATACCTTTTTTGTTTTTACAAACCAATGTAGAAACCAGAAAATTCAACCCATTTCTAATGCCTCAATCGACGACCTTTAGATAACACGTCTCTTAATTGTCACTACTTAATTTCCATGATAAGAGTCTCTCTAAACCCAGAATACTGCACACCTCCATAACATTATTTTTTATTTCCAACTCTTAAATTGATTTTGTAAATGTTTCTAACACTATACCGAAGTATAGCATTTTCACTAATTCGAGCAATTAGTGTTTTGACAAACATTTTTTTTAAACTAATCCTTATTCTATAAACAGTTGCAATTTCAATATTGATACTTTTGAATGGATGATGATCGTTTCAACATTCAAATCCTAAGCTTACCAACTAGCTGTTATACTAACGGATATAAACTTACAATCAAATCAATCTATCGAAATGTTACAACTATAATATAAACATGGTTTTAGTTTATATGAACCGAACTTCAGTTTTGAGATGGAATTATAATGTTATGACAGTATTCTGATGAACTTGTTCAGAGATTAAGAGGAATCATGAACTAGTGTCTGGTTCATTTAACTGATTTAGTAAGATATTAACCTTCACATAAATGTTTATCATAACACTAAAATGTCATACTAACTTCATGTTTTAGTCATACCTTATAATTCACCCAAACATGAATAAAATATCTAGTTCAGTACATCGAATTAAGATCCATTATTCATTATAGACACCTAGCAATCATCAAAGTACCACATTGCTCCTCAAGCAATGTATTGAGAAACTCCTTATTTCTTAACTAACTTGAAAACACGTTTTAAGTTATAACACTAAGGTAGTGCCTTACCAAAGTGTCAAACTCAAGTCCGCTTGAGTCTTTCTATTATATAATTATGGCCACCTCATGTGATCATAACCAAATTTCAATATTGAGCGCTCCAAACTCAATATTGAAGAGATTTCATACCATACTTTGACAAGTCATTTATAACCAATCCTGAAAAGATTGCACAAATTCTACCAAAGTTTAAATATAAATATCTCAACAGATGAGGTGATAGGAAACCTCATATTCTCGAACCGGATATTGGACCATACGTTAGGAACCTTGAACGATCATCAAGAAGGGAGACCATCTTCTTGAGCTAATCCCGCTACTCAATATCATACTTACAAGAATATTGAACCAACTCAAGGAACACCATCAAACCTTGAGATAGAACTAACAACTAACCAAGGAATACAATCAAACCTTGAGTCAAAATAGTTCTATTTTTTCGATATTCCAAAGAACTGAAGATACCTACTTGATAAGTTTCTGAAGTGCCCACATTTTCGACATGATGTAAAGTCAAGAAATCATCTTTTGAATATTCGTATTGACTCTAAAATGAAATCGATATTGGAAACCAATACCAACTTTAATTCTTATCGAATACCGACTCTCTGAGGAGGTATATGCACTTAAACCTCCAATGGAAATCCGATTGTTACTGGCTCATTGATAGTTCCCAACATAAGTTATAAACTTGCAAGTTTCCTTACTTAGTCGATAACCAAAGTGGAGAATCCCAAATTATGCTCTTTAAATCAAGGAATCACCCTTGTTCAAGAGCTTATCAAACAACGTTACAAATTTTCAAGATTAAAGAGTTAACAATGAAAATGCACAAGTGTGCGCCAAACGCCTTCACTATGCAAGTCCTCATTACTCAGTAAACTAAAAATGTAAACGTATGTTTCCAACATTACTCTTTTTAGTAGATCATGCCATTTATCCCAACAGCTGCATTGATGGGATGCAACACCGGAAATGTAAATCCCTAGTTTTTGTCATTTTTAAGGTAAAAAAACACTCTAAAAACAAGCCTTTTTTTTGTAAAAAGTAGTTAACATACTAGGGTCGAACATTGGTTTATTTTTTAACATAGTTAATATACTTGTAATATTATTTTGTTTTTACCCTTGTTTTTACCCTTGTTTATACAGTAATAATTTCTATTTGTTTTCTATATAATTTATTTTATTTAATTTATTAATTTTAATTGTACTTAATAAAAACTCTTTAACTTTCATTAATTAAATTAAAAATAATAAACATTATTGATTTCTGGTGATCTCTCTGTGAATCCCCTCTCTCTCACACACACCAGTCCACCTTTCGGAAGTTTCTTCATCAACGAGGCCTCTGCAAGAAAAGAAACTAATGTAAACAAGATTCACCAGTTATACTGTGTGTGTGTATAGCTAGATAGATAAATATGCTATTATAATATTATTGCAGTAAGCACAAGCCTATACGTATATTGTCAATCCTGATATATATGAATGCATACACATCTAGAATACATGTATGTATGCTATATAGGAATATATAATAGGACTCGGCTGAAAACTGTTGTTCTTTTAAGCTACATGTCTTGTGTTCTTCTCCTCTGTGTGTGTGATAACTGAAACATATAGATAAAAGAAAGCCATTGTACAGTGTGTGTGTGTGTGTGTGAGAGAGAGAGAGAGAGAGACAGAGAGTTGCGAGCTTTACCCATAAAGCTCGCAAGACAATGCCGGGAAGGCAATGTACTTAATGCCTTCTGATGTTGCCAGATTCAAAGCGGCCCTGTGAGTGAAACATCATCCAAACATGAGCAAAATAAACAATCAAGTAAGACGTATCAAGACGTATAAATGCATATATAGACTTAGATGATAATTTGCTTATATGTATAGACAGGAATTATAACTGTCTGAACTGTCCATACATACAGTGTGTGTGGGTGTGTGTGTGAAGAACAAAAAACTTACGACTGCATCTGTTTGTCCATCGATGAACCAGAGCCCTATATCCCCTTTCCAGATAACAAGAGTGCTGGACTCGGACAGCTTGTACTTGACCACTCCAGTGAGTGGCTCCGGAGGCGGAGGTGGGGGAGGGGTCGGTTTCTCCCCACACACTCACACACACACGTGTGTGCTTACATCTGTTCGTATATGAAATACTCACCACAATATTTTTGAAGTTTGGTGAATCAAATTGACTGTCAAGCACGACTTGCGTTGCACCTAAATCCATTAGCTTTTTCTTAGCGTCTTCAATTCCTGGCCTGAAATCACGAATTATATAAGAAACCACACAATATGCATTCATATGTATCAGCGTGTAATGCTGTCACTTACAAGACGTGTGTATCTACTATGTACGTACGTACATAGGTTACAGCTATCTATATGTACGTGTATACGACTATGTGTACGTCGGTACACAAAATATACGTTATGTACCTCTCACGCACAATATTGATGGTCTGGAGACCTTTTGCGTGTGCAATTTGTATGACACATTGTCCAACCATACTCGTAGACCCGTTCTGAACAACCACATCCCCTGCAACAACGCGCGCACACACACACAATCCCCTGCAACAAACGCGCGCACACACACACACACTATAAATACATATATTAGTTTTTAAACGTAAAACTTCAAAAATAACAATTAATAGAAGTTTTAGTAAGTTAACATTTAATTAATTACCAGCTTCTAACGAAGCAAAATCTTCGAGCATTCTGAGTGCGGTGCAGGGGTTGAGAGAGAACACTGTATGATACTGAAGTGGCTATGTTACGGGTACACACACGTTCAACCTTCTATTCTGTTGATGTCTGATGGGTTGATAGGAGCTGCCAGCATCTTGACGCATACTTCCCCTTTCTCAAGAGGACGACCAGGAAGCTCCACTATTCTTTTTATATAAACATCCATTTGTATAAAAGAAACATGTATGTATATACATACAGACACGAATTTATGTGTGTGTATCTATATACACAATATACATATGTTGATGACCCTGTGGTTTATGTTTATATAATATACATCTACACCACATTTTCATATAATTAATTGAATCTGTAACTTGTATATCTACAAGTGGACAACGATAAATGTGTTGATCTTACCATCTTGTTGGTTCTCTCTGTTCTACTGGGACGATCGAAATTGGGTCTTCTCTGGGGCCTGTCCATGGACCTCAGACCACCCATTGCACAGCTTATCCTTGTTGGCATTGCATAAAAATCTGTACACAGGCATGTCATGGATGGCCGAGGCCATGGAGATGATGCTCCTATCATTTGTTGGTCCTGCTGTCCAGATGGTGTGGAAACTGTCCGCTAAACAAGAGAGCTTCATTACAAGTGTAGTATTCGCTGGGATGATGATCGGTGCATATTCTTGGGGTAGTGTATAACCATGAATCCACTCACCAGATTGAGTGGCCATCGTTGATATTGCACAGCGCCATATCTTGGAGAGCTAAACCCATGCCGCCGGATCTGCGGAGCACGCTCCGCCGCTTCACAGAAAGAACCCTAAAGCATATTCTAGGATCCCTGTTTAGGTTACATGTAATATTTTTTCACTGTATTTTAATGAATTATAACATAATTTTATACATTTTACAAACCCAAAAACCAACCCTTGTTCTTGGACCCTTAGTACTTCCCCTAGTATGTTAGTCAAATTTTTTTTACCCTAATATTTATAAAATTAGGCATAGTTTTTTGCTTTGTTTATTTTATATTTTCCGATGCAACATTAAATCCGTCTACTGCCAACATCTATTATTCTATCCCATTCTTATGATCCCATATGAGATAACTTCATAATCAAGTTAGTCGAGCTAGCTAACTTGAATATAAAGTGCGCGCTTACAACTAACTAAGTTTCAAGTTGTACTTTGTTCAAATCAGGGTACTTGAACTTAGTAAACTATTTCACCTAATGTTACTTGTAGTTAGCGTCATCAAAATATTGCAAACATTGGACAATACTTTGATTACGTTGGATCTTCGAACCAACTGCTTAACATATTCTTGTATTACAAGTTCAACACCATAGTCTGCTTCTAAGTTATACTCTCAGAAACATGCACTATAATGAGAGCTTATTTTACACTTTATGTCAAAATGTAGTGTTCACTCTTATGTTTGAATATGCCCCTTCTCCCGAAGTCAAAGACGCACATTTAATATAAGCCTTTCCCCGTTTGAACACTATAGTTGGACTCCATATTGAATCTTGATCTAAGTCAAAACTCAATCGACACAGTCACATTCTCAAATCCTGTGTTATCCTAAATTCAAACATCTTTAAAGAAAAAGAAAAATTTTCAATAATGTGTAGACTTAAGATATCACAAGACCCACCTCACAAGACTTAGCTTATAAGCCAGAACAAACTGACATGCCATGTCTTGTACAAGTATATGGTAAAGTAACCAAGACGACCACAAGGTAAAATAACTTGGCATACAACTTGGAAGTTGACTTCCAAGTGTTACCTTTAACATTTGAGTCCATAACCCATACTTATTTATGAAGTAGGTGTACTTTGAAGAGTTATATATCTCAGGACCAATACTCCATATAGAAGTCAGACGTTAGCCAAAAGTGATAGAGTACTTCAAGGATTTAGAACTAACTAAACCCTAAAATACACCACACTTTTAGGTATCCTACTGACCATAGAGAATAGCTTTAATACCAATTGTCAGAGTCTTAACCCAAAGGGTTAACACGTGGCAACACGTGGCTGCCAAGTGGCCATTCAGTGTCATCACCCTGTGTGGAGCAACGCTAAGTCTTCCAAGATAACCCTAAGAGTCTAACTCAGAGCCCAATTAGGCAAAAGACTTAGAGTCCTACCCTAAGTCCCCTAGAATGCCTATCCTCTGAACCCTAGAGAATAACCCGAGTAGACTTTAGGATCCTGTCCTAGTAGACCTAGACAGGCTCATGCCCTACCCCCGTGACAGAGTTAAGGCATCATCACTTTCCCCTTGAGGAATCACCCTCATCCGGAGTACAACCCCTTTAGGGCGACAGGGGTACCCTAAACCATGACTAACCCCTAAGGGTTTGAGTGGCCAAGTCATACCCTAGACCTAGGGCTAGTACTTAGTGAGGACACGAGTGTGCGCCGTAGGCGGACATGAGTGTTCTGCTAAGTAAACTCCCTTGGATAACCCTAAGTACATGACCTTGAAGTGCCTCACGAAAGGGCTTTTACTAATGAGCTTAGGTTATTCAACCCCTGGATTCCAAGGAGAACACTCCCCTAGCCAAGTGTGCCTAAGCACACCTAGTTACGAGACCTAACCTCCCTTGAGCAAATGCCCAAAGCTTAGCACCCTAGTGCGAGCACAAGCATGTCTGTTTGATAGAGTATCCAACCCCTTAGCGACAAGCCCATGACACAATCCCAAAGGGCGTGCCTTGGGCGTTGTATTGTGTGATGTCTAGCCCAGTGTCACATCTCCATGTGACACTACCTTCCACGATGTGGGCTATTATGCCATAGCCCTTAGATTCGAGAGTTGTACCAAGTGCCACAATGTGGCCCCTAAATGCCAACTCTAGAACCCCTTAGTGAACCCTCAGAAACTGGTAATGTGAACCTGTCAAACAAGATCCCACACCCATAGTTGGTCAAGGACACAGATGTGTCTTGCTTAACCATGAGTGCTACACCTAGCTTGACGTGGAGGAAGAGCTGGAAACAAGCCACAACCTCTGCCTCTTGGAACGTGCATCCTGACAAGACCTCCCAGGCATGGATTCGTCAACGTTAAGGGTAAGCTACCCCGAAGGTGGGACGTACCCTTGTCATCTGGAAGTTAGGGCGCACAACAGAGGGTTGTACCTTAACGACACAAGCTGAAGCTTGCACCAGCAAAAGAGCAACGAACTCAGTTATGAACCCAGAAGCTCTCCTACATACTCTACTTTATTTATGTGACGGAGCCCCCCCCCCCCCCTTTTCCTATATGTGTAAGTGGGATGGCATTGAATGCTAGCCCCTTAGTTAATGAGATGAGTTTGCACACTAACCCCTACCCCTAAACCCTAACCAAGGGGGGTGGGGGTTTTAAGGCGTGGGTTAGGGCAAGCCTAGGTTTGCCAAACTCATCTTAACTAGGACATCAAAATTGGGAGTGGGTTTTCTAGAAGGTAAGTGCTACCTTCGCTTAGAATTTCTTGCGACGTTTAAAGATAGCCAATCGGACTACCCCTAAAACACCTAAATGCACTAAGTGGGGCAGTTTTTCACTACATCTAGGGTTCATCAACATAGTACAGTAGGTAACAACAATCAACCTCCAAAGTAAAGGGTCGAGTCATAGTAAAAACTATGACAATGTTTCTACCCATATTCAACATGCCGAACTCACCAGAACCACCCAAAAACCTAATTGGGACATGAAAAACTAGAGTAAAAGTTTTTTAAAAGGTAAGTTCTAGCTTCACCTAGAGTTTCCTGCAAATACCTATTAACACCCGACTGGACCATCATTAGATACCTAAGTGCACTAAGCGGGCATGTTTCCCTACTACATCTAGAGCTTGTCAATATAGTTTGGTAGAAACAACAATCAACATTTAAAATAAAAAGAAGTCATAGTAAAACTATGACATATGTGGAAGAAAAAGAAGAAAATGTTAATGACGACACAAATAAGGAGCAAGTATAAGAATATCAATTTGAACAACAAATGATAGCATCTTCATCAACAAACACCAAGTCATAAGAAAGGAAAAGGTGACCTATAGCTATCTTAATTTGTAAATTTAAAATCTTGTAATTTAATTTTAGTGTATATGGACATTTAAAAAAAACAAGCACTTCTTCATTTTATCCAATTGCAAGCATAGAATTCCAATTCTTAATTATCATATCCTTGACCAAATGGAGTCTCTAGGGTATTCAAAACATCTTTTTCATAAGGATGTTCACAACCAAGAAATTAGTGAACATGGAGTACCTAACAACACTCATGGGGAGGGTGTAGGCCAAGGATGACATGTAGAACTTGGCAAAGGGCTCATGAATGAACCATTCAAGAAGAACTCTTAATAGAATGTAAGGTCTCCCAAAACAATCTTCTTAATGAGATGTTAGTCTATCGTGAAAAGTGAGGACTAGAACATAAAGACATGTGCCATGAGATCTTCATGTTGACCTCTAGTAAACGGCTCATTTTTATGTGCAGTGGAATAGACAACTTCTTTAAAACTCTCATGTCATAAAAAATTTGTGTGGGTATTTGAACTTCAACTCAATTACATAATGTAAAGAAAATAGTCTCGCCAATCAAGCAATGTTACGCCTCTTTCAACTCAATTTTTACTACAATAAAAACATCATTATTGACCAAGATTAATGCATTAAAAGACACAAAAAAGGAGTTGTTCATTAAGTCTAAAAGACTTTTCAATTCATACCCAAAATGGAAGTCCCACGTGAAGAATCACCAATTGATTCTTATGGATGACAATCATGTTAAAAAATGTTCTCAAACTTCAAAAATTTTATATTGCACCCAATCTCATACAACCCTTTTAAGTTTAAATATGGGAAGGATAACAAAGTAATTAATAAGTTACTAATTTACTTAATGTAGATAAAAAATAGGCTTTTTCAACCATATAACCTAACCATTTAAGATCCCATTTACAAAATGTGACCAAAGTTGATGAAAGATACAAACTTAAATGACAAATTTAAATAACACAAAAGACTAATAAATTACTTATGCGATTTAAAGAAATTAAAACAAACTCCACGAAGAGTATTTATTCAAGCCAAAAGAGTACATCACCATCGTTGCACATAGGTTGGAATTTTTTATAAAGGGAAAATTATTTGTTAAACGAGAGATATAAATATATACAGGGCTACTAAGAAATAAAAAATAAATATTTATTCAACAAGTTAATTTAATTAGAGTTTACATACAAATTGCTAGTATATTCCAATAATTTTACAGTAATTATATATTTTCTATATAATTAAAAATAAATTAAAAATAGATATTTAACATGATTTTTTATTTTAATCTAATGAATTTATTCCTAATCTAGTTCTTAATTCACATTAACCTCATGAATTTAGAATAACATTCAAACTGAGTTTAATATAATTATGAAATCAAATATGGTTCTTCATGTGGTGTTGATGACTCAACGTTAGATTTTAGAATGATTATTAAACAGGCTTCTATTAATAAGGGTGTTAATGATATATGTTTAAAATTAGTATAGAATGAAATTTAAGACGACCATCGTATGACTTATATTATATAAGAATATCTAATTATATATCTGATTTATATTTATAAGTAAGAGAAAAGTAAATCATTAGATACATACATGTTTATAAATACAAAAAATAATTAATAATTAAATAAATAAAATATTAAGGCCCACTTTCCACTAGCGGGTGGTTATTTGGCCGGTGGTAAATTAAAATAATGCCACGTCATTAATTATTACTACCACTGTGCTTTTCCATTAGAGTGGTTAATTGAATTAAAAAATAAATTAGTAATGCACAATTTTTATTTAATCAATTATTATAAACATATATATATATATACATATGTAATAAATGTGCACCTACTCAGTATTTTTAATTAAAAAATATATTAAAACTCTAACTTTTCATTGTTATTTTTTTATATAGAATAATTAATTATAGTTTACTAATGTCTTTCTATATATATGTGTATAACAGTGTATACACACACACACACACACACACAACACACACACACACACAGATATATATTTACACAAACATGTGAGTGTGTTGAGAGAAAGAGAGATCTACAATAACTTATGTTTTTTCTGCAAATAAGTATATAACAACTAATGTGTCTATATATATATATAATATTCTTACATGTAAATGAGTGATATTTTACTAATTAAAGTTCTAATTTATTTGTTTTTTCATTGATTTTTTGAAAGCTAAAAAAAGTAAAACCTAATTTCATTAATCTTGATACACGTGTCATTCAATTATGCCCGGTAGCCATACAACCGGGCAAAATTGCCCGGTTATTAGGCTACCACCGAAAAAGCCATGTAGGTCCACATAGGTGCCACATAAGTGCCATGTAGATTATAAATTATAAATAACCAGCAAGTGGAAAACCAAACCCATGGTAGAATAAATAATTTCTTTTATTTTGATTGGTAGGCAATTAACCACCCGCTAGTGGAAAGTGGGCCTAATTTATAAGCTAATTATAAATACTAAAAAACTTGTGAAAACTACATACATACATAAATGTGTGTGTGTGTGTGTGTTTGTTTTCTAAATTTACATGCAAACACAGACACACTTGGAATTTAGATTTAAATAAGTTTAAATACATAATATACACAAACATAGCTAGATATCTAATACTAAGTTTAAATTAATTATAAATATTTAAAAGGTTTTCTTTTTTAGTTTACAATTAAACTGTTGATTAGTTTTCTTAGACGTTTTGGAGCTGAAAATCCTTCATATACACCCTTATGGATAAAGAACTACGCTTGCAGGTGTAATTAGAAGTGCAGTTGCAAACCCTACTGATGCAGCGCAAGCTCCAATGATAGAAGGTACATTATGTGTATTTATATGTACATCTCTTCTATATATAAAAGCACATGTTTTCGTTATATATACATAGTTCTATATTAGATTGGTGTGTGACATGTATAACTTCACTGATATATATTTTATGTATATGTCTGAGAGAGATTCTCTCTCTCTATTATTTACACACATGCATTGGTCTCACCTGATACATTATGTATATAAGGTGGAGGTAGGCCATGGCACTATAAAGGTCCATTTTCATGCAGTATTTAGCTAGTTTTTACAATTCAGCCCCTTCTTTTATAATTAATTAAGTTAATTATTTTAATAATTTTATATGCATTTAAAGGATATAAATTAAAAGACCTTAGGGTTAATGCATTTCATATATACATGATTAGTATACGTAAGTTTCTTTAAATAATTTTTTTGTCCTAACTTTTAGTATTTACTAAATATTCAAAGTTTAATTAATTATCACTAATACAAAAGGGTATTTCTCATATGTATATGCAAATGATATGGTCAAAAAGATTTGCATGTTAAGAATTAGTGTCAGGTATATAATTACAAGTTTACATATACATCAATTAAGTTTCCAACTTGATATTATTAACTTGCCATACTAATGAAATATTTAAGAATTTTCTATATTGATATTCACCAGCTTTTAAATAGTAATATCAATTTATTGTACTTTTAAATTATGAATTTAAAACAGTTAAATTCAGCTTCAAATATTTCGTTTTCTCAATATATCTCGGAATATCCCCATTCAGATCCATTTTCATGTTTGATTCTCCTATGTTCTTGGTTGTCATTCTTTCAGCAAGATTGTTTACGAGAAAGAGCTTAAATTAAGACAGGTCTCTCTCTCTCCACAAACACACGCACGCACACGCGCACGCGCATGCACGCACGCACGCACGCACATTTTTCCCCGGCTTTTCTACTGGTCTTTAACATGATTTTCTTTCTCAACAACTGTTCCTTCATTTTCTTATTTTCTTCCATAAGTGGATACCTGTATGTTTAAGTATATTTATATATACATACATTTTACTATATAATCCTATATTATATTTAACTAAACTAGTTTTATATATATATTAGGTTAGTGTTATATTTATTATCAATATGTGTGTGTATACACACATCTAGTGACTGAATAACTTGTTTGGAGTTAATGCAAACGTGGCTGTATAATAAATTAATAACCAAGGACAACAAAATATACATGCATTAACTAACAAAATATATATTTATATACATATATATACACAAACATAATCATGTTTATGCATATCCATATGATTTATTTGTTTATATATTATTTCTTATAAATAGTATTTTAATATTTCAATATATACATTCATATATATTATATATATTCTAATTACATTGAAACATAAACCGTAGCCAAGGTTATTTAAATTAATAAAAACACAAGCACCTATGCATTTAAAACATATGTATTCTCTATGTCTGTGTATTATACATACTAATCCGCACGCTCACACACACATATCAATGAGTATGGATTCCTTATCAATTTTTTGAATCACAGTACATTATATATTTATACTAAGTAAACTACGGCATGCCAATTAACTTTAAAAATATTTTATTTAAAAGTAGCTACTTAAATTTAAAAGTTTTTTTATAATTACTTCAATTTAAAAACATGTAACTCTACAATTATAGGAATTGTAACCAAGTGGTTAAAAAAATCCTTAATGCCAGTTCCAACCCGATAGATTTATTAAGTTTAGTTTAATGATTTAAGTTAACTTGCTCATCTCTTGTTATGTTAGTTGTAACTTTATATATACATTCTACATTTCAAAATCGACTAATACGAAGTTTAATAAATATAAATATAAATAAATATATAAATAATTAAGCATTTGTTACTTAGACGTTTTTATTCGTCAACACACACCACGCCTATATGTGTATATGTTGCTAAGTTGATTGAGCAATAAAAAACAGTGCTTTCATACGGTTAAATATTTAAACTATATTATTTAAAGTTTATTATGATGCATGTACCACGGAACCGACCACAAACGTGGACAGTATTATGATGCATGTACCCCAATATATATAGCCTTCTACACAGAACCGACCACAATAGGATTCGAACTCATAACCTTTGGATTGAAAGTCCAAAGGGCTAATCCACTGCGCTATGATGCCTTAATGATGCGTATATATTTAAAGTAACTATGCTCATATATTTAAAATGATATGATAATTATTAATGATGCGTATATATTTAAAGTAACTATGCTCATATATTTAAAATGATATATATAAAATAATTTATCCGACCTGCCGGAATCGAACCAGCGACCTAGGATGTCCGTACACACTACTACAGTCCTCCGCTCTACCAACTGAGCTAAGTCGGATTTGTAAAACTCTTTACAAATATACGCATATATTCTGTAGTATTATTTTATTTTAGCATCAACTACATACACTGTTTTCAAGGTGTGAACGCGGAGTGGAATATCATTCTCTAAGTGTATTATTATTCCAGATCTGGGAGCCCACGTTTTGCATCTTTAGGTTGACTCTATGTGTATGTACTCTTCATATGCACATAATGTGTGTGACCTTCGTAAGGTGGCTATAATGAGTAGTTTTAATCATTCCTTATAAAACCTTCCTATGTACAGTGTTTCCAATTGAGCTTATATACCTTAGAAAGGGCACTGCAGTTAAGAAGGATAGAGATAGTACCATAGTCATGGTAAGTATGTGCCGCAGGTGGGTGCACAAGTATAATTCCTTTAATATATACACTTAATCTTGGTTAATTTTTATTTTTTATAATGTACTCCTTATTGGGTTGTATTATGCTATTTTATTATTAATATACGTGTGTGTACTTCTATATGCATATTTGTTTGTGTGCATTCACAGAATAACTTGTTTTAGCCCAGAGAAATGGTGGAGTGGGTTTACAACTGAAGAATTCAATATTTCCTAGAAGAAGAACTCGCCACTTTTACAAGTATGTTTGTATGGACGTAGCATAAAATTTATAGTCATATTATTAGAGCTTTATAATTAATTTTATCTTTTTAAAACTTAGTTTGTTGAATATGTAGAATATGTGAAAACTATCAAGGCAAATTGTATACTTTAATTAAATATTTAAAAGATTATTTATATTATATAAATTACACATCATGATGACCATCGTGGGATTTGACAAGGGTGTCCGTAATCTTTAAGCTGCTGTTTACAATTATTGTGTGTGCGTGTATGTATGTGTGTGTGTGTATATATATATATATATATTAGTGTTAATTTTTAATAAATTAATTTATAGATATTTTATAGTGTTCAGACTCATGCTTGACTCATTTATAGTGTGTATATATATATATAAGTTATATTTATTGATATATACTACTAACTTGGATATTGAGAAAGAAAAGGTATTTTGTTGGGTGGCAAGACAACACTTGTTAACGGCGTCCTTCCTTTAATGGTAAACTCTAATATATTTTCAAGTTTAAACTTAATCATACTACTGTTACTAATAGTAAAAATAAACTTTACTAGTGCATTGTGTGTGTGTGTGTGATATATATATATACATGTGTATATTATTTTACATATACACATATATACGCACATGATATATCTATACTAATGTATGTGTTGTTCTGGAATATCCATCCTCTTTGAGTGAGCTTTTTCCTTATAACTCATATACTTTCATTTATTGTCATGTGCATACACGTGCATACATATATTCACACAGACATGTAGTTGTGGTACTTGTATGTTTATATACATATACACAATATACTTTACATATATGTATATATATATATAATTCTAATTTTAAAACAGCTTCGAAAACATAAAAAATCTGTTTGTTTTTGAGATCTGGATATATTAAAAGAACTGATATTCTGAGCTTATACATTGTAAAGTTTATTTCATTTTTACTTCATTATATTCAAATGAAATAAACTTTTGTCGGATATTTAAATACGTTAATCATTAGCGTTGTATTTTTCCAAGGCATTGATACTCATTTTTTCTAATTAAAATATAACTTTTACGTATTAATGAAAATATAAAATGATTATAAATAATTTTATTAAAACATACAGAGGTTTATCATAGTATATACAAAGTATATTCTAAAGTTTACTTGGGGAGATATACCTTTTACTTGGTATAAATTTTTGGAGGTTTTAGGGATTTGATAAGTATTCAATTATCAATATAAAAAGGTCAAAAGACTACCATCCATGACCACATTAAATTACATTTATACCCTTGAAATTTGTCATATTTACATATATACCCTGGAATTTTATCGTAATATTTTGACTTTCAAATAATAATATTAACTAAAAATATTTTTTTAATTCATAATATATTATAAATAAAATAATTAGTATATTAAGTGTTAAATGTTAAAAAATTGTTATAGTAAAAAATGAAATATTTTTTAAAATAATATATATTATATTGTGATGTATGTTGTATTTTGGACCTAAATATAAGAAGTATAAATTAATTATAAATTTTATTAATTTTTTAAAAATGTTTTTTACTTTTTAATTTTGAAATTTATGAAGTTTTAAATTGAAATTTAGAGGTATATATGTAAATATAAAATTTTTAAGGATTTATATAAATGATAATTTTATGGGATTAAATGTAATTTTCCCTGTAAGAAATGATTGAGTTTGCTAGGGTGCACTAAATATTTATGTATAATGAATGAAGCTTGGATTGCCTTTATATAATATATTAGGGTTCATGTGACTCTACTCAAGTAAAAGCGAGATTGTAATAAAAAGAAAAGGACTGTAATGTTTTGGATTAGTCCCTAGATGTGGCATACTCAAGCACAACAGTGTGGATCTACCAATGTTAAGGCTACTCTTAGGGTGTGATATACCCCAATCAATTGAAATTAAGGCAGCACAAAGGGTATGCCTTTATAACATAATTTAGGCTTATGCTAAGGAAGAGGAAGGAATCAAACACTTTTACTCTTGACATGCTTTCTCCACACCTATCCTACTTAATATATGTGATAAAAGCCCCCTTCCTCCCCTCCTCTCCCTTTGCCTCCCATTTTCCTATTTTATAAAGTGGGTTAGCTATTTTATTCTTAACAAGAATATACTTGGTGAGTTTAACCTAATGGCTTATGAACTCATAAACCCTAATTTGAGGCGTGAGATTAAGGCAAGGATTAGGTCAATCTTTGAGAAGTTGAGATGAGGTGGAGGAGAACCTCACAATCCTTTGGAGATTGTGATAGATATCAGCAACCAACTAATTCAATCAAGATGCACAATGAAGGACCTGGAGCAAGTGAAGAAGATCACAACAAAGGCCATGGAAGAAGTGATGATGTTTAAGTTTTTGGTTCTTCAAACAACGGCCAATATGATAGCCACTCACTTGATGAAGGTAACACACTCCTAGTCCATAGATAGTTGAGACAAAGATGGAGATAGGAGGTCCAAGTAAGACAAAGGCAAGAACACTTGTGTAGAAAATATCAAAGCTCTAAGACAAGTTTAACATCCTTGTCATTGGCTACTAATTTCCTTAACACTTCCAAATGCTTACTGCCACTGTAGGATGGACAAGTAGAATTTATGTCTTAAGCTAATTAATGTCAAGCCATGATCTAAGAACAAGGAGGCTTGACTCAGGAGCAGGACAAGGACTAGGAATAAGACATGAGCAAAAAAGAACTAGGAACAAGACAGGAGTAGGATAGGAACTAGGAGCAAGACAAGGAAGAATAAGATGCAAGGAGTAAGACAAGAACAAGACAAGATTGATCGTACAAAGGCTGATGTTGATAGTAATTGATTGTACAACAATTAGGTCGGAGCTTTTACACTCACAATTCCAAGAGCTAATATGGTCATAAGCCTAATCTAATCATGAGCTAAAAATGGTGACCCTTATCCTGTAGGTGCATCCTGTAGCATATCCTATAGGCATATCCTATAGTTATATCATGTGGGCATATCCTATAGGTGTATCTTGTATCCCTTATCATGTATCCTGTATCATGTATTTGGAATCCTGCATCCTGTATCGGGTCGTGACAGCACCTCCTCCCTAAGGACAAGTTCCACGAGTCTTGGGACCTGGTTTAGTAGGATAACACCAATGAAAGGCAGCAACTTTGGAAAAAGCATGGAGTAAGTTGGATGCAGGTTCTCAAGTGCGATCGATAGGCAAATAACCTTTCCAATCCACCAAGTATTGAAGTTGGCAGCGATAAAGACGAGAATCAAGGATGGTTACAACTTTGTATTCATATTCATCGTTAATGACCACATGAGGGGGAGGAGAAGAAGCACGACCAGGAAGAGAAAAAGGATGATACGGCTCCAACAAGAGGTGTGAAACATAGGATGAAGTTTCACCGTAGATAGTAACTCTAGTCGGAAAGCTACAGGATTAACCTCCCCTGCAATCCTGTAAGGCCCAATTATTAAAAATCCAATTTAGAAGATGCGAATATGCTGACGAAGAAGTCACACGAGATCACCAATCTTGTATGCAGATGCCGGCTGACAATGAGCATCAGCATGACGCTTTGTACTGTTCCTGTGCCTGCTAAAGATGAATTGAAGATCATCTTATACCTGATAAAATACTATAGACGATTCTGTACTGCAGGAGTGAAAGAAGGAGAAGCAGGAGGAGCAAAGTCAAAATGTGGATGGTAACCTGTAAGAGTGAAGAAGGTGTCTGGCCTGTAGATGCATGAATAGAGTTGTTGTAAGCAAACTTTGTCATTGGAAGAAGGTCCAACCAGTTGTCTTGTTGGTAATTGATGAAGTAGCGAAGATATTGCTTCAAGGTCTGAATCATGCGTTATGACTGCCCATCAGTTTGTGGATGATATCCTAAAGAAAGATCCGCTTTAACTTGTACACTTTGGAGAAGCTCTCGTCAAAATATGACATGAATTATGGGTCTCGATTAAATAATGCTCTCAAGAAGACCATGATATCGAAATACTTCGTGGATTACCAACTTAGCAGTTGTCTGGCCTATAGCTGTCTTGTTACATGGTAGGAAATAAGTATGTTTGGTGAAATGGTCAACCACCACAAGAACTGCATCAAATCCACGAGGAGGAAGATTTGTGAGGAAATCATAAAATGGATCTCCAAAGAGCAAAAGGAACAGGAAGAGGATGAAGAAGACCAGAGGGCACGTGACGAGGCATCTTTGACCTGTTGTTAGGTGTCACAACTCCGTACAAACCTTTCACAAAACCTTGCAACCAGGCCATGAATAGTTGCGAGTCACCAACTCAACTGTCTTGGCCACACCAAAATGTCCTGTAGTCGAGGTATCATGACAATCATGTACCACACGAGTCATGTAAACACCAACAGGAACATACAAAAGACCTTCCCGGTACAAGAGTCCGTCTTGTATGGTGAACAACTTGTAGTCTGAACGGGAACTGAAGGAAGAGGAGCTTACAATGTCAGAATTAATGTGTGAGAAACACATTCTTTACCAAGTCGGTTGTAGCCAACTGCAAATGGATGTCCTGTAGACATGTTGAATTTGTTGGAGCCTAATGAACCTGTAGTGCTGCAAGTCGAAATCGATCAGGACCCAACAACATTTGCTTTTGACAGTCATATGCAGGATCGTCCAGGGTCGGTGCAAGGTAAGAGCACTTAGACAATGCGTTTGCTTTGCTATTCCGAAAACCGGGCCTATAAATAATGACAAAATCAAAATGTGATAGGAATTTTGCCCATCTAGCTGTTGCTAACTGAGAACTCGAGCCATTTAAAAAAACTCCAGGTTCTTGTAATCTGTAAAAACTTGTATAAGATGCGCAGCACCTTCCAGGAAATGCCGCCACTCCTCGAACAAATCCACAATGGTCTTGAGTTCCTTGTCATGAATCTATAATTGATCTCCGCCGAAAGGAACTTACGAGAGTGAAAGGCTACAGGATGGAGTAACTTGTCTTTTCCAACTTGTGATAGGATAGAATCTACCACAAATCCGAGGCATCTACTTCAACGAAAAAGGACGAGAAGGATCAGAGATGTGCTAAAATTGGAGTTGTCGTGAAGGCGTCCTTGAGTGTTGTGAATGCATGTTTCTCTTGTCGGACCAAGAGAAACCTTGTGCGCTTGGTGAGTTCCGTGAGTGGAAGTACACGCTTGGAAGAAGTCCTGTATGAACCATCTGTAGAAGTTTGCAAAGCCAAGGAAACATTGTACATCTCGTACAGACTTGGGCCTTCCCACTCCACGATAGTCTTCACCTTGTGCATGTCCATGGAAACGCAGCAGGAGACGATGTAGCCCAAAACTCCACAGTATCTGTCGAAAAAACACTTCTCCAACTTCGCATACAAGCCATGCTCATGAAGCTTCTGTAGGACTAGTCGTACATGCTTGTCATGTGCCTTGGTCCTTGGAGAAAATTAAAATGTATCGAGGTAGATCACCACAAATTGGTCCAAGAAGTCACAAAAGATATCGTTCACCATGTGTTGGAACACGGTTGGGGCATTGGTAAGTCCGAAAGGCATCACCATGTACTCGAAATGTCCATACCTTGTACGAAAGGCAGTCTTCCACTCATCGCCTGGACGAATCCGTACAAGATTGTAAGCCCCTCGTAAGTCGATCTTCGTGAACACCTTTGCTCCTTGCAGCCGATCGAGAAGTTCCGGATCAATGGCAACGGGTACCGGTTCCGATGGTGACTTGATTCAAACCCTTGTAGTCACAACTAAATGCAAACTCCCATCTTTCTTCTTAAAAGAAGATAGGTGTTCCTGCGGGGACTTTGAGTGACGAATGAAGCCGAATGCCAAGTTGTCCTCGATGTACTAGTGAAGAACCTCCAATTCTGTAAGTGAAATGTATAAATTGGTCCGAACGGTGGAGTCTTTCCTTCCGCAAGATCGATAGGATAGTCGTAGGACCTGTGAATAGGAAGAACTACAGCCTTGTGCTTATCACAAACATCCTAAAAGAAGTAATACTTGAATGGCAGGGAAGAAGTAGGAGAAGGAGAAGGAGATTGAAAAATAAAAGAGTAGATATAGGAAGGTAGAAGAAGACGTAGGAGTTAGTTGAAAAGCAAAAAGATGAAAAGGAGTAGGATAATGGCAAGTTCATGCATAGTAATGGTAAGAACTCAGAGAGGGGAAGGAGGGAGTTGTGACTAAAAATGAGGAAGGATCTTGGGGGGTGGAACAGAAGCAGAGTAATGAAAAGAGGCAAGATCGAGAAAAACCTGTGTGGATGTTGACGAGTGCACAGGATTGGAAGAATCCTATATGCAAGTTGTAACTAAAATGGGCATGGCTATAGTCCCATTTCTAATAATTAACAATTTTAGCTATTTAATTAGCATTTTCTAATATTAAAGGAATATTCTTTAAATATATGTTTGAAAATAGAATATTCTATTTTGTATTCGACCCTTTAATAAATTATAGCATTCATTGAACAAAAATTAATAACATTATAAAAGTAGAAAGTATTAAATTATATAATATATTGCCTAATATAATAATTAAGGAAGAGCATAAGAGGTACATTATATAAATATTGATTTTGTTATTAAAATATTAATATTTAAATATAACATTATTAATTAAAAATTGTAATAGTAATATATATATAATATACAAAATCCTATAATAATATAGTCAATCTTCCATATCATTTTTTAAATTTAAATAGTTAAGTAAACAATTTGGTACTATTATTAAAGAGTTTATAATAATTATGAATATTAAATATATGATATTTTATAATTTTGTAATTGCTTTAAGCTTCAGAAAACATACATTCCCTTGCAGTTTTGTTAATTATGACTTTATCAATGCTTTTTGACATCTACCCATATCGAATGGATTTAACATTTATAAAACATGCTAGGTCTTTTTGATTGGGAGACCATGTTTTCTCTAGGTATCCATTATATCTTTCGCTCTCCTTCTCGTGTCGCCTTTTTTTTGGTTTGAACCATGCAACCTTAACAATACTATTTTTTATGATTACTTCAGGTGTGTCGATAATTTGACCCATCCAAATAGGTTGATTATATTACGCATTTGGAGTAATGAGAACCATCATTAGTTTTTGAAGATCCTGGTAGCAATCAAAGTATACTTTAGGTTTTTGGTTCTTTGTCCAACAAAGTGCGGGGTTTGCACTTCCACATCACTACTGCTTTCTATGTCGTCTGTGCTTAGTGATGTCATTTCAATCTCCTCTCGCCACCTTGTTTTAGGCCAAAAAGAGTGTTGCAATTCTGTACTTGTGACAGTAGGCCCTTCCAACTCTCGAACAACAGTCTCCCAATAATCGACCACATGCTTATATAGTTCTGAGTAATTAGTTGCCTTTTCAGAATTCTTTGGCATCGATTTTTGAACCCATGCCACATATTTTTTAATGCCATCAATAATAACCTCTTGTTCCTTGAGCTGGGCACTCAATGGAATAGGGTTTGGTTGTCCTTCTGGGAGAAGTGGCTTTCCATTCTCTCCACTTTTGAAGAGCATTAACCCTCTTTGGTAACCACTCATGCTCTGATGGCCGTAACTTATACTGCATAATAGGTATACCATCTCATATAGAGAAAGTAGCAGCACAAGGTGACCAACTAAAGAATCACTCCCCTCTTTTTATACTCTTTGAGAAATTTTTTGAGTAAAGCACAACTTTTTTTGGAGATGCAGTTTTCAAAAAGATTCATCATATGCGGTAAGGTAATGGCACTTGTTCTTTTTGTAGAGTTGGAGACCTTGCTAAAAAACGCATAATATCTTCATGAGTGTGACCAACCATAAGAAAACTGAGCATGATTGTTTCAAACACACCTTTGGCAACAAGCATTGACAAGTATGCTAGCACATATTTAGAAAATAAAAGTAAGTATGAGCTGAGAAACCTTTAAGTAAATGATTTACTTATTTTGTTTTCGCCTGCACAATTATCCATCTGTAAAAGCAAATGACGAGGAAGCTTATTTGATGTTGAGGACACATGTACACTATTTGAGCTAGATCCCTCCACTGAACCTGAACTCTCAACAGGGCCATCTGTTTTTTGTGCAGGTTGCTGACAATGCCTCTCATATTCCCAAGTAGCCTCAAGTGCAGACGTGTTCATGAGAGCATTATGTAAAGGTTGAAGGTGTTGTTTCTTCACTTTGAGATCACTGATAGGACTTGTCTGTGAGTGGGCTTCAAGGTTTCTGAAACACATGGCCAACGACCCAATAGTGAAATTGGAGTCGCTAGACCAATGTGGAAGTGAAAAGTGTCCATATGACTCACAACCGTGTCCATGTGTTAGCACACCTGTCAATGAAATCGGAAGTTTCATGACATTTCCAAGGCACTTTGGTGTTGCAACGAGCTTTGGAATGCTGGTCTTTGAATGATCCATCTTGTCATGGATCAAGCACAGGTACTCTGATGGGCGTGACACAGAAAGCATGCGGTGTGCATAGTACTGAGACCGGCAAGTTTGTTGTGCAATCATGTGGGCCTCCATCTTCTTTTGAATGGCAGTGATCTCCACCAAGGTTTTTGCACAAGCCTCTGCAGCCTTCAATGATGTACAAGTGTCACACTTGGAAAAGCTAGAGTGTTTTGCAATCTCCACATCCTTAAAATGAGTATTCCATATGTTGTTGAAGGTACCAGTGCAGATTGCTTGCAGCCCCATCAAGCTGAGGCACTTGTTCACATGTTCACACAGCTTCAATTGAGTGTAGATGAAGGCAAAACCTTGAGATTTTCCCTGACCCCTGCATTTGTGGTTCGGCATTTGTGAGGCATCCTGTCTGCATTTGCTTCCACAAAAGCCTTGAGTATCTCTATGGCTGCCATAATGTGAGAGCGGGTTTTGACCAAGCCAGTGTTCCCATGTACTGAGGTTCGCGCTCCATCTAGCCACTCATCCCTCCGACGGTAGAACGTGGTCTTTGGGATCCCGTATATACTGTACCAAGCTTTGAAGCAGATGGCCACCTTATTAAATACCATGGATGTACTCTGATAACCTGTGTCCGAGGCCATTCCATCAATACACCCAGTTAGTGCAGCATATACAAACTCATGCCTTTGCTTTTGGGTGAGCGTACGAAAGACATGTCTACATTGGGTAATTTCATTCCGGTCTGCCATCTGACAACACTTCTTCTTGCAGCAGTCAATCGTGGAAATGCTCGTAACACTTTCGGAAGATGTAGGATCCATCTTACCCTCTTGCTGAAACTTGCAGGGGAAGATCTGCAACCCATGAATCGCCTTTTTCTTACAATAGGACCAATGCAAGGAACCTCTTCAAATATGAGTTGTTCTTCCGGGTTGTTATTATTGAAATCCAACCCAGAATATGTTGAACCATCTTGCCGTCTTAATTCAGATGTTCGCCACCTCACGAGGGATCCAGGATGCAAAGTGCCATTAGGTGAAACCTCTGTCACAACTACACCCACGAAGTCGGACCCTAGTTTCTCTTCTGACACTGCTTCCATTGGATTTATAGCTGTGATGATGCCTCTCCCAACCTCAATCTCATGAAGAAAGAGAATCACCTCATCCATCACAGCAGGCAAGCCATCATCTGGAAAACTCGTGCTATTTGTTTGTGACTCTGTATATTCTGTGTCAGCCTTGACTTCATCCAAATTCCACAATACAGGAGAACCCTCCTCAAATTCCATTCCAGAACCTCAACATGCTTGAAAATGGTGTTCACCCATACGTACACACAAGATCCTTGGGCAATATTGTGACATGATGCATTATCATCTCGAACTTCCACAGTTCCAGTGCCAACTATCTCGTTGTTCCGAAGAAGACATACTTTATCTCCAGTATTATACATATTGTCCTGCACATAAATAATTGTGTTATTTATGATATCTGTTTATGCAATATTTCTAAGAAATCATAATGCGGTTGCTTAATAATATGCATGTGCAATAATACATAATTATGTATAAAGATAATATCTCATGCTTTATTAATACAACTGATGGGCGGGATTAATCCCGCCCAGACTCCTCCGACGAGGAAGTCGGCGGGATTAATCCCGCCGCGACTCTACCCCTTCGGAGAGAGTCGGCGGGATTAATCCCGCCGACTTCCTCGAAGAGGCGGCGGGATTAATCCCGCCGCGCTCCTGGAGAGAGCGGCGGGATTAATCCCGCGCGGACTCCTCGACGAGGAAGTCGGCGGGATTAATCCCGCCGCAAATCCCTCCGACGAGGAAGGGGGCGGGATTAATCCCGCCCACAACACTGACGGGAGAATAGGCGGCGGGATTAATCCCCCACAACTCTGACGACGGGGAATAAGCGGCGGGATTAATCCCCCACAACTCTCTCGAAACTATGATTTCAAAGAGATTCGGGATGAATCTGCCCACAAATATTTAAAACGGAAGTGGTGGCGAGATTAATCCCGCCACCCCTTCTCTGCCTCCTAAAATGGTTGGCGAGATTAATCCCGCCGACAACTCTTTTAATAAATTCAAGTAATCTTTATCAGTTGAGAGAGTTATCGGCGGGATTAATCCGCCGCTCTTTTTAAAGGCGGAGAAGCATTGCCCGAACTAATTCTGCCATAACTATCAAAGAGATGGTGGGGATTAATCCCGCCACCTCTTCAAAGAGGCGAAAAAAAATGGCCGGATTAATCCCGCCGCCCCGGCTAACCGAGAATATTAAGTTAAAGTATATTTAAACGGGATAAATCCCTAACAGAATATATTGTAATCCTAATGCATTCCTAAATCCCTAAATTTAAAATTTAAGAGAGAATGTAAGAGAGTGAATCTTTATAAATATATTAAATTTGTTTATAATACTTACTTGTAAACAGCACTGAAGGCGCCGTGCTTTCCTATAAACAATAGCGCACCCAATTTAATGTCGCTCCTGAGCTGATCACTAAGAAAAAAAAGAAAATCTGAAGAGTGAAAAATAAAGAAATGAAGAAACCCTTGCCGGAGAAAGAACCAGATCTGAATTTGAGTGGGAAATTAAATATTTTCAAATTTACATGTCAGACGAATACTTATGTCAGAAATTCAAATTTTTGAAATAACAGAAAAGAAAATTTAAGATGAGTTGAAACAAATAACCGACAGTCTGACATATATACTCTCCAATTCCAATGAGTGTTTTAAAATTGCATTTAATGTTATTCAAGTGCTTCAAGCTGTTTAATATTACGAAATTTTTGTAATTATTCTACATTTTAATATTCAAGTATATATTATTAAGTATATATATATATATATATATATATATATATATACATAATACAATAAATAATTGATATATTATTATGTATCATTTAAAATATATTCATAGTCTGTTTATTATTATTATTTTTCTTAATTACTCGAGTAATTAATTTACATTTCCTACTATTAATGGGATATTCTTTATTATTTTCTTAATATTAAAGAATATTCCAATATTAAACCTGATTATCATAATTAAATTAGTCTTATTCTTAATTATTCAGTAATTATTCTACATTTGTATATATTAATGGGATTTTCTCAATTAATTTGTTATTATTTCAAGAATATTCCTATGTTAAACCTTATTATCAATATTAAATTAATATATATTATTAAAACTATATATGACTATATATTAGATAAAATGATGTATTATTATGTATAATTTAAAATATGTTCATAGTGTGTATATTAATATCATTTTCTTAATTACTTGAGTAATTAATCTTCTTTATATTAATGGATATTCTTTATTATTTTCTTATTATTCCAAGAATATTTCAATATTAAACATGATTATCATAATTAATTTAGTTAATTATTTCAATACTTGATCTACATTTGTATATATTAATGGGATTTTCTCAATTAATTTCTTATTATTTCAAGAATATTCAATGTTAAACCTTATTATCAATATTAAATTAATATATATTATTAAAACTATATATGGCTATATATTAGATAAAATCATATATTATTATTAAAATATGTTCATAGTGTGTTATTAATATTATTTTCTTAATTATTCGATTTTTTTGCACACATATATAAACACAATCATAAATTTATATATACACGTGCACACGCATTAGAAGCACTTACAAAGACACATATGCACACACATGCACATTGCCCTAAACCAAACTTGAGAAATTATATGTTGCTTCTTTATTGAAAACATCATGTTCAACGCATGTATGATCTATATGTACTCAATCTGTGTGTATGTAACACATTGAATTTACACATGTAATATATATGTATGTCTGTGTGTATACACATGTGTATGTATATATGTGTACTAATATATGCAATGTGTACTTTTCATTTGTTAACACTCTATCTCTTTCTCATACATACACAGTGTCACCATGCATAATCCCTTCTCTCATACATACACACCATGCATGATCATGATCCATAATATGTAGCCTGTCTCTTCTCTCATACATACACACCATGCATGATCCATAATATGTACTGATGTTACAATATTATGTAATATGTATAATGTATATCTGTGTATAACACTCACTCCTCTCATACATAAACACCATGCATGATCCATCCTAACCCTAAACCCTAAACCCTATGTAACACATTGAATTTACACATGTAATATGTATGTATGTTTGTGTGTATACACGTGTGTATGTATATGTGTGTACTAATATATGCAATTGTGTATGAATTTAATTTGTTAACACTTTTCTCTTCTCTTATACATACACACCATGCATGATCCATAAATATGTACTGTCTCTCTTCTCTCAAACATACACACCATGCATGATCCATAATATGTATTGTCACTCTTCTCTCATACATACACACCATACATAATCATGTACTCTGTCTCTTAATATTAATATGTACTAATATGTATGTATGTCTATGTATATAATACTATGTGTGTATATATGTATCGCTGCACGTGAAACTTTAACACTCTCATGGACACACACGTTTAAACCCTTGCATGATTTTATTCTTGGGGTGTATGTGATACACCCACGCACACGCACACGCTGATAATATAATGAAAGAATATTCGTTAGGGCGAATCTATAGTTTATTTTTTTAGGGTTTAAGTATATTATTAAAAGGAATATTCGATTAGGGTTAATATATATTCTATTCCTTTTAGGGTTTAAGTATATTTAGGGTTTGTAAGGCGGAGGCGCGGCGTGAAATCTCCTTCTTCTCTCACACAGGTGAGATCTCTCTCTCTCACACGCACACTCCTGAGTTTATTTATTTATTTTTATTACATATATATATTTATATGTGTGTATCTTAATAATATAATTTAGATCTCTATCTCTCGCACACATACGCACACTCGTACACACACACACACACACACATATATATATATATTTGTGTGTGTTTGTGTTTGTGTATCTGTATAATTTTATTAATTTATTAATTTTATCTCTTGCACACGCACGCACACTCCTGTTTATTTATATGATTTTATTTGTTTTGCTCACACACGCATACTCACAATATACATACACACAACACACACACACACACATATATATACTTATATACATATAATATACATACATATATTATGTGTACCAGTATCTGTATAATTCTATTTATTTATCTATTTCTCGCACACACACGCACACTCCTATACATATATAATATACATACATATATTATGTGTACCAGTATTTGTATAATTCTATTTATTTATCTATTTCTCGCACACACACGCACACTTCTATACATATATAATATACATACATATATTATGTGTACCAGTATTTGTATAATTCTATTTATTTATCTATTTCTCGCACACACATGCACACTCCTACACACACACACACACACACACACACACATATATATATATACACACACACACATGTATATATGTGTTGTGTGTGTGTGTGTTTGTTTATCTGTATGATTTTATTTGTTTCACACACGCATACACACGATATACATATACACACACATATATATATACCTATGTACATATTACATACATATATTATGTGTACCAGTATATGTATAATTTTATTTATTTAGCACACACATACGATATACATAACATATACATATGTGTGTGTATCAATATAATTTTTCTGGTTTGTCTATCTCTGGCACACACACGCACTCTCCCACACACACCACCACACACACACACACACACACACACACATATATATATATATATGTGTGTGTGTGTGTGTGTGTGTGTGTGTAGTGGCGCGATTAATCCCGCCGCCCTTTAGGCAGGCTATTCGATTAGCCTCATGAGCGGCGGGATTAATCCTGCCGCCCTTTAGGCAGGCTACTCGGTTAGCCTCATGAGCGGCAGGATTAATCCCGCCGCCATTTCAGGCAGGCTATTTGGTTAGCCTCATGAGCGGCAGGATTAATCCCGCCGCATACGCATACCATGTGCAGAATCGGGTGGGATTTATCCTACCGCCAAAGGCCTGCCTGAAGGGCCTAGGCGGCGGGATTAATCCCGTCCGATTATGCGCAGGCATTGGCGTCCGACGGGATTAATCCTGTCCAATTCCACACAGGGCATTGGCGTCCGACGGGATTAATCCCGCCGCCTAGGGACCGAGTGAAGGGCCTAGGCGGCGGATTAATCCCGCCGAGCCTTCAATGCCTGTTGGAGGAATGAATCCCGCCACCCTTCCCTTTTTCCTCCATTGGTGAGTCGAACCAATCCCAAACGTTTCTGTCTGAGACGTAGAAGGTTTACAACATACCAATGAAGGGGACTGGAAAGGGTGGCGAGATTCATTTCACCATCCCTTACATGGTGGGCGAGATTAATCCCGCCGCCTTTCTGCCAAATAAATCCTGCCAAGTTCTCTTTGAGACCGAGAAGGGTGGCAGGATTAATTTTGTACTCCTGTTCAAGGCCTCCAGAAAGGTGGCGAGATTAATCCCGCCCACTCTTTCAGGAGGCATTGAAGGAGTGGCGAGATTAATCCCGCCGCACCTTCCATGTGAATATATATGTGCATTAGTATATATAAGTTGCATATCTCATTTTATTTACTTTTATCATCTTATCATAATATTTCGAGTAAAAGTTAGGAATCTATGTAAAACTGTCCAGTGTTCACATTTGTGATGGTTCTAAAACGAAATGTTATCTTTCATTTGCACTAGCACAAAATGTGAGCTTTGAATAGTTAATTCCGTCCACTTCTCTCTGTGTATTATTTTTGTATATTCGGGTTTATACAAGTGTGTGTGCGTTTTTATATGATTTGTATTCATAGTGTATTATTTTGCAGAAGGACGATTTAATTAAACAAGGAGATCGAGTCATTAGTATGAGTCGTCGTCAAATTCTGGGTAAGAATTAAAATAAAATCTATTATACTCGAATATGTGCTTGAACTAATCATGTTTTTATTCAGATGTGGAATTGAGGTGACATTGAAGACGAGAGCAGGAAAAGAGATGGGTAGGGGGATTCTGGAATCAACTTGGCCATATTTCAAACTAAACGGGAAGTGCATTGGAACAACCATAGTTGCTGTCAAACTAACCTCTGTCACATCGCATGGCCAAGCAAAACAATGGAAAGTGGGTGTGCTAGTCAAGCATCCGAAAGCATGCTGTGAACCCAGATTGAACGATGCTCGACACATATGCCTTGTTCCATCCAATGTCACGTTCTCGGATCTAAAGGTCGCCAATTACAACATTAATTTTGGGTGGTTTTGTCGACTTGTGGATAATGACGTTCACGTGTTCACTAATGATGTTGATCGTGGAGTTCTTCTTCAACTCAACGAAAACCCATCTATGGAGGGGATCCAACTGGATGTCTACTTCGAAGATCTTCAGACTCATCGAGTAGGTGTATTCTCATCAGAGATTGCTTCACAATACAGAAAATCCACAAGTGGAGCAATCGTCCCTCTTCACATTGAAGAAGAGCACAACGACATCATAAAGGAGATTGAGAGGGTGGCTTGGTCTCAAGTTCTTTACAGATCACGTTCAATTTGCTTAGAAAATTTCAGGAGCTGGAAGAGTGTGCTGAGAACATTAGAACAACATCAATCGGGGATCACATATGTTGATTCGGATCGTAGAAGAAATCCTCGATCATTTTGTCAGCTGCACCTCTGGCATCCCATGCTGTAATAAGCCACAAGGAAATGATGTTGGATGATAGGATTTACGAGTGTAGGGTTAAGTATTGCAGCATCAGTCCAAACTTCAATTACAAGCCACTCAACCAGGAACGTGTAGTTGAGCTCATGGAGAAGATGAAGGACGACAATTCTTACACCGTTCCCATAATGCTGTTTTGTGTGCATACTATGAGAGAAACAAAGGTGTTGACAAAGTGTGGATCACAACACTGGAACAAATGAGGAAGGTTCAGATGGAGAATAGAAAATCAGTTAAGTACTACATCATTAGTGGCCAGCACACAATTACGGCAGCCTAACGACTTCTCGATGAACACAACAAAGGAACGATGGCAACAAAACTTTCTGAGCATACCCGTGAGAAGTTGACGAAAAGATCAGCATTTTTAGCGAAGCCGAATCTCACAATCGAGCAGTACCATAAGTTATCGGTGGAATCAGACCACCAACCACTACAATAGTAAAATATGGGAGAAGTTCAAACACACGCGAGCCTTGTGGGAATCTCTTCAGCGACCACAAAAAGCTACCGCAGGAAATACACAATCTGCGGACTACCGGGTAAACAAATTTTTTGGGCGGGATTTATCTTGCCGGTATATTAATCTGTCTTTTTTTTTCAGAGAGTTGAAGAAATTATAGCAGTTGATTTTGCCTAGGTGGGCGGGAAGGAAACATCATTTTTCATGATATTGATTTCTTGTCCCGAAGATAGGATCTTTGCCAAATGGTTGGGGATTATAAAGGATGTAGACAACGATTTCAAGCTCACATGGTTGAAGCCTTTAAATGGAACAACGATGGAGGAGATGGAAGTCTTGGCTGATTTGGTGATTGGTGGCAAATTACAGATTAACAACAGCAATCCCACCTCTCCTTTTCATCTTAAGGCAATGGAGTTGAAGACGGTCAGGCACTTCAAGGAGTGGTGGGAATACACTGCCACAAACTGGGTTGGACTTGGCTTCAACATACGAAGAGGTTAGGAAATATTTGCATGTAACAAACGATGATATGCTTGTCGAATGGGTGAATCAATTGGAAGATCTGGGCAAGAAACTATTGCACGCCAACGCCAAGAAGGAGAACATTGCGATGACGCCTTCTCTTATGGCAGTCCTTCAGCAGCGGAGAACCGAGTTGAACCTTATAAAGAGGATGCTACGAATCACGACAAGCCCTATAGATGTTGTTGTTGGATTCGGAGACTTTATGGGGTACCATCACTGCTTGTAGGAAACCGTTTCAATTGTTCGTGATGGATCGGCGGGTGTCAAAAAATCCTTTGACAGACAGGACATTAGAGGATTTGGTGGAGAAACTTAGCCGTGCAAGCATGTACAAAGAAGGTATTTATTATTGAATTCATACTTGCACTCTTGACTGATATCTACGTTTTCAGGTATTTATTTCTTGATTCTTGCTCATGTCACTGATACCTTTGCCTTTGCCTTTGCCAAGAGGAATAAACATCGTTGGACAGGATTTTATATGAATGATGCTGATCCGAAGTGCATTGATTCGGTTGTTCACTTGGTTGTTAGGAATGCGCCAAACAATTTCAAACTTCCAAATGACTGGACAGGCATATGTTTGCACTCCAACGGCCATGAACCTCGATAGCTGAGAGTGATGTATTCGGCAATGTATGTTATCCAAACATTACAAGTCAAGCGGCATGGAGCATCGTCAACTTGATCAGGGGTCCTCACAGTGATGCGTGGGTTTTTGACTACTGCACTAGGGGTCCGTCTTGAAGGAGTGTTACCTTCGGATACATGTGTGTTTGCCATTGAAAAGGATAAGACCATGGTTGAGGACCTGAACAAGTGGATAGAGAGGTTCTCAACTGATTATCCTAACAAACCCATATAGGAGTATTTGAGAAAGTTCCCTCCCGATAAGTGCGATAGTTCTGAAGACGAATCTGGTTCAATGTCGGAGTCTGAGGACGAACTTTAATCAGATATTAGACCACAGAAGTTATCTCGAGGAGTACAGAACATTCACACATGGAAACATCAACAGAAGATACGGAAGATCTTGAACCATCTCACAAGCGGCCTAGACCTTCTTCACCTCACTCAAAAGGTAATAGCGAAGAAGAATTGTTAATGAGTCTTATAGTGACGAATAGTTGTAAATGAGTGTAACATAAGGCATTTTTGTATATTTCGTTTATATTTGTACAGAAAATAAATTCTCAAGGATTAATGAAGTTTTTAGTTCAAACATGGGTCACACATTAACAAGGTAAATAATATACCTTGATAATTTTAAGGTCAGCTAACTATCATTTTGCAAATGTAATGAAATTACTGAGAACATGGATTTCAGCATTGCCTTGAGGTAAGAGAGGGGTTTGGCAAAAATTTCTTGTGCCACATGTCAGAATGACAGAGTTCATGCAAGAAATGGATAATAATGCAACTCAAAACATCGTTACCATGGGGGCCACTTCAGTTTTTTCATCATCATTTTTATTGGCTTCAGTTCCAAAATCAATTTCTTCAGCGCATGCAATATCTGAATTGTAAGGATGATGTACAATTAAATGATAAAGGGATAGGCAACGAGATAGTGTTAACAGATAAATGTGAAAGGGAGCAAACAAGTGATTTGCAAAGTATTCAAGAGGCAACGCTATCCATGTTACTCATGGCCATATTGTGTTGTTGGATGTCAATGGTGTTCTGCTTCATCGACAAGGGCCCGAGGATAGGAAAAATGAAATCAAACAAGGAGATTTCATTCCTTGTCATGTAAATTTCGATATGATATTATTTTTCGTCCAGGGTTGGATCGTCTCTTTCAAAAGCTTAAGGAGATGGGTACGCTTGTGGGGATTTGGTCATGCATGCAGATTCACAACTTAACACTGTTGTTGAATTTGCTTAAGAAACATTGTAGTGTTGCAGAAGAGGTGATTCGTAAAGATTGAATTTTTGACCAGCGAATGTGTTATAAACCTCTTGAATTTCACAATATAAGAAAGGAAAGCAAGCCATACTTCTTCAAAAATGAAAGATTAATTGGGCTTCATGGGGAGATCAGTCACTTAAGGATAATGAAGAATGCACATATCTTAGTGGTAGACGACTCTCCTCAGAAGGCTATGCTCAACCAAAACATTGCTTGTATTCATCCAATCACTTTCGATCCATATTCTGATACTGATATCATGGATGAGCTAGTGAACTACTTGGATACGTGCCTCAAAAGAAGAATCTCGAAAACTTTTGTGAGCAGTATCCACCGTATTAAACATTTCCTGAAGCTTTTCTTTCTCGTGATTTTTGAAGTTTTAATAAAATGATAGCAACCGGGCGCTTTATAATATTATTTTAAGGAACATCATTCTTAGACAGCCTTTATGCAGACCTGGCCTTATTACATCTTATGTATTAACAAGGATGACAACTTTCAATTGCATTCGTGAGAGTGTAAGGTGGTGGCAACAACATCAAAATATTGACTAAAATGATTTGATTAATCCGGAGAGTGATGATTTAGACAAAATGAGAAGATTTCTCTGTATGGTTAGAAGAAAGTATTTATAAATAAATTAACATGTTGATAAAAATGATTTCATTTGTAATTATGTTTGATAGTATTTCTTAATTATTGTAAACTATTTTTAGAATAATATGAATATTCTAAGATATTTTAGGAATATTCCTTACTAAGTAAGGTTATTGAAGGATTAATTAATTAATTAATTAATATTTAAGGCTTAATTACATATTAATTAAATGATTAATTAATAATTAAAACTTAAGTATTAATTAGTAATTTATTTTATATTCCCATTTTCACGTATCATGCCCACTTTAGTTACAACGTGCATCTATACAGAAGTTTGTGGATGCATAGGAGTGAGGAGAGCCTGCGAATGTGCTGACGAACCAACAGAATGTGGATCATGTTGAGGACACAACCTTCGACATTGATATAGGTTTGGAAAACCCATGTATAAGAATCCGTGAACTTACAGGAGTGGAGAGAGCCTGATGAACTGACATGAAGTGAATCTGTTAAGGAGGAATTTTCAACACTGATACAAGAACAGGCATGGTCAATCCTATAACTTGTACTGCCTCAGACACTAAGGACATATCATGCACGCATGAAGGTACAGGATTGATCTTGGTTGCTAGAGAGGAAAATATGAACGTCCTAGACCTTTAGTCGATCTGAGGATTTGCAACCATGAACCATGGCATGCCCAAAACGATGGGAGTCGATCGAGTCTTGATCAAGTTGAAGGAAATTAAACAGTTGAATGCGTCATGACTACAAGAGAGAGGTGTGGTAACATGGGTAACTGCGCCAGAAAAACAATTAGATGACCGTCTGCAACCTCTATAGAACTGCACGTTTCCAACTCACCACCGGAATGCCATGCTGAGTTGCAAAAGTGTCATCCATGAAGCATGCATTTGCACCAGTGTCTAACAGGGCAAACTCCTTAAGCTCTCGGTTATTGAGACGAATGTGTGCAAGAAACTTAAGTGATGGAATGGTATGAGTAGCACCAATGGAGCCTGCACTACATCCAACTTCGCAGCTCTTAGACGAAGTGGACATTGAAGTTTTCTGACTAAACTCCAGCTTCAACTTCACGCGTCTTGAACTTCTTGGCTTTAATAGGATATTCTGCCACCTTGTGTCCTACTTCACCACAATACAAACATAAATTCTCACCGCGACAACATTGCTTCTTAATAGTTGACCCGCTTGTATTTCTTAACACCTCCATAGGGACTACTTTAGAAGGTGTCGCAGAACATATGCTACAGCTGTAAGATTGGCTTATAGGAACTGCTGACGGATTTTTCCTAACAACGGTTGTCACAGTGAACGGCCTGTTGCATGATCTCTGCTAATGTTTGGGCATCCAGTAACGTAAGGAGAAGTCCTTCACGTCATCCCTCAACCCAAACAAAAGTGTTTGAATCAATGTAGTCTCGTCCTATGGAATGTTTGTGCAAAGTTGCTGAAATTCAAATGTATAGACGGAAGCTGGTTAGGATCCTTTTGTTTGAGCTTCCGTTAACTTCGTGCATGCAGAACAATACTTATTGGAATTTCCAAAGCATGCTTCAAAGGCAGCCACTGTCATAGTTCTAACCTGGTGGTTGACTACCTGGGTAAAGACTGTGGGATATGTGGGATATGTGGGCAAAAAGACTCAAGCGTAACTGAGTCATCATGACTAGGGGCCCTCTCATAAACACCAATTAGCCCTTTGCTTAATTGGCATAAGGAGAGAGGGAAAGGTTGTGACAGCCACAAATCTTTCAAAGTCTTCCATCAATAGGTCGTCACGCTCTAGCAAAGGGCAACCCAAGCCCGCAAAGATCCAACTAGTAAGGATGCCAAAATGTCAACCTTTTGTACATAAGTCGAGTAGCATCGTGGTTGCATGCAGATTAAAAGCTTGATTTGATTCAAGAAACCTTGGAAATCGACGCAATTGTCACTGAACTTTTCTGCATTGTTAAACAGGAAAACCGGATATCCCACCTTTTCCTGTTTAACCGGTTTCCTTTCTCCTAGCCTTTACGAAAGGCTACACACTTTCTTTCCTTCAACTCTCCACACATATATATATTAAAACTTCTTCTCTCAAAGCCATAATGACTGGTCTCCGAAGTCAAGGGCAAGAACGGATTTTGGCTATTGCCTTGTTAGATCCATTCATTGAGAGTACACATACATACACACAAGATCTTTAATATGCACCTTTCATTACTAACATGAATACAAAAGACAAAGTGTAGAGAACCTTTATCTCTTGCTGGAACTTCAAATGGAGACCCTCTCTCCTGTTAGAACTTCTTGTGGAGACCCTTCTGGAGACCCTTCTCCCTTGCCCTAACTACCCTTCCTCTCGCCATGTCATCCTTTTCCTTTACGAAATTTCCTTTTCCTTTTTTTCATTTTCTTTACGCACCTTTTCCTCTCGGTAAGGATTTTCCTCCTTCACAGCCTTTCCTTCCATGCTTACTACAGACCTTCCTACCCTTATTCTCTCCACAGTAGGATCTCCTATGCTCCTCTCCTTATTTGTTGCTGTGTCCTCACGGCAACTATCCTACTCCTTCCTTTTCTTCATGGTACTGTGAATTCTCTCCTTTATACTTCCAAAAGTTGTTCTTCACTTTCCTAAGTTCTTGGTTGGAAGTTGATACCTTAAATTGCAGCACTTGATTTCCTGCATCTTGTTCCTTAGGATTTGCATTTGCTTTCTTTTCCTGTTCTTGAATAGTTTTTTCCTTCCTGATCCTTTGGCTTCTTTTTTATGTTTATATTCACTTGCTTTAAAGGATCTGTGGTATACACATATGTATACTCTGAAGGTTGTTCCTACAAATCAATCTTATACAGGATTGCCTTATAAAACTTTTCATGTAATTCAGTGTTAAACAGGAAAAGGGCTCTCTGCCTCACCTTTTCCTATTTAACCTGTTTCCTTCACGCAGACAGGAAACCTTTCATACAACGTACAGGAAAGGCTACACCCTTTCCTTTCTCAACTCTCAATATATCTGTATATATATATCAGACTTCTCCCAGTGCCACTATGACTGGTCTCCAAAGTCAAGGGCAAGAACGGATTTTGGCTATTGCCTTGTTAGATCCATTCATTGAGAGTACATAAACACACACACAAGATTCTCTAATATGCACCTTTCATTACTAACATGAATACAAAAGACAAAGTGTAGAGAACCTTTATCTCCTGCTAAAACTTCAAATGGAGACCCTCCTTCTTGCCCTAACTTCCCTTAACTACTCTTCTCTCGCCACGTCATCCTTTTCCCTTTTCCTTTTCCTTTTCCTTACCTTTTCCTCTCGGTAAGGATTTTCCTCTTCCAAAGCCTTTCCTTCCATACTTACTACGGACCTTCCTACCCTTATTCTCTCTACAGTAGGACGTCCTATGCTCCTAATATTTTACCTTTAACACTGCCCCCTCCTTATTTGTTGTGTGTCCTCACGGCAACACATCCTGCGCATCTCCTGTATTCCACCTCCTCCTGATCCTTGTACTTCTGAAACTCCGCTTCTCCTTATCAGTTCCTGCTGAACCATTGCACCTGAAGACGAAACGCCTGCGTCTCCTTCCTAAGCTGCTCGTTCTCGTCCTGAAGACGCTGGAACTCGTCCACCACACGACATATGGTAGCAGTCTGCTGGTTCTCATCGCGCTCGCCAACCTCTGAAAATTCATGGCTCCTTGTGAGTCGTGGAGGCTTAAGCTCCACACCGGACTTGGAGTCCTCTGCTTAATCGGTCGCTGAACCCTTACTCACAAGTCCCTGGAGTGCGTCATTTCGGCGCCATCACGCTCTCCACTGCTTGTACAATGACCGCTGAATGTCTGCCCTATCTTTAATCGTGTACCCAGCGTTGACCAAATGATTGAATAGACTCGCCGCCATCAGTTGCGTCCAAAGCCTCATTCCCTCCTCCAACGACCTGTTCCACCATCTCGACTGAAGCTGCGCTAGAACCTGTGCAAACTGAATTGCGTGTCTGTAGTCTGCACCTCTTTTCGCGCAAACGCCTTCCTGCGCTTGAAGGAGATATCCGCCTGCATCCGCCGTCAAGATTCTGCTGATCGGCTCCTCCTCCTCCAGGCGGAAATCAGTCACCGGCACACCCTGCGACCCACTTCCCCGATACATCCCTCGTCCATACATACCTGTATGTGTGCGTGGAGAATGCTGAAAGGGCGGCGGATTAAACTGATGCCTCGGAAACTTCGCTCCCCGCGCCATCTCCTCAGCTTCTCTCGCAATTCCCACTACTTCCTCATCGGTTATATCCACCGTTGTGGGTGTAACCGTCGGAAAGGGAATATCCGAGGATACTTTCTGCTTGTCCCCGATCTCCATCGTCTGTTCCCCAACCGTTGGCTCACCCTCATCACATCCCTTCTTCTTATAAGGGTCTATTTCTCCCAACGGGATTATCATCATCCGTCTCTCACGCAACAGTTTACCATATTCTCCTGTTCCTTCCCCACCTGTGGTTCCAGCTCCGACTGAAGTTTTCCACTCTCCTGCCTGGCTTTTGTTCTCCGTTCCTTCTCAACCTCCTTTGGTTCCTCGTCCTCTCCAGGTTCGTCTTCTTCCTCCTGTTCCATCGAAGGTTCTTCTTCCCGTATGATCTCTCCTAACTGCTCGTCTTCCTCCTCGTCAAGGTCTACCACTATTCTCGGCTCGGAGTTATCCTGTACTCCTGGCTTTGACTTCTTACCTTTTTCACCCGATCTAGTATTCCTCCTTGCGGTCGTTGATCTCTCGACCTTTGATTTCTTCCTCTTTGGCGTTCTCTCCACCTGTTTCTCCTCCTCTGCCTGCAGGTCAGCCTCTACTCCTTTTCCCTTCGTCTCCCCCATCTTGCGCTTGGTTTGCTTCTTCTGGAGTGACTCCGTTTCTCTCCTCACTTGCTTCATACGCGCGACTATCTCCGGCCCCGCCGGTTCGCCGTATTGGCGTACATAATCCGCGATTATCTGTACCCATGTGAAGGCCATCATGGACGAAGGCTCTCCCTTTTTCTCTAACTCCTGCATTGCACAGAGGTGCTCCCTCAGCCTTTTCAGCAAATACCTTGCCACTCCTACTGGCCTCTTTTCCTTTAATCCATCATATAAAGACATGACCGGATTCGATGCTGTAATATAAGATGTCCGAAATTCAAATGCGTTAACGATAAAATTCATCGCTAACTGCGTTTCCTCCCTCAGTCGGAAAGCTTCAACCCCACCTTGCTCACGTACTGTTTGCCTTCCTTTAAGTACTCTGTGAGGTGTGCCTTCTCGGCCTTTACCTCTCCTTCCGAATGTGGGAGGTGAAATACCTCCTCCACCAACCTATCGGTGAAAAGGAGTTTCCTCTCCTCTGCATAAGCTACAAATCCTGTATCCGGCTTCTCCACCTTCTCCAAAAGCATCACTAAGGTGAAGCATTCTTCATCATGAGGCTCGGCATCTCTTAGAATCTCCGCGTATGGCCACAAGCCTATCTCTCGCAGAACCTTCTCCATTTCACAGGAAAATCCCATTTGGTGTGCATCAGCTGTACATTCCCCACTCTCTCTCCATCCGGAGGATTCACCAGCTCCCGGCAATTCCGCGCAGACACAAGACCCTTCTTTGCCGACATCTCTCTCTCACTGCGAAACCCTAGATCTGCTGCCTTGTTTTTCGTGCACTTCAGAGAGCAGAATATGCTCTTCAACTCAACATAAATATTACTCCCTTCAACGAGGTATTTCCTTATCTTATTAAGGTTAACCTTTCCTTTATCTCTCCTTCCAATGTTTCCAAATCCACCACACCTTCGTCCTTTACAGATTTAACCCGAAAAGGGCCTATCCAGTTCAAATTAAACTTTTGGCCTATTTCATCCACCTTTCCCCTGTACCAAAGGACGAGATCACCTACCTTTATCTCTTTGCCTTTCCTTCGCCTATCTAGCCAAACCTTCCGCCTTCTCTGAATCGCCTGTATCGTCCACAGGGCATGCATTCTCCTCTCATCTAACTTCTCTAGCTCTATTAAACGAGCTTCCAAAGACTCCTTCTCCCCCATCCTATATTGAATTGCTATTCTCAAGGACGGCACAATATACTCCATCGGAGTTATAGCCTCCAATCCATACGCAAGCTTAAAAGGTGTCGTACCTGTAGTCACCTTATAGCTGTTCTATAGGCCCATAATACTTCTGGTAACCTTTCATCCCAATCCTTCTTATTTTCCTGAACCACCTTCCTTAAAACGTTTTTAAGGACTTTGTTTGTAGATTCAGCTTGTCCATTACCTTGTGGGTAATATGGTGTAGACTTCTTATGTTTTATCACAAACTCCCTCATAAGCATTTCTATTGTTTCATTCACGAAATGCTTTCCTCTATCACTCACAATTTCCTTAGGAATACCATAACGTACTATTATAGTATTATATATAACCTTCGCTGTATTATATGCATCAGCCTTTCTCATAGGCTCTGCCTCTACCCATTTAGTCATATAATCTGTTAAAACCAATATATATTGATTCCTTTTTGAACTTATAGGATTAACTGGTCCTATAAAATCCATTCCCCATTTTTGGAAAGGTTCCAATGGTAGAACTGGATTATAAGGTTGTATTTGTTTCTTTGGAGGCAATTGTGCACGTTGGCATTTATCGCATGCCTTACAATATCTATTTACATCTCTCCATAAAGTAGGCCACCATAACCCTGCCTGAAGGATTTTCCTTCCTGTTATTTCCTCTGCAAAATGTCCTCCTGCAAGGCCTGAATGAGCCTCTTTAAGAACCTCTGGGGCCTCTAAAGGATCCACACACCTTCGTAATACCCCATCGGACCCTAGTTTATACAGCTTTCCTCCCACGAGAGAAAAGTGTCGTGTCCTCACGACAAAGAGCTTCCTTTCATCGGGCGTCTTATAAGTAAGTGGTACTATTCCAGTGGCTAGATATTGTGTAATATGATCTAACCACCTTAATGGAACATCACACGAAATAAACTGGCATCAGGAAAGTCATCCATAGTACGAATCGGAAGTTCGCCTGTTTTAATACGACTTAAATGATCAGCCTGTTCGTGTTGCTTTCCAGGTTTATGAATTATTTCAAAATCATATTCCTGTAGAAGTAGGAACCACCTGGCTAACCTTCCTGTAAGTACCGGTTTATTAAGTAAATATAATAAAGCTTATGATCCACAAAAAGTTTTACTTTATTAGCCAAAAGATAATGTCTAAATTTGTGGATGGCATATACCATGCCCAATGCTTCCTTTTCTGTAGTAGTGTAATTTACCTCTGCAGGTGTGAGCCTGCGACTAGCATAATAAATAGGACGATCCTTACCGTCCTCTTGCATTTGCGTAAGGACAGCTCCTATAGCAATATCAGAGGCATCAACTTGTACATGGAATTCCCGATCCCACTTGGGACTAACCAATATGGGGGCTTTAATAAGAGCCGTCCGAAGGTTATCAAATGCCTCTTGACACTCTAAAGTCCAAACATATGGCACATCAACCTTAAGCAATCGGTTAAAGGTTTGGCGAGTTTAGCATAATGCTTTATGAACCGCCTATGGTAGCCTATTTTGCCTAAAAACCTTCGTAACTCCTTTATATCCTGTGGTGGTTGTAGGCTAAGGATAACCTTAACCTTGTCCTGATCAACCAATATTCCTTCCCTACAAACCACATGTCCTAAAAGGACTCCTGATTTAACAAAAAAATTACATTTTTCTGGATTTAAAGCAACTGAATTTTGTCTGCATTTCTGGAAACATTTTTCCAAACACTGTAAATGTTCCTGTTTTGTACTATACACACTAAAGTCATCCATAAAGACTTTCATAAAATCTAAAAGGTATTCACGAAAGGTATCCGTTATAATTCTTTGAAACGTAAAGGGTGCATTACATAAGCCAAAAGGCATAACCCTATAGGCATAGGCACCCCACGGACTTATAAAAGCGGTCTTATGTTGATCTGCTGGAGCTACCATCACCTGATTATATCCTGAAAAGCCATCCATAAAGGAATACATTTCATGGCCTGCGACATTATCCAGCATTTCCTCTGTGAAAGGAATAGGAAAGATATCCTTAGTTGTAACATCATTTAGCTTTTTATAATTGACACACACTCTTAGCTTCCCATTCTTTTTAGGGACGATCACGAGTGGTGACAACCATTGCGCTCCTTGTATAGGATATATAAAGCCAACCTTCAACAGTTTATCAATCTCCTCTTTCACCAATTTAGCATAGTTAGGATTCATCCTGTATGCACTTTGTTTAGCCGGTTGGCATCCCGGCAATAATTGAATAGTGTGCATACATATCTCTGGTGGTATTCCTTTAAGATCCTGATAGGACCATGCAAATACATCCTTGTATTTGGCTAACAACATCAATCCTTTATCCCTAAAATCCGGATCCAATCCTTGAGCTATATTTAATATCTTAGGTTCCATTTCTGTACCTATATTAACTTGCTCTAAAGGATCGTTCGTGTAGATATATGTATATTCAGCAGGTTGTTCCTGCAAATTCATTTCATAAGGAACAGACTTATAAAATTTTTCCTGCAAGCCCAGATTGTTCTGTTCTTGTTCCTTTTGAAAGATGCTTTTCCTTTCCTTCAGAATAGCATATAAATCAATCTCTGCAAGAGCTTTTAGATCAGGATATGTTTTTAAAATTGCTCTTCCTCCTGATCATCCAAGCCCCGCACCCAATCATACCCTTCCAATGCAACTGGCCGATCCTTCTGTGCTAAGTATCCCTTAGCATAGTATGAATATCGACCTTCAAGTCACCTTGTTCTATTGTCATTTTTCCTGAGCCCCAATCCTGCACCGCTTGGGCCACCTTAAGCCAAGGTCGTCCTAACAACATAGTATATGTTGCATCCTGTCCTTCCATTCGTAGGACAATTAAGGATATTTTGTATTTAAGTCCTTTAACGGATATAGTGACTGCTCTCACAATGCCCAATGGCCTTACACTTCGTTGATCAGCCATTTTAAGGTTAAATGGAGCCGGTTGGATAGGTCCCAAACCCATCTTTTTACATTCTCCTTCCTCAATAAAATTCACACCTGAACCTCCATCTATTAATACTCTCTTTAACTTATTCCTTCCCACATATACTGTGATGCAAGGAACATGTCCATCATAATCACCTTCATACAGTACTTCCTTATCCATTTTACAAACTGTATATCCTTCACGTGAAGGTGATGTTTGCTGAACTAAACTTAATGCATTTAATATCTGGTTTCTTATGTAAGGAGCTACCTTTATCAACTGTCCAAGCGTAATCTTTATCTCCTGATTTATAGCTTGGTGATACATGGAGTCCATTGTTTTATCATGTAATGGTAATAACTTTGTTCACCTTTATCTATATCACCTTTATCTGTACCTTCTGATTCGTTATCAGTCTGACCTTTCTGGTCAGAATCCTGCTCCTGCTTGCTTACATTTTCCTGTAACAAGCTCTCCTTCTTGTTAGGGTAGTAACTACCTCACCTTCTCCATAACAAGAGGATTCCTTCTTCTTCTCTTGAAGAGCTATAACTGCCCTTACCACGGGTGGATACTCTTCTTTTCCTCCTAGGACATTCCCTAGAGATATGTCCTGTTTCACCACATGTATAACAAACATGGGAAGGAAAATTCCTACCCTGCGATCCTTTGTTTATCATTTCCTTGTTTGTAGGAATCATTTCTGCCTCTTTGACCTTGATATGGTCTTTCCTCTCCTCTATATTGCCTATCATTTCTTTCAGGATAAGGTCTATCATTCTGCCACACCTTATATGGACCATTTCTTCCTGCATAATAATTTTCCTCTCTAATTTCGTAAGGATTATCATTCCTTCGGTCATAATATCCACTGTTCCTATTCTGATAAGGAACTTCATTCCTTCTGCCATATATATTGTTCATGTTCTCATAAGGAACAGCATTATCATTCCTCTCATTGCCACGGTTCCTATTAGGTGGGAACCTTCTAGGAGGTGGACGTTCATCCATTCTCCTTTCTCTCTCTATACTAGCCACATTCTAATTTAGGAAATGTTTACAGTTCCTAGCCACATGTCCTTCCTTTCCGCATATCTGGCATGTAGGCAATTGCAGTCTACATTCCTCTACCGTATGACCAAAATTATTACATTTAGTACACCATACTTTTTCCTTTAACTCCTCTTTAACTGTCATTCCTTTTAAAGTTTTCATCATTTGAGCCAATGCTTTCTCATCTATAGGATATTTTCGAACTTTTACTACATCAACTTCTCTTCCTCTTCATCAGAGGATTCTTCCTTTCTTCCATATACTTTCAGCTTTCCTTCTGCAATCTTTTCTATCTGCCTTCTCTTCTTCTCATATATTTTTAATTGATTAACGAGATCCTCTTTATCCTTTTAATTGATAGTGAGTGCTAGATCTCTATATGGTTTTAGCAACCCTTGCTTATACCATTGCAATAAGGCATCCATCTTCACATATGCCTTACACTTTTTCTCATGTTTCTTAAAATGGTGTGTATATTCATCTATCTTTTCTGTTTTTGCCTTGAAGGATAGTCCTTAACTTCTCTAAATGTTCCTCCGGCAATTCCTCCTTTCTAAAATATTCCTTAAATGCATCAGTAACCTTCTGATAATTCTCTCTAACCTCCTTTTCTAAATCATAATACCAATCAGAGGCATTTCCTTTCAATGTATGTGGAAATATAAGCAGCCTTTCTGCATCCATCACCTTATACAGTTTTACTACTTCTTCAAACTGTTGTAAGTGCCTTTTCGGATTTTCCTTCTTTCCTGCAGAGAATGTGGGATACATCACCATACCCCCAAACATTCCCGGGAAAAGTGCCATATTTGTAATAATCCTTTGCTCTGGTGTATTTCCTCTTACACCTTCCTCCCTTCCTCTTCGGGAGTTCTCAGGAGATCCTTCTCCTTGCAATCTCGGTATATGAACAGGCACTCCTCCTCTCACTGTTTCCTCTAAACCAGCTGTTTGATACTGCCTCCAATTCTCTGGATCAGCCTCAGATTTCTGTATTGTTTCTGCAATATCCTCTACTATCTTGCCAAGGATTTTTGACATCTATTTTCGTCAGTTTCAGGTTGCTGTTGGGCAGCCACTCTATTGGCCTGCCTTTGGTTCCTCTGATCAGCTAAGGCTGGATCAGGACGATGGTTCCTCCACGGTTCCATTCATTCCTTCTCCTTTACACATTCGGCTCTACACCTTCCGAGCCTTTTTCAGAATGAGAATTTTCTCCTTTTTAGCCTCTTTTCTCAATGAATGCTAACACTGCAATGGCGAAATCCCATTGTGGTCGCCAATTGTTAAACAGGAAAAGGGCTCTCTGCCTCACCTTTTCCTATTTAACCTGTTTTCTTCACGCAGACAGGAAACCTTTCATACAACGTACAGGAAAGGCTACACCCTTTCCTTTCTCAACTCTCAATATATCTGTATATATATATCAGACTTCTCCCAGTGCCACTATGACTGGTCTCCAAAGTCAAGGGCAAGAACGGATTTTGGCTATTGCCTTGTTAGATCCATTCATTGAGAGTACATAAACACACACACAAGATTCTCTAATATGCACCTTTCATTACTAACATGAATACAAAGACAAAGTGTAGAGAACCTTTATCTCCTGCTAAAACTTCAAATGGAGACCCCTCCTTCCTTGCCCTAACTTCCCTTAACTACTCTTCCTCTCGCCACGTCATCCTTTTCCCTTTTCCTTTTCCTTTTCCTTACCTTTTCCTCTCGGTAAGGATTTTCCTCTTCCAAAGCCTTTCCTTCCATACTTACTACGGACCTTCCTACCTTATTCTCTCTACAGTAGGATGTCCTATGCTCCTAATATTTTACCTTTAACATTCAGGTCTATCATTTTCCTTCTGCTGAACAGTTTTATTTCCTTTCAGCACTATATTAAAGTCAATATCTGTTAAGACCTTTAAATTAGGATATGTTTTCAGGATTTCTACTTCTTCCTGATTATCTAGCCCATTAAACCAATCATATCTTTCTAGTCGGATTTCCTTTTTAACATACCTTTTAGTATGATTATAGATCATTGGTTTTCCTTCTCCTTCTTCTACCATCATCTTTCCTGTTCTTCCATTCTGAATAACCTTATCAAACTTAATCCATAGTCTGGTTAAGAACATAGTATAAATAGTATCCTTTTCTTCTTTTTGTAGGACAAGCAAGGATATCCTATATTTGAATCCTTTTACTGTGATAGTGACTCCTTCATTATGCCTAGTGGCCTTACACTTCGTTGATCAGCCATTTTAAGGTTAAATAGGGCAGGTTGAATTGGTCCTAAACCCATCCTTTTACATTCACCTTCTTCAATAAATTCACACCTGAACCTCCATCTATTAACACTCGTTTTAACTTATTTCTTCCCACATATATTGTGATGCAAGGAACTTGTCCATCATAATCACCTTCATACAGTACTTCTTTATCCATTTTATAGACTGTATATCCTTCACTCGAAGGTGGTGTTTGCTGAACTAAGCTCACTACATTTAATATTTGGTTTCTTATATAAGGAGCTACCTTTATCAATTGTCCAAGTGTAATTTTTATCTCCTGATTTATAGCTTGGTGATACATGGAATCCATTGTTTTTATCATGTAATGGTAATAATGAAAAACTTTGTTCACCTTTATCTATATCACCTTTGTCTATACCTTGTGATTCATTATCAGTCTGACCTTTCTGGTCAGGATCCTACTCATGCTTGCTTACATTTTCCTGTAACAAGCTCTTCTTCTTGTTAGGAATAGTAACTACCTCACATTCTCCATCATAACAAGAGGATTCCTTCTTCTTCTCTTGAAGAGCTATAACTGCCCTTGCAACGGGTGAATACTCATCCTTTTCCTCCTCTATTTGAATAAGCCGTGTTGTAGGCTGTACATTAGTCATTCTGGTGGAAGTAGGAGGTTGTACATTCCGCCTAGGACATTCCCTAGAGATATGTCCTGTTTCACCACATGTATAACAAACCTGGGAAGGAAAATTCCTACCTTGTGGTCCTTGTCTATCATTGACCTGATTATATTGTTCATTTCTGCCTCTTTGACCTTGATAAGGTCTTGCTTCTCCTCTATATTGTTTATCATTTTTTTCTGTATAGGATCTATCCTTTTGTCGTCCATTGTATGGACCATTTTTCTCTCCATAATACCTATCCTCTCTGTTTTCGTAAGGAACATCATTCCTTCTTCATAATATCCACTGTTCCTATTCTGATAAGGAACTTCATTCCTTCTGCTATATGTATTGTTTCTGTTCTCATAAGGAATAGCATTATCATTTCTATCATTCCCACGATTCCTATTAGGTGGGAACCTTCTAGGAGGTGGACGTTCATCCATTCTCCTTTCTCTCTCTATACCAGCCACATTCTAGTTCAGGAAATGTCTGCAGTTTCGGGCTACATGTCCTTCCTTTCCGCAGATTTGGCATGTAGGCAGTTGCAGCCTACATTCCTCCACTGTATGGCTCGGATTGTTACATTTAGTGCACCATACCTTTGCCTTTATTCCTCCTTAATTGTCAATCCCTTTAAGGTTTTCATCATTTGAGCCAATGCTTTCTCATTTATTGGATATTTACGAACCTTTACTACATCAGCTTCCTCTTCCTCTTCATCAGAGGATTCTTCCTTTCTTCCATATACTTTCAGCTTTCCTTCTGCAATCTTTTCTATTTGCCTCCTCTTCTTCTCATATATTTTTAATTGATCAATGAGATCCTCTCTATCCTTTTCATTGATAGTAAGTGCTAGATCTCTATATGGTTTTAGCAATCCTTGCTTATACCATTGCAATAAGGCATCCATCTTTACATATGCCTTACACTTTTTCTCATGTTTCTTAAAACGGTGTGTATATTCATCTATCTTTTTCTGTTTTGCCTTGAAGAATAGTCCTTAACTTCTTTAAATGTTCCTCCGGCAATTCCTCCTTTCTGAAATATTCCTTAAATGCATTAGTAACCTTCTGATAATCCTCTCTGACTTTCTTTTCTAAATCATAATACCAGTCAAAGGCATTTTCTTTCAATGTATGTGGAAATATAAGCAGCCTTTCTACATCCGTCACCTTATACAGTTTTACTACCTCTTCAAACTGTTGTAAGTGCCTTTTCGGATTTTCTTTCTTTCCTACAGAGAATGTGGGATACATCACCGTACCCCCAAACATTCTCGGGAAAAGTGCCATATTTGTAATAATCCTTTGCTCTGGTGTATTTCCTCTTACACCTTCCTCCCTTCCTCTTCGGGAGTTCTCAGGAGATCCTTCTCCTTGCAATCTTGGTCTATGAACAGGCACTCCTTCCGTTCCTCTCACAGTCTCCTCTAAACCAGCTGTTTGATATTGCCTCCAATTCTCTGGATCAGCCTCAGATTTCTGTATTGTTTCTGCAATATCCTCTACTATCTTACCAAGGATATTTTGACGTCTATTTTCGTCAGTTTCAGGTTGCTGTTGGGCAGCCACTCTATTGGCCTGCCTTTGGTTCCTTTGATCAACTAAGGCTGGATCAGGATGATGGTTCCTCCAAGGTTCCATTTGTCACAACCCGATACAGGATACAGGATTCTGGATACAGGATACAGGATGCAGGATTTCGGATACAGGATACGGGTTACAGGATATGCCTACAGGATATTCCTACAGGATATACCTATAGGATATTCCTATAGGATATGCCTATAGGATATGCTACAGGATATGCCTAGAGGATAAGGGACACTATTCTTAGCTCATGACTAGATTAGACTCATGACTAGATTAGCTTGGAGTTGTGAGCATAAAAGCTCCGACCTAATTGTTGTACAATCAGTTACTATCAACACCAATCTTTCTACGATCATTCTTGTTCTTGTCTTGTTCTAGTCTTGTCTTGCTCCTTTGCCTCCTGCTCTTGTCTCGCTCCTGGATCCTGTCCTGTTCTTATCTCGCTCCTAGATCCAGTCCTGTTCCTGTCCTATTCCTGGATCCTGTCCTGCGTCTTGTCTTGCTCCTGAGTTCCTAGTTCCTGTCTTGTTTCCTATCTTGCTCCTGAGTCAAGCCTTCCTACTCTTGGAATCCTGCTCACTTCCTGTTTCCTAGATCGTGGCTTGACAGTTTGATAGTAATGCTTCATAGTTCTCCGTTTCCAGCTACCTTTTTCTTGATTCTTTTCCTTCATTTCCTCCTCCTTTTTTCTTTCCTAGATCATGGCTGATTTGAGCGCTTTCAACGCGAGCACCAAATGTTACTTCATGAGCTGACCACTTTGCGCCAAGTGGTCATCGACCTGCAAGGTTCCACCAATGCGGCACATGCAATTGCTGATGCATCCTCCAAGGCTACTGCGCAGGCTCTCTCTCTCAAGCATCGGTGGTTTCCTCTCCATCGAACTTTTCTTCGGAGCCGAAGATCAGCATGCCAGAAAAGTTCGGTGGCAATTGCACCGATTTCCAAGGTTTCCTAAATCAGATCCGGCTCTTGATCCGCATGCAACCACGCCGCTACTCAACTGATGCACAAAAGGTTGGCCTTTTGGCATCCTTGCTAGTTGGATCTCCACGAGCTTGGGTTGCCCCTTTGCTGGAACGTGACGACCCATTGCTAGAAGATTTTGAAGGTTTCATGGCTGCCTTTGAAGCCTGCTTTGGAGATCTTGATAAGTATCGTTCAGCATGCACAAATTTACGGAGGCTCACACAAGGATCCAGACCAGCTTCCGTTTATGCATCCGAATTTCAGCAATTGTGCACGAACATTCCATGGGACGAGACTGCATTGATCGAACACTTTCGTTTTGGGCTGAGGGATGACGTGAAGAACCTTCTCCTTACGTTACCGGATGCTCAAACGTTAACAGAGATCATGCAACAAGCCGTTCGTTGCGACAACCGTTTGTTCGAGCTCCGTCAGGAAAATCCCGTCAACAGTTCATGCCAACCAATCATGTAGCCGTAGCACATGTTCCTACGACACCTTCTGGAGCAGTTCCTATGGAGGTTAACAAATCCAAGCGTGGCCCACTTTCAACTGCTGAGAAGCAACGTCGTCGGGGTGAGAACCTATGCTTGTATTGTGGTGCAGCAGGACACAAGGTGGCGGAATGTCCTAATAAAGCCAGAAAGTTCAAGACGCGTGAAGCCGAAGCTGAAGTTCAGTCGGAAAACTTCAATGTCCACTTCGTCTAGGAGCCGTGAAGTTGGACGTAGGTGCAGGCTCCATTGGTGCTGCTCACCATTCCATCACTCAAGTTTTCTGTACACATTCGCCTCAATAACCGAGAGCTCAAGGAGTTTGCCAATACAGGATACAGGATGCAGGATACAGGATGCAGGATACAGGATTCCGGATACAGAATACAGATGCAGGATGCAGGATACAGGATATGGGTTACAGGATATGCCTGTAGGATATTCCTACAGGATATACCTATAGGATATTCCTATAGGATATGCCTATAGGATATGCTACAGGATATGCCTAGAGGATAAGGGACACTATTCTTAGCTCATGACTAGATTAGACTCATGACTAGATTAGCTTGGAGTTGTGAGCATAAAAGCTCCGACCTAATTGTTGTACAATCAGTTATATCAACACCAGTCTTTCTACGATCATTCTTGTTCTTGTCTTATTCTTGTCTTGTCTTGCTCCTGAGTTCCTAGTTCCTGTCTTGTTTCCTATCCTGCTCCTGAGTCAAGCCTTCCTACTCTTGGAATCCTGCTCACTTCCTATTTCCTGGATCGTGGCTTGACATGCTTTGCGAAAGGGCTCTTGCTAACAAGCTTAGGTTGTTCAACCCCTAGATTCCGAGGAGAACACTCTCCTAGCCAAGTGTGTCAAAGCACACCTAGTTACAAGACCTAACCTCTTTTGAGCAAATGCTTAAGGCTTAGCACCCCATAGCCTGTTTTTAAATTATATTTTTTAAAACATGTGTTATAGTGAGAACTCATTTCACACACTTTCTATTAAAATGTAATGTGCATTTTATGTTTGAATATGTCCCTTTTTTTAAAGCACATTTGAATATAAGCATTTCCTCATTTGAACATTATTGCCAAAATTGATTAAATCTTGACTTAAACTAGAACTTAAACATATATTGTCATGTTTTTAAATCATGTGTTATTCTAATTTCATATTCCTAATAATAAAATTTCAATAAAGTGTAGACTTAGCATATCACGTGATCCACTTCATATTTAAAATTCACATATTCACATAATAAAGTGTGTGTGTATTGTTATTATCAAAGCCACGATCCAAGAGCAAGGAGGCTTGACTCAAAAGCAGGACAAGAATTAAGAATAAGACGAGAACATGAGGTAAGGAACAAGACAAGAATATGATCGTAAAATGACTGGTGTTGATAATAAAACCTTCAACACCATTTTTCATTTTATTTTTGTTGTGTCCTTAATGCAACCTTATTGTTGGTACATCGACCTCTTCGTCACCCTCCTGGTACTCGATGTAGTTTTCCTTGTATTTGTGAATTCTTTTGCATGTTTCTTCAATTGTTTTTACACCTTAATTCATGACCCGATACAGGATGTAGGATTCCAGATACAGGATATAGGATTCCAGATACAGGATACAGGATATAGGATACGGGATACATGATATACCTACAGGATATGTCTACAGGATATGCCTATAGGATATGACTATAGGATATACCTACAGGATATACTTACAAGATATGCCTACAGGATATGTTACAGGATATACCTATAGGATAAGGGTCACCATTTTTAGCTCATGACTAGATTAAGCTCATGACCATATTAGTTCTTAAAGTTGTGAGCATAAAAACTCCAACTTAATTGTTGAACAATCAGTTATTATCAACACCAGCCTTTGTACGATCAATCTTGTCTTGTTCTTGTTTTGCTCCTTGCTTCTTGTTCTTTCCTTGTCTTGCTCCTGTTCTTGTCCTACTCATGTCTTGTTCCTAGTTCATGTCTTGCTCCTGTCTTGTTCTTAGTCTTTGTCCTACTCCTAAGTCAAGCCTCCTTGCTCTTGGATTGTGGCTTGACAGTTTGATAATAACTCCTTTCATAGCTCCCCGATTTCTAGTTACTTTTTTTTCTTAGCTTTTCTCCTTTTCTTTTCTTCTTTTTTCTTTCACGAATCATGGCAGATTTTGAGCAATTCCAATTGCGAGCACCAAATGTTACTTCATGAGTTAACCACTTTGCGCCAAGTGGTCACAGATCTGTAAGGTTCCACCAACATGGCGCATGTAGCTGTTGATGCATCCTCCAAAGGTTGCTGCATAGGCTCTTTCTCAAGCATCCATGGTTTCCTCTTCATCGAACTCTTCTTTAGAACCAAATATCAATATGCCTGTTAAAGGTAAAATATTAGGAGCATAGGAGATCCTACTGTGGAGAGAATAAGGGTAGGAAGGTCTGTAGTAAGCATGGAAGAAAAGGCTGTGAAGGATTACCGAGAGGAAAAGGTGCGTAGGAAAAGGAAAGAAAGGCTGTGAAGGAAGAAAATCCTTACCGAGAGGAAAAGGTGAGTAAGGAAAAGGAAAAGGAAAAGGAAAAGAAAAAGAAAATCTCGTAAAGGAAAAGGATGACGTGGCGAGAGGAAGGGTAGTTAAGGAGTAGTTAGGGCAAGGGAGAAGGGTCTCCAAAAGGGTCTCCACAAGAAGTTCTAACAGGAGAGAGAGTCTCCATTTGAAGTTCCAACAGGAGATAAAGGTTCTCTACACTTTGTCTTTTGTATTCATGTTAGTAATGAAAGGTGCATATTATAAGATCTTATGTGTATGTATGTGTACTCTCAATGAATGGATCTAACAAGGCAATAGCCAAAATCCGTTCTTGCCCTGACTTCGGAGACCAGTCATTGTGGCTTTGAGAAAAGGAGTTTTAATATATATATGTGTGGAGAGTTGAAGGAAAGAAAGTGTGTAGCCTTTCGTAAAGGCTAGGAGAAAGGAAATCGGTTAAACAGGAAAAGGTGGGATATCCGGTTTTCCTGTTTAACATTTGGCGACCACGGAGGGATTTCGCCATTGCAGTGTTAGCATTCATTGAGAAAAGAGGCTAAAAAGATAGAATTCTCATTTTGAAAAAGACTCAGAAGGTGTAGAGCCGGATGTGTAAAGGAGAAGGAATGAATGGTGTCAAGCCACGATCCAGGAAACAGGAAGTGAGCAGGATTCCAAGAGTAGGAAGGCTTGACTCAGGAGCAGGATAGGAAACAAGACAGGAACTAGGAACTCAAGAGCAAGACAAGACGCAGGACAGGATCCAGGAGTAGGACAGGAACAGGACTGGATCTAGGAGCGAGATAGGAACAGGACAGGATCCAGGAGCGAGACAAGAGCATGAGGCAAAGGAGCAAGAACAAGAACAAGACAAGAACAAGAATGATCGTAGAAAGACTGGTGTTGATAGTAACTGATTGTACAACAATTAAGTCGGAGCTTTTATGCTCACAACTCCAAGCTAATCTAGTCATGAGTCTAATCTAGTCATGAGCTAAGAATAGTGTCCCTTATCCTCTAGGCATATCCTATAGGCATATCCTACCCGAAGGCATTGCCAAACCCATCTCGGACTGCAGTTCGGACGCATGCACCAGCCAATCCTGTATCCGGAATCCTGTATCCTGCATCCTGTATCATGTATTGGGTTGTGACAGCACCTCCTCCCTAAGGACGAGTTCCACGAGTCTTAGAACCTGGTTTAGCAGGATAATGCCGATGGAAGGCAGCAACTTTGGAAGAAGCATGGAGTAAGTTGGATGCAGGTTCCCAAGTGCGATCGATAGGCAAATAACCTTTCCAATCCACCAAGTATTGAAGTTGGTGGCGATGAAGACGAGAATCAAGGATGTCTGCAACTTCGTACTCAGGTTCACCAGCAATGACCACAGGAGGGGGAGGAGAAGAAGCACGACTAGGAAGAGAAGAAGGATGATACGGCTCCAACAAGGAGGTGTGAAACACAGGATGAAGTTTCACTGTGGATGGTAACTCGAGTCGGAAAGCTACAGGATTTACCTCCGCCACGATCCTGTAAGGGCTCAATCGTTGAAAATCCAACTTAGAAGAAGGCATGTTGGTGCGAATGTGTCGACGAAAAAGCCACACGAGATCGCCAATCTTATATGCAGGTGCTGATTGACGGTGAGCATCAGCATGATGCTTGTATCGTTCATGTGCCTGCTGAAGATGAACCCGGAGATCATCCTGTACCTGACGAAGATGTTGGAGACGATCCTGTACTGCAGGAGCGAAAGAAGGAGAAGCAGGAGGAGTAAAGTTAAAACGTGGATGGTGGCCTGTAAGAGCAAAGAAAGCTGTCTGGCCTGTAGATGCGTGAATGGAGTTGTTGTAGGCAAACTCCGCCATAGGAAGAAGGTCCAACCAATTATCCTGTTGGTAACTGATGAAGCAGCGAAGATATTGCTCCAAGGTCTGAATTGTGCGTTCTGACTGCCCATCCGTTTGTGGGTGATATCCTGAAGAAAGATCCGCTTTAACCTGTAAACTCCGGGAAGAAGCTCTCGCCAAAACTTGGACATGAATTGTGGACCTCGATCAGAAACAATGCTCTCAGGAAGACCATGGTGTCGAAACACTTCGTGGATCACCAACTCAGCAATTGTCTGGCCTGTAGCAGTCTTGTTACATGGTAGGAAATGAGCCTGTTTGGTGAAACGATCAACCACCACAAGAACTGCATCAAATCCCGAGAAGGAGGAAGATCTGTGAGGAAATCCATAGAAATGGATCTCCAAGGAGCAGAAGGAATAGGAAGAGGACGAAGAAGACCAGAGGGTGCATGACGAGGCATCTTCGACCTGTTGCAGGTGTCACAACTCCGTACAAACCTTTCCACAAAACCTCGCAACCCAGGCCACCAATAGTTGCGAGTCACCAACTCAACTGTCTTGGCCACACCAAAATGTCCTGTAGCCGGGGTATCATGACAATCCTGTACCACACGAGTCCTGCAAATACCAACAGGAATGTACAGGAGACCTTCCCGGTACAGGAGTCCGTCCTGTATGGCAAACAGCGTGTCAGGACTAATGTGTGAGAACACATTCCTTGCCAAGTCGTCTGTAGCCAACTGCGAACGGATGTCCTGTAAAAGTGTTGAGTCTGCTGGAGCCTGATGAACCTGTAGTGCCGCAAGCCGGAATCGATCAGGACCCAACAGCACTTGTCTTTAACAGTCATATGCAGGATCGCCTGGGACCGGTGCAAGATAAGAGCGTCTAGACAATGCGTCCGCCTTGCCATTCCGAAAACCGGGCCTGTAGACAATGACGAAATCAAAACGTGATAGGAACTCCGCCCACCTAGCTTGTCGTCGACTGAGAACTCGAGCCGTTTGAAAATACTTCAGGTTCTTGTGATCCGTAAAAACTTGTACAGGATGCGCAACACCTTCTAGGAAATGCCGCCACTCCTCAAACGAATCCACAATGGCCTTGAGTTCCTTGTCATGAATCTCGTAATTGATCTCCGCCGAAAGGAACTTACGGGAGTGAAAAGCTACAGGATGAAGCAACTTGTCTTCTCTAACTTGTGATAGGACGGATCCTACTGCAAAATCTAAGGCATCTGCTTCAACGAAGAAAGGACGAGAAGGATCAGGATGTGCTAAAATCGGAGCTGTTATGAAGGTGTCCTTGAGTGTTGTGAATGCATGTTCCGCCTTGTCGGACCAAGAGAAAACCTCTGTGCGCTTGGTGAGTTCCGTGAGTGGAAGTACACACTTGGAGAAGTCCTGTATGAACCGCCTGTAGAAGTTTGCAAAGCCAAGAAAACATTGTACATCTCGTACAGACTTGGGCCTCTCCCACTCCACGATGGTCTTCACCTTGTGCATGTCCATGGAAACGCCAGCAGGAGAGACGATGTAGCCCAAGAACTCCACAGAATCCCGATCTAAAAAAACAAAGAACCTCCAACTCTGTGGGTGACAATGCATAAATCGGTCCAAACGGTGGAGTCTTTCCTTCCGCAAGATCAATAGGAAGTAGGACCTGTGAACAGGAAGAACTGCAGCCTTGTGCTTGTCAAAAACGTCCTGAAAGGAGTGATACTTGGATGGTAGGGAAGAAGGAGGAGAAGGAGATTGAAAAACAGGAGAGTCAGACACAGGAAAGGTAGAAGAGGACGTAGGAGTTACTTGAAAGGCAAAAAGGTGGAAAAGGAGCAGGATCATGGCAAGTTCATGCATGGTAGTGGTAAGAACTCGGAGAGGAGAAGGAGGGAGCTGTGACTGAAAAAGAGGAAGGATCTTGGGGGGTGGAATAGAAAAGAGTAACAAAAGGAGGCAGGATTGGGAGAAACAGATGTGGGATGTTGACAAGTGTACAGGATTGGAAGAATCCTGTACAGAAGTCCGTGGATGCACAGGAGTGAGGAGAGCCTGTGAGTGTGCTGACGAACCAACAGGAGGTGGATCCTGTTGAGGAGGAACCTTCGACACTGATACAGGATTGGAAGAACCCTGTACAGGAATCCGCAAACTTACAGGAGTGGAGAGAGCCTGCGGATGTGCTGAGGAACTGACATGAGGTGAATCCTGTCGAGGAGGAGTCTTCAACACTGGTACAGGAACAGGCACGGTCAATCCTGTAGCTTGTACTGCCTCAGACACCAAGGATGTATCCTGCACGCAGGAAGGTACAGGATTGATCCTGGCTGCTGGAGAGGAAAACGTGAGCGTCCTAGACCTCCAGTCGATCTGCGGATTTGCAACAACGAACCATGGCATGCCAAAAATGATGGGAGTCGACCGAGTCTTGATCAAGTTGAAGGAAATCGAACAGTTGAATGCCATGACTGCAAGAGAGAGGTGTGGTAGCGTGGGTAACTGCGCCAGAAGCAATCAAACGACCATCGGCCACCTCTACAGGAACTGCACGCTTCAACTTCACCACCGGAATGCCATGCTGAGCTGCAAAAGTGTCATCCATGAAACATGCATTTGCACCAGTGTCTAACAGGGCAAACTCCTTGAGCTCTCGGTTATTGAGGCGAATGTGTACAGGAAACTTGAGTGATGGAATGGTATGAGCAGCACCAATGGAGCCTGCACCTACGTCCAACTTCGCGGCTCCTAGACGAAGTGGACATTGAAGTTTTCCGACTGAACTTCAGCTTCGGCTTCACGCGTCTTGAACTTTCTGGCTTTATTAGGACATTCCGCCACCTTGTGTCCTGCTGCACCACAATACAAGCATAGGTTCTCACCCCGACGACGTTGCTTCTCAGCAGTTGAAAGTGGGCCACGCTTGGATTTGTTAACCTCCATAGGAACTGCTCCAGAAGGTGTCGTAGGAACATGTGCTACGGCTACAGGATTGGTTGGCAGGAACTGCTGACGGATTTTTCCTGACGGCGCTCGAACAAACGGTTGTCAGCGAACGGCCTGTTGCATGATCTCCGCTAACGTTTGAGCATCCGGTAACGTAAGGAGAAGGTCCTTCACATCATCCCTCAGCCCAAAACGGAAAGTGTTCGATCAATGCAGTCTCGTCCCATGGAATGTTCGTGCACAATTGCTGAAATTCGGATGCATAAACGGAAGCTGGTCTGGATCCTTGTGTGAGCTCCGTAACTTGTGCATGCAGAACGGTACTTATCAGGATCTCCAAAGCAGGCTTCAAAGGCAGCCACGAAACCTTCAAATCTTCCATCAATGGGTCGTCACGCTCCAGCAAGGGGCAACCCAAGCTCGTGGAGATCCACTTAGCAAGGATGCCAAAAGGCCAACCTTTTGTGCATCAGTGAGTAGCGGCGTGGTTGCATGCGGATCAAGAGCCGGATCTGATTCAGGAAACCTTGGAAATCGGTCGTGCGATTGCCACTGAACTTTTCTGGCATGCTGATCTTCGGCTCCGAAGAAAAGTTCGATGAGAGGAAACCACCGATGCTTGAGAGAGAGCCTGCGCAGCAGCCTTGGAGGATGCATCAGCAGCTGCATGTGCCGCATTGGTGGAACCTTGCAGATGGTGACCACTTGGCGCAAAGTGGAGCTCATGAAGCAACATTTGGTGCTCGCGTTGAAAGTGCTCAAAATCAGCCATGATCTATGAAAGAAAAAAGAAGGAAAATGAAGGAAAAGAATCAAGAAAAAAGTAGCTGGAAAACGGAGACTATGAAGCAGTTACTATCAAACTGTCAAGCCACGATCCAGGAAACAGGAAGTGAGCAAGATTCCAAGAGTAGGAAGGCTTGACTCAGGAGCAGGATAGAAAACAAGACAGGAACTAGGAACTCAGGAGCAAGACAAGACAAGAACAAGACAAGAACAAGAATGATCGTAGAAGACTGGTGTTGATAGTAACTAATTGTACAATAATTAGGTCGGAGCTTTTATGCTCACAACTCCAAGCTAATCTAGTCATGAGTCTAATCTAGTCACTGAGCTAAGAATAGTGTCCCTTATCCTCTAGGCATATCTTGTAGCATATCCTATAGGCATATCCTATAGGAATATCCTATAGGTATATCCTGTAGGGAATATTCCTGCAGGCACCCGTATCCTGTAACCCGTATCCTGTATCCGAAATCCTGCATCCTGTATCCTGTATTCGGAATCCTGTATCCTGCATCCTGTATCCTGTATCGGGTTGTGACAAAGCACTCACAAGGTCATGTACTTATCCAAACCTAGCTTTACGGAGTTTGCTTAGCAAAATACTTGTGTCCGCCTATGGCGCACACTCGTGTCCTCACTAAGTACTAGCCCTAGGTCTAGGGTATAACTTGACCACTCAAACCGTCAAGGGTTAGTCGTGGTTCATGGTACTCCTTGTCGTCCTAAAGAGGTTGGACACCCGAATGAGGATGATTCCTCAAGGGGTGCCTTAGCTCTATCATGGGGGTATGTGTAAAACACATTTCCTTTGTGGGGTTAAGGCATGAGCCTGTCTAGGTTTATTGGGATAGGATCCTAAAGTTAACTCGGGATATCCTCTAGGGTTCAGAGAATGGTCATTCTAGGGGACTTAGGATAGGACTCTAAGTCTTTATTTAACTAGGCATCTGAGTCAAGACTCTTGGGATCATCTTTAAAGACTTACCGTTACTTACACAAGGTGATGACACTGGATGACCACTAGACAGCCACATGTTGTCACGTTTTGGCCCTTTGGGTTAAAATTCTAACAACTAATACTTAATGGGGATATGAATGTTTTGCTAACAAACTCTCTAAGGTTAGGTTTGAGACAATCCCAAGTATGTGAGCATGTAAAAAAACTTATGTTAATGAGCTTAGGTTGTTCAACCCTTAAACATATTCACACCCCATGTAGAATACCCTTAGCCAAGTGTGTCAACTAGCACACTCAGTTACGAGACTTAACCTCCTTTGAGTGGATGCCTGAGACTTAACAAATTGATGCGAGCACAAGCATACTTGCTAGATAGATTATTCAACCCCTTAATGTTAAACTGATATTACAACTCCAAAGGGCAGCATTATATTGTGTGCCATTTAACCTGGTGACACTATTTTCTAAAATGTGGCTATCTCACCAAATTTCTTCAAACTTAAAAATTACACATGGTGCCACGAATGTGGCTCACAAATGCCAACTCTAAAACTCCTTTATGAAACCTTAAGAACTTGATAAAGAGAATCTATTTAATTAATGGAATGTGTACTCTAAGAAGACCTCCTAAGTGTGTGAATAGGTTACTAGATGAAATGAGTTAGTTAAAGCTTTCTAAGCAAAACAAACTTTATTATGTACTCCAATGAAGGTATTAAGGTAGGGAAAGACATGCATACTGTTTTTCTCAGCATAATTGTAACATAACTAACAGATTGTTCATGGATGGTGTGGATGTTACATGTGAGGCTAATTTTCCAACTACATATTATAGTGTGTGTTACATAGACAACATTTGAGATGAAACCACAAAAGTCCCTTTAAATTATATATATGCCATGGTAGACCACACTATGATAGTGAACATCTCCCTTGAACTCGTATATCTATCATGGTAGATCACGTTGTGACAATTATAATTCAATTAGAACCACAAAATTTAGATGTTATACTAAGGAAGATGTCCAAATGGAGTCACAAAGTATACCTCTCTCTGGACTTATTGTCAATGTAAATCATGTTATAATAAAGCTATCAAAGTGAACATCTCTTTTGAGTGTAACATTTGAGATGGAGCCACATAAGTGGACATCTTGCCATGGTAGACCATGTTGTGATGGTTATACTATTAGTTCAGTTGGAGCCAACATATGTGGACATCTTCTTTAAGTGTAACATTTCATATGAAGCCACAACATGTACATATCCTTTGAACTTAATGATTGATTACACTCACTCGCGATAGAGCCACAAAAGTGAGCATTTCCATTGACTTAACCCAAGGATTACGCCAGGATCATTTGGTAGGGATTCGGGGACAAGAGGAGAAACAAAAGAAATAACCTCCGTGTGGACGAGCAACTTTGGAGTAAAAGTGACGTAATCTCCGGGATTGTGACCGGTAGGGGTAGAATGGGGTGAATGATCAATCTCTAATTGAATATTCTGATTAATTAATCGTTGAACATCTCCCTTAGACTTGTCAGTTAATTATTCTTACCTTGACTTAACATGAAGCCACGATAATGAACATCTCCTTAGACATCTCCTTAGACTTGCTGGTTGGTTACTCTTATACAAAATGGAGTCACAATAGTGAACATGTATCTTCTTTAGACTTAACATCTTACCACAACAATGCACAACTCTCTTGAACTTAATGGTTAATTACTCTTATCTAAGATGGAGTTATAAAAACCAATATCTTTTTTAGACTTGATAGGAAAGCCACAATAATAAACAATGTCCTTAAACTTGATACCTAAGATGAAGTTACAATAGACTTGACAATTGATTACTCTTACCTAAAAAATGGAGTTATGAAAGTAGGCATCTCTTTGTGTTGAACTTAAAGTATGACCAAAGATTAGGTATTAACATATGAAGTCATATTTTTAATAAACTTGCATAAAAAGTTTTGCCATTTATTTATTGTTGTAACATTTCATGGCTATTTTATAATTAATTTATTTAAAATGATTTAATTTAAATAGATTAAAAGTTAACTAATAAAGCATATTCATGAATATTTTATGCTTATTTTCTTAATTTTTTAATTTTTAATTTTTAATTTTTTATTTTTAATTCATTTACAAAACCATCTCATTTGTGCCATTTTTTTTTTTTTTTAATTTCTTTTTACTAGGAGTCCATTGAGTAGAGAGTAATTTCCTCGACTTGTTATTAGTCATGCGATAAGTTTATTATCAAAATAACAATAATTCTTATATTAGCTCATGTTATATAGCAATTAGTATTTAATATGGTAAAAGTTTAACAATAATCTAGAATTAGAATTCATAATTAAATATTGATTATCATTTGCATAAAGATAAATATTTAATTTGAATCATCATTAAAATTGCGAAGTTTGAGTGTAATTAGTTTGAATCTAAATTGTTGTGAAACTATTTCCTAAATAGTTTTTAAATTCTTTTATAAGTAAAGTTTTATAATCATGAATAAAGACGATCAACATCTCTTGAACTAAAAATTTTATGCACTCTCTAGTCGCTTTTATACACTCACGCATATCTATGGTTTGGAACAATTTGAATTTAGAGAATTTAATATTTTTTTCCTTATGTATAACTCATCATCCACATGTAGAGTTTTATATTTTTATCAATATTTATGTTTTTAACTTTAAATTTATATAAATATTAATCAATTATAAAATACAAACTATAATATTTTATTTGAATTTATTAAGATGTACAAAAATAATATAAGAGTAATACATTTATTTATTAATAGATTTCTAAAATATAAAGTTTTTAAAATGCATATTGAAAGAGCCGATATATATTAAAATGTCAGATCTATTAAGCTACAAAAACCCTGCTTATATACAGGAGACCTCCTGCCACGTGGCACACATGCGACACGTGGCGCTGACACATGGCGGCCAGATCACCACCCATGTGTCACTATGCATGTGTGTATATACACATGCGTATATACATTACGTTACATAATATACAGTATCTTACATTATCCCCCCTCTGCGGTTGTGTAGATGGTGATGGATCTGATGGTCCTGGATCCGTGTGAGTTGGGCCATCTAAGGTATGACCGAATGTAGTCAACGAGTCTCGAACAACAAACCGTTTCATTCGAACTACGTGAACTATCTCAACCTCATGAGATCCCACCAACTGTACCTGATACACCTGAGGACCAACCTTTCGGAGAACTCGGTAGGGACCAAGCCACTTATGTAATAAACCAGTTGCAAGCCCAGGTGCAGTTAGCTTGGGAAAACGTACCAGTACTAAGTCACCGTCAGCATAGTCTGGTGGAGTTTGATGTCGTGCATTGTAAGAAGATTGTTGCTGTATTTGAGCTCGACCAAGATGTTCAGCAGACTCTGCACGCAGAAGAGGTAAGACAGCATCCAAATGTCGAGCCCACATTTTCGCATCCTCGGCACGTGGCAGATTCGATGATAATCCCAATTCACTAGGCAACTTAGGATCATATCCATACAATGCCTTGAATGGAGAGATACCAATCGAACTCTGAATGCCTGTTACATAAGCAAATCTCAAGCATCGCAAATACCAATCCCAGTCAGTGTGATTGAAGTTCACATACTTCGAGATCATACCCTTGAAGGTCCGATTCAATCGCTCCACCAAACCATCAGTTTGTGGATGATATGGAGAGGCAAATGAGTGTTTTACCCCTAACCTCTCACACAACACTCGGAATACCTCTGCAATGAAAGCGGGGCCATTATCTGATAACATCCGCTCTGGACAAGAATGCTGCAAAACCACATTATCGAACAAAAACAAAGCTGTTGACAGGCAGTTGCATCCGGAAGAGCACCAACCTCCACCCAACGAGTTAAATAATCAGATACGACAATGATGTACTGGTTACCTTGAGAAGAACGTGGAAAAGGTCCCATTAAATCCACTGCAATTAACTCAAAAGGGCGAGAGACGTTGATGGATTCTAACACCCCCATGGCCCGAGTCGTAGAGGAATTCCGAGTTTGACAAATGGGACAGCTCTGAATATACCTGATCACATCACCACGCATGCTAGGCCAATAAAAGGATCTGCGGAGCTTCTCCAACACTCGTTGGTGACCAAGATGACCTCCAACAATAGGCGAATCATGATATGCTCGAAGAAGGTGTGGAACATATGTAGAGGGCACAGCCAACGCCATCTGTCTTGGATTTGTCCCAATAAAATACAATAAACCATCCTGAAGTCGAAACTGAGCATGATATTGTCGAAACTGCGGTTCGGAAGAAGGACTTGCAAACGCATCCCGTAATTGCCTCGTCCACGGTTCACGTTTTTGGGCATCCTGCCACTGTTCCAAGGATGGTAAGTCGGCATCGAATACCTGAGGGGCTTGTATCAAACCGAATGCTGCAGCGACTGCATGAGCAGGCAAAGTGGAATCAGAAAGGGGTGCTCGAGAAAGTGCATCCGCATCCACCATTGTTCGCCCAGGCCTGTGCACCACCTTAAAGTTATATACTTGGAGACGTAATGCCCATCTGGCTACACGACCCACTAAATTCTTCCGTTTTAGCAAGGAAGTGACAGCAGCATGATCACACTCCAAAAGTGTTTCACTCCCATGTAAGTAGGCATGAAGTCGTTCAAAACCCCAAACAGCAGCAAGGCATTCTTTTTCAGTAGTGGAATAATTCCGCTCAGCCGGCGTGAGTACTCGACTAATGTAAGCCACCGGGTGTCGAATTGAAGAATCCACAGCATCAGTTTGCATCAATACACCACCAATACCAACATCTGAGGCATCTACTCGTAAAATGAACGGGACGAGTAAAATCTGGGTATTGAAGCAATGGTGGAGTTGTCAGGAACTCTTTTAACTGGTCAAATGCCTGCTGACACCTGCGAGTCCACCTGAAAGATACCTGTGGACGAACTAACTCCCGAAGAGGGGCAGTTCGATCAGTGAGATGATCGATGAATCGACCCAAGTACTGCACCGTGCCCAAGAAACGCTGGACTTCCTGTACTGTACGGGACGAGGGAACTCTCGAACAGCTCGCAACTTCATTGGATCCACCTGTAAACCCTCTCGAGATATACGGTAACCCAAGTAAGTGGTGTCGGTCGAACCAAACACACACTTTTCAAGTTTCAACTTCAGGCCAACTTCTCGAAATCGATCAAGAACGCGCCGTACATCACGAATGTGATCCTCCCAAGAACCAGACCCATGAATGAGCACATCGTCGATAAAATCGGCAGTGATATCAGGCATATCGGAAAGAAGCTCATCCATCATGCGTTGAAAGGTGGCAGGAGCTGAAGTCAATCCAAAAGGCATGACCAAAAACTCGTAAAGACCAAATGGTGTCCGGAAGGCCGTTTTTGGAATATCCTCCTCAGCCATAGGAACCTGCCAATATCCTGATGCCAAATCCAACTTAGTAAACCATCGACTCTGACCCAAACGATCTAATAGATCGGCAGAGTTCGGAAGTGGATAGACATCTTTGATGGTAACATCGTTAAGAGGTCGGTAATCCACACAAAATCGGAGAGATCCATCAGGCTTGGGAACCAAATGAGGTTCACATGCCCATGGACTCCGTGACGGACGACACACTCGTTTACCAATCATATCAGTAACAGCTGTTCGCATGGCTGATAACTCCTTTGGTGACCTGCGTCGAACCGGGACTTTGAAAGGCTTTGCATTGCCGGTGGGTATACAGTGTCGAGTCTTCACACGTGCACCTTGGGACAGATCAAATTTGAACAAACTTGCATACTGTTTCTTAAGTTGTTCGATGCAGTGTGCTCGACACAACGGATCACCTGTTGAGATGAACACACCCCAAGACCGGAATCAAAGGAGCTGTATGCGTGATACAAACAGCAACAAGCTTCTCTGGACGTAAAGGAACAGACTGCAAAGACACAGACTCCAAGCGTAATACAGGAGGAGAGAGTGAAAAATCACATGTACCTTTCGACTGCTTTAACCAATCACATCCCAGAATGATGTCAAAGACCTGGGAAGGGACAACCCTAAGAGACCCAGAGGGAAACTTACAGTTGGCACCCATAACCAGCGTAGTCAAAGTGGTGTACTGTGATACTGCACGAGACTGCCCATTACCATATAAAATGTGCAAGACCTTATCTGCACGTCTTAAGGGTAATGAGCACCGATGCGCTAGAGAAGCAGTTATGGAAGACATACTGGATCCTGTATCCACAAGCACTGTGACTGAAAGATCATTCACCGTGCAGAAAATGTGAAAACTGGATGATCTGGTGGAACTTGCAAACCTTGATATGCATAGCGGAAAAAACATGGAGGTGAAGTCTCCATCGCACGGGATCCCTCCGTCGCCCGTACGATTACTGGTTTTCCGCAACAGATCCACCTGCAAGAGAGGCTTCGTCATCTGAAGCTCATCATTAGCCATAATGGCCGCCACAGGCACACCATCCGGAACATATGGTCGCCAGCCTGGATGTGGTGGACGCCAATCAGGATACACATCGCATGCCCGCCAAGTATGTCCAGGTGCCCAACAGGCCCAACAATGAACTTGATTGGGTCGACCTGCATTGTTCCGATTCCTCCTGTCACGAATCCGTGGATTTTGACCACCACGGGCAGGAACTGGAGCAGGTGCAGGACGATTTCGTGGAGGTGGTCCACGGGGTGGGCCCCGAGGTCGACCACGAAAGGCTTGTCGTGCGGGCACATATGCAGCAGCATCAACCTCCATTGGATCAGCACGCTGAAAGGAGGAGCAGGTAACCCAAGGGGAACACGGCCCTCACCAGGCACCAACTCAAAACGTTGAGCTAGTGCAAAAGCTTCCTCCAATGTGGTAGGACGAAGAGCCCGAACGAATCGAACAAGTTCGGGTCGCATAGTTGGCCATAACATACCGAGCTTAATGGGCTCAGGCATGTTAGGATATGCACGCCGAACTAAATCCCCGAACCTAATACTGAACCGCATAACAGACTCACCAGGATGTTGTCGTATCGCATGCAGTTGTTGGAAAGCATCATCTGAATCCTCAACTTTGCCAAACGTACGTTTGAGGCATTCCGTTAACCGATTACTATTGGCTTGAATCTCCGCAGCCAATCCATTATACCACTTGAGCGCAGGCCTTCCAAACATGTAGGGAATTCTCTGAGAGCACGGGCCTCATCCCAACCATGGTAACGAACAATGACTTGGAAATGATCAAACCAGTGGTATACATCATCTCCCGGATCACCACAAAAAGATCGGGGTCGAACCCTCGGATTTGTGGCCTGTGAAGAAGATGAAGGAGTACTAGAAGCAGATCCCCCGGCATGAGGCTCAGCGGGGAAGAGGAGGACGAACCCTCAACAAAGCGCTCCAACAACTTTGTTTGTGCATCAATAGCAGTAGCAATAATGCTAAAGCCGTCTCCATATTCATTGTCATGAAAACGAAAAGGAAAAGGCGGAAGAAAGGAATACCCAACTTCTCCACCAATGAAAGAGCGATATATATTAAAATGTCAGATCATTAAGCTACAAAAACCCTGCTTATATACAGGAGACCTCCTGCCACGTGGCACACATGCGACACGTGGCGCTGACACATGGCGCCAGATCACCACCCATGTGTCACTATGCATGTGTGTATATACACATGCGTATATACATTACGTTACATAATATACAGTATCTTACAATATGTATATTAAATTAATAAACATTTAAACTCTGTACTGTTGAGGAAATTGCGGGTTTACCAAATTAAAAAGTCAAATGCTTATTAAAGCCTATTTACTAAATCTATTACCCTTGAAATTTGCTAATTAAAACAGAGTCTAGACTTTGCTATCTTTTATATACATATGTATTCTAAATTTTATAAATTAGTTAATAAATATATTTATTTCTTCTATATTCATATTCATAATTAATGATCAATTATACTTCCTTGTTTAAAATATAAGTTAGAAATATAAAGTTACAAAAAGATTACATGTACAGTTTAATAATTTAAAAGAAATATTTTCTTATAACTTTGTAATGTTAATATATTATGTATGCAGAACCTTTGCAGGATGTTTTAATATATCAATCCAATGACAGATACCACTTCTCCTCTATACTCTATACATATATACATGTCTTGGTGAAAACGAAATTCCTATGAGATGCTGAGCCTACTCCAAACCATGGGGTGGGTGGGGCCCAAATCGAGCCACTTGCACTCTGACAGACAAAGAATCTAAAATCCCTTAAAACACACACACAGTATGTATAGCATATGCACATGTGAAAGAAATGATGATTATTGATCTGGAATTGCACTAATTTAACCTCTTCATTAGTCACGGCCTTCGTGTGATCTTTAATATATCGATCCAACGGTGGGATACCAATTACCTCTCATACTGAATCTGAAATACGAGGAAACCTTGTTTTTATATTTTGACAGAACAAACATATCCTAATTACATTTTTTTTTTCCTCGTTGACGTTTATCACGTGGAACGCGAGAACGCATGGTAAACGAGGGGTATCCATCCCACGTGTAAGTATGCTTATGTCAATACCCTTGCTTCCTTGGCCCAAAACCTACTTTTTTCTGTCTCATATCCATCTAGGGATACATCCTAAGAGCTGGTCAAAATGTGTCTAATTAAGTCAAGAATCAGCTATAGCATGTCTAGTGCTTCTTAGAATCTATATCTCCTAAAATCTGTTCATGACCCTAAAGAATAACTTGGAATGAATGAATCCTGTAAGAATTGCTTGTATGGGTTGCTATAAGAATCTTTACAACTCCTCAGAATCGGAGTGCCTCACGGAATCCTTTTGAAATCACAAGAAAATCAATTGCAACAAATTTACCTTATCAAATTCCCTAGCTGTGGCACACATAAAAAGAAAGAGCGATCCATCTCAAACAATGAATGAATGAATGAACGAGTGAAGGTTGGTGAATCGCTCAGCCAGCGTTTTACTGTACATACACGTCAAATGAAAACGCTCTATTAGGTTAGTTTTACCGGAGCTGATTCGGCTCCATGTGCCGTATTCATATGTTGATTCAATCAATATGTTTATATTCATATTAATAGATCTGTCAGTGGAAGCATTATAATATTTAATTAATTACCCTTTAAATGTGGTAAAAGAGATAATCTATTAGATTAATTAAATTCCAGGTACAATTTCAAACTGTAGCAGCGGAGTTGACAAAGTTGGCGGAGAGATGGGGGATGGAACTAAAGATGGAGGCAAGCTCAATATTGGGGGTCGAACCATAACTTGGGATTTAGGAGCAGAACTAGGAATACCTAGTGGTGGCGTCTGTGTTTTCACGAGAATTCCACATGGAGGCACATGCACTTCAATATCATCCTTTTTTCCCCTTTTGCTCGACCCATTGTCTTCCACGGTAGATGTCCTCTTAGAGCCTGAGCATACTTCAAGAACAGGACGATTAGTAATCTGGAAATGCACCAATTTACCCTCTTCATTACATGCCGCATTTGCATGATCTGAAATATATCGATCCAACAACTTCTCCTCTAATACATATGCACCTGTCATGATGTGAATATGAAATGTAAGCAACCCTAGGAATGTGTCTTGCTTTTATACTCCGCAAAAAGGTTATCCTAATAGTAGGATAACCTTTTTCTTGCGTGAGAACACGTGGTCAATGGAATATTCTTTATCTCCATGGTCAACACAGTATTCTTAGAATATTCCTTTTAAAAAGGTTTTAATATTTTAATACATCAGTGTGACGACCGACATCAGGAATTGTCTATTACTATTAGATTTTTTATGCACATGTACGTTTTACTATATATATATATTGAGCTCGAATACTTTCATATAAAGATTGTATATATAAAGCATACATGAATAGTGCTCAAGGATTATATTTGTAATGTACCCTCGCCTTTTAAATGTGCAGAGAAAACTTGAAGTGCGACCTTTAGATGCAAGGCAAAATAATATTAGTCATTCATTATGTACAATTCAACAAAAATTACATTTCAATTTTTCATTGCACGTTATTCATTATAATCAACTTCTCAACCAATGAACATATATGCATATTTAAAGTGAAACCTTCGTAGAACTTTTAAGTTGACTAGAGCCTTCTCAAAACATAATAATTTTATATATTCCTTTCATATAATAAAACATAACTTATAAAAAATGATTATTAGTTTTGAAATAGTGATACACATACAAACTTAAAATACATCCAAATAGTGAGATACAACCCTATTAAATTATTATTTTTAAACAAATGATATTACACACAGTCTTGAGATACAACCATGTTAAATTATTAATTTTTAAATAGTATAACACACACACACATATATATATCTCGAAAACATGTGCTTTTATACATAGAGACATAACACACACACACAATGTACCTATTATAATTGGGGCTTGCATTTTAACCATGAGAACATCAGTAGGGTTTGCAACTGCACTTCCAATCACCTGTAATCTTATGATTTTCAACTCAAAATATCAGCATTTTAAATTTAAAACTATCTAAAATAATAATAAATTAAATTTGGTAATTAGAAATATATACACACCCAGTATAACTTATTAACTTAGAATGTCTCTCTCCCACAGACACGCACACCTTGAGGGAAGACTTGGCTTACGAGAGTTTACTAATAAAATTAATTACATTTATTAATTATTATTCACATAAATCATAACGAGTCAATCCTATGTCAGCTAGTTCAATTATGCATAATATACATAATCTTTATCTAAATAAATTAAATGTATAAATTAACTAGTTCTTAACTAATGATTATTTATTTTATTAATTAATGGATTTTTACAAGTGGTAATTCCAATGGAACAGTGAATCGTGTTCCTAATTTTCTAAGCTGCTCACGCTTTGTGGCTACATGGATTTTCCAACGATATTTTTGCTTATCTAAGGCAAAAGAACCAAGAATATAATACGAATCCAAATTATCACATCTTTATAAATAATGTTTAATCTATCTTATATAATTATTATGTGTAGATTTCTAATTAAATAAAATATAAGATATTCCTGGTGATAACTATATATACTGAGTATATTTTAAAGGTGGCATGGTCTTATTAAGCTATGTAAGATGGGTTTTTTTCAACAAGAAAAGTTTTTATAAACTTGAAAAGCTAGCACATTTTCTATTGAATTACTGCATTGCTTATCCCAAATTATTCTTCCAAGTGCTATTACCTCTTCCTTTGTTACCTTAACTATCTGCTTAAGTTCGTAGCGATGTCACCAAGGACTACCATTTTTAAATCAAAATCAATTTGATTTAGTTCGAATGACTTATTTGAAAGTTCAACTGCTTTCTTAAAATTATATAGGCCGGTTATTAGTGCGATAAGAACTAAATAGGGTTTCTTCCGCACCACTGCCCTTTTAATATCAACATATTTATGGCTTGTCAGCTTTTTTTTAAGCGTTCATGTTCACTTCACTTTGCCCACTGTAACAACATCTCGGTTTTCGGTAAATTTTGTGAACCTTTGTTTCATTAGTTCGTTGGAAATAGTGTCACACCCGTGTGAAATGTCTTATCTATATCTTAAAAAGATTTTGCTTACTTGTATCTTCTATACATGAATTTTCTTTTCTTCTTTCACGTTATGAACGTGTCCTTCCCATGTTATGGTCCCATTTTAATTAATTTCTTGCCCTTCTTCCAATTCTCCCATACGACCTTCCTTTTTGTAATTCTCTTACTTCAGTAACTTCTTCAAAGTCCATGGCTTCATTGTTTATATCATTCTCCAATTTGTTTGTTGTGTATTTTCATATTTGGTTAGCATTTGTTGTAACTAGGACCCGGGTAGTGTCGTCCATAAGTATCATGATGTTGTTGGATTGGATTTTTATAATAATATATGGTCTATATCATTTGGACTTGAACTTATGCCTAATGAAACATAGATTTCCTGGGTAATGCCATACCATTTTGCTTACTCAAAAAATAGGTTATTATTGTACTCTTCTAAGATGATCATGTCATGCCTTAATTCATGCTTGAATAGCTTACATCCAGTTGTAATAGTCTTTGTCTCACTTATTTCGTTTTCTCAATATTATATTCCAATGACATGCGTGATGATGGATGAAAATTTGATGGGTGTAATTGCATCCAACTCGTATGCTATTGAAAATGAGTAAAATTTGTGGCAACCTTATAAGTAGTACAATATGTCCACAATGCTGAAACTAGCTTCTCGTCCCAATTCTTTCAATTCATATTAATTATCTTAGTTAATACGGTCTTTAATATCTAGTTAGTAAATTCTACTAATTGTAGTAGTACCAAAAAAAATTAGAAAATTCTACATCTACATCAATTACAAGAAACTAAATGATGTAATAAAGCGGGATACATATCCAATACCCTTTATCAAGGAATTATTGGATATGGTAGTAGGACACGAAATGTACTCATTTTTAAACGGATTCTTGGGATATAACCAAATACATTAGAGGAAGCGGATCAACTAAAACATCCTTCATTAGTGTCAGAGTTTTTACCTGGTGCCACAAAGGCGGCTTGCCAAGTGCCAACTCTGAAATCCCCCTTAAAAACCCTACGGAATCTGGTAAAGTAACCCGTATTAGAACCCAACCTTTAAGAACTCAAGCCCTTAGCTAACTAAATCCACGAACGAGGCTCACCTTGTGAATCAGGATACGCGGACCAGCCGAGCTATAGGTATCGTTCCTAACTTGGCATGGTTGAGGCAACCGGAGCAAGGCCTCAACCATTAGTTTTGCAGAACGTAAACTCGGGCAATGCCCTTGAGCTTGCGAACAAGTTTTCGAACCAAGAAATTTGACTAACTCCTTAGAAGTGACGTATCCTTGTCCCAAAGGCAAGATCTTGCCTACGATAAGGATAGTTTAACCAAAGTGGGACGTACCCCTGTCGTGTGAAAGTCCGGGTGGCACAACAGAGGGTTGCGCCTTGACGACACAAGCTTAGCTTGCACTGGTAGGAGTTAACAAGCTCTCTTTTGAACACAGGAAGCCTCACTATATATACTCTACCTTAATTATGGGACGAAGAGCCCCTTTTCCTAAATGAGTAAGTGGGCTAGCACGGAAATGCCAGCCCTTAATGAAAATGATTGTCCTAACTAACCCTTAGGGTGGGTTTAGCGTGTGGGGTTAGGTCAACCCTAGGGGTGTCCCTAACCTTTTTTTTACAAGCTATATCTTGCCATGGTAGACCATGTTGTGATGGTTATAGTTCAATTGGAGCCAACATATGTGGACATCTTCTTTAAGTGTAACATTTCATATGAAGCCACAACATGGATATATCCTTTGAACTTAATGATTGATTACTTCGCAATAGAGCCACAAAAGTGAGCATCTCCATTAGACTTAAATGGCTTTCCTAAGAAATAAACATCTCCCTTAGACTTGACAATTAATTATTCTTATCTTGACTTAAAATGAAGCCATGATAATGAACATCTCCTTAGACTTGCTGGTTGGTTACTCTTATACAAAATGGAGCCACAATAGTGAACATGTATCTTCTTTAGACTTAACATAATTCCTCTTACCTAAAATGGAGTTACAAAAGTGGATATTTTCTTTAAAACTTAACAATTGATTCTTCTTACTTGAAATGGAATCACAACAATGCACAACTCTCTTGAACTTAATAGTTAATTATTCTTACCTAAGATGGAGTTATAAAAACGAATATCTTTCTTAGACTTGATAGGAAAGCCGCAATAATAGACAATGTCCTTAAACTTGATACCTGAGATGAAGTTACAATAGTGGACATTTCTCTTAGACTTGACAATCGATTATTCTTACCTAAAAATGGAATTATAAAAGTAGGCATCTCCTTGTGTTGAACTTAAAGTACGACCAAAGGTTAGGTATTAACATATAAAGTCATATTTTTAATAAACTTGCATAAAAAGTTTTGCCATTTATTTATTGTTGTAACATTTCATGGCTATGTTATAATTAATTTATTTAAATTTATTTAATTTAAATAGATTAAAAGTTAACTAATAAAGCATAAAATGTTTTATGCATATTTTCTTAATTTTCTAATTTTTAATTCATTTACAAAACCATCTCATTTGTGCCATTTTTTTTTTTAAATTTCTTTTTACTATGAGTCCATTGAGTAGAGAGTAATTTCCTTGACTAGTTATTAGTCATGCCGCGACTCATGCGATAAGTTTATTATCAAAATAACAACATTTCAATAATTAAATTCTAACATAGAATCTTATGCATTACTTTTATTTCATGTTTACATATAATTTTTAACTATGTTCTTACCTCGTTATACAGCAATTAGTATTTAATATGGTAAAAGTTTAACAATAACCTGGAATTAGAATTCACAATTAAATACTGATTATCATTTGCATAAAGATACATACAAATCATCATTAAAATTGTGAAGTTTGAGTGTAATTAGTTTGAATCTAAATTGTTGTGAAACTATTTCCTAAACAATTTTAAATTCTTTCATAAATGAAAATTTATAATTATGAATAAACACGATCAACATCTGTTGAACTAAAAATTTTATGCACTCTCTAGTCGCTTTTATACACTCATGCATATTTATCATTTGGAATGATTTGAATTTAGAGAATTTAATATTTTTCCCCTTGTAGAGTTTATATTTTTACTCAATTATTTATGTTTTTAACTTTAAATTTAATATAAATATTAGTCAACTATAAATATAAACTATAATATTTTATTTGAATTTATTAAGACGTACAAAAATAATATAAGAGTAATACATTTATTTATTAATAGATTTCTAAAATATAAAGTTTTTAAAATGCATATGTATATTAAAATTAATAAACATTTAAACTCTGTACTGTTGAGGAAATTGCGGGTTTACCAAATTAAAAAGTCAAATGCTTATTAAAGCCTATTTACTAAATCTATTACCCTTGAAATTTGCTAATTAAAACAGAGTCTAGACTTTGCTATCTTTTATATACATATGTATTCTAAATTTTATAAATTAGTTAATAAATATATTTATTTCTTCTATATTCATATTCATAATTAATGATCAATTATACTTCCTTGTTTAAAATATAAGTTAGAAATATAAAGTTACAAAAAGATTACATGTACAGTTTAATAATTTAAAAGAAATATTTTCTTATAACTTTGTAATGTTAATATATTATGTATGCAGAACCTTTGCAGGATGTTTAATATATCAATCCAATGACAGATACCACTTCTCCTCTATACTCTATACATATATACATGTCTTGGTGAAAACGAAATTCCTATGAGATGCTGAGCCTACTCCACGTGGGGTGGGTGGGGGCCCAAATCGAGCCACTTGCACTCTGACAGACAAGCAATCTAAAATCCCTTAAACACACACACACAGTATGTATAGCATATGCACATGTGAAAGAAATGATGATTATTGATCTGGAATTGCACTAATTTAACCTCTTCATTAGTCACGGCCTTCGTGTGATCTTTAATATATCGATCCAACGGTGGGATACCAATTACCTCTCATACTGAATCTGAAATACGAGGAAACCTTGTTTTTATATTTTGACAGAACAAACATATCCTAATTACATTTTTTTTTCCTCGTTGACGTTTATCACGTGGAACGCGAGAACGCATGGTAAATGAGGGGTATCCATCCCACGTGTAAGTAGCTTATGTCAATACCCTTGCTTCCTTGGGCCCAAAACCTACTTTTTCTGTCTCATATCCATCTAGGGATACATCCTAAGAGCTGGTCAAAATGTGTCTAATTAAGTCAAGAATCAGCTATAGCATGTCTAGTGCTTCTTAGAATCTATATCTCCTAAAATCTGTTCATGACCCTAAAGAATAACTTGGAATGAATGAATCCTGTAAGAATTGCTTGTATGGGTTGCTATAAGAATCTTTACAACTCCTCAGAATCGGAGTGCCTCACGGAATCCTTTTGAAATCACAAGAAAATCAATTGCAACAAATTTACCTTATACGAATTCCCTAGCTGTGGCACACATAAAAAGAAAGAGCGATCCATCTCAAACAATGAATGAATGAATGAATGAGAACGAGTGAAGGTTGGTGAATCGCTCAGCCAGCGTTTTACTGTACATACACGTCAAATGAAAACGCTCTATTGTAGGTTAGTTTTACCGGAGCTGATTCGGCTCCATGTGCCGTATTCATATGTTGATTCAATCAATATGTTTATATTCATATTAATAGATCTGTCAACGGAAGCATTATAATCTCCATTTAATTAATTACCCTTTAAATGTGTACGTAAAAGAGATAATCTATTAGATTAATTAAATTCCAGGTACAATTTCAAACTGTAGCAGCGGAGTTGACAAAGTTGGCGGAGAGATGGGGGATGGAACTAAAGATGGAGGCAAGCTCAATATTGGGGGTCGAACCATAACTTGGGATTTAGGAGCAGAACTAGGAATACCTAGTGGTGGCGTCTGTGTTTTCACGAGAATTCCACATGGAGGCACATGCACTTCAATATCATCCTTTTTTCCCCTTTTGCTCGACCCATTGTCTTCCACGGTAGATGTCCTCTTAGAGCCTGAGAATACTTCAAGAACAGGACGATTAGTAATCTGGAAATGCACCAATTTACCCTCTTCATTACACGCCGCATTTGCATGATTGAAATATATCGATCCAACAACTTCTCCTCTAATACATATGCACCTGTCATGATGTGAATATGAAATGTAAGCAACCCTAGGAATGTGTCTTGCTTTTATACTCCGCAAAAAGGTTATCCTAATAGTAGGATAACCTTTTTCTTGCGTGAGAACACGTGGTCAATGGAATATTCTTTTTCTCCATGGTCAACACAGTATTCTTAGAATATTCCTTTTAAAAAGGTTTTAATATTTTAATACATCAGTGTGACGACCGACATCAGGAATTGTCTATTACTATTAGATTTTTTATGCACATGTACGTTTTACTATATATATATATATTGAGCTCGAATACTTTCATATAAAGATTGTATATATAAAGCATACATGAATAGTGCTCAAGGATTATATTTGTAATGTACCCTCGCCTTTTAAATGTGCAGAGAAAACTTGAAGTGCGACCTTTAGAATGCAAGGCAAAAATAATATTAGTCATTCATTATGTACAATTCAACAAAAATTACATTTCAATTTTTCATTGCACGTTATTCATTATAATCAACTTCTCAACCAATGAACATATGCATATTTAAAGTGAAACCTTCGTAGAACTTTTAAGTTGACTAGAGCCTTCTCAAAACATAATAATTTTATATATTCCTTTCATATAATAAAACATAACTTATAAAAAATGATTATTAGTTTTGAAATAGTGATACACATACAAACTTAAAATACATCCAAATAGTGAGATACAACCCTATTAAATTATTATTTTTAAACAAATGATATTACACACAGTCTTGAGATACAACCATGTTAAATTATTAATTTTTAAATAGTATAACACACACACACACACATATATATATCTCGAAAACATGTGCTTTTATACATAGAGACATAACACACACACACAATGTACCTATTATAATTGGGGCTTGCATTTTAACCGTGAGAACATCAGTAGGGTTTGCAACTGCACTTCCAATCACCTGTAATCTTATGATTTTCAACTCAAAATATCAGCATTTTAAATTTAAAACTATCTAAAATAATAATAAATTAAATTTGGTAATTAGAAATATATACACACCCAGTATAACTTATTAACTTAGAATGTCTCTCTCCCACAGACACGCACACCTTGAGGGAAGACTTGGCTTACGAGAGTTTACTAATAAAATTAATTACATTTATTAATCATTATTCACATAAATCATAACGAGTCAATCCTATGTCAGCTAGTTCAATTATGCATAATATACATAATCTTTATCTAAATAAATTAAATGTATAAATTAACTAGTTCTTAACTAATGATTATTTATTTTATTAATTAATGGATTTTTACAAGTGGTAATTCCAATGGAACAGTGAATCGTGTTCCTAATTTTCTAAGCTGCTCACGCTTTGTGGCTACATGGATTTTCCAACGATATTTTTGTTATCTAAGGCAAAAGAACCAAGAATATAATACGAATCCAAATTATCACATCTTTATAAATAATGTTTAATCTATCTATATAATTATTATGTGTAGATTTCTAATTAAATAAAATATAAGATATTCCTGGTGATAACTATAATATACTAAGTATATTTTAAAGGTGGCATGGTCTTATTAAGCTATGTAAGATGGGTTTTTTTCAACAAGAAAAGTTTTTATAAACTTGAAAAGCTAGCACATTTTCTATTGAATTACTGCATTGCTTATCCCAAATTATTCTTCCAAGTGCTATTACCTCTTCCTTTGTTACCTTAACTATCTGCTTAAGTTCGTAGCGATGTCACCAAGGACTACCATTTTTAAATCAAAATCAATTTGATTTAGTTCGAATGACTTATTTGAAAGTTCAACTGCTTTCTTAAAATTATATAGGCCGGTTATCAGTGCGATAAGAACTAAATAGGGTTTCTTCCGCACCACTGCCCTTTTAATATCAACATATTTATGGCTTGTCAGCTTTTTTTTAAGCGGTTCATGTATCATCTTTCACTTTGCCCACTGTAACAACATCTCGGTTTTCGGTAAATTTTGTGAACCTTTGTTTCATTAGTTCGTTGGAAATAGTGTCACACCCGTGTGAAATGTCTTATCTAAAGATTTTGCTTACTTGTATCTTCTAGACATACGATATATACATATATATATACATATGTGTGTGTATATTAGTATAATTTTATCTGATTTGTCTATCTCTGGCACACACACGCACTCTCCTACACACACATACATACATATACATATATATATATATATATAATATATATATATATATATATGTGTGTGTGTGTGTGTGTGTGTGTGTGTGTGTGTGTGTGTGTGTGTGTAGCGGCGGGATTAATCCCGCCACTATATGGTTAGACCTTCGCAGTGGGATTAGTCCCGCTGCCCTTCAGGTAGGCTATTCGGTTAGCCTCATGGGCGCGGGATTAATGCCACTGCCTACGCATGCCATGCGCAGAATCCGGCGAGATTTATCCCGCCGCCATTGGCCTGTCTGAAGGGCCTAGGCGGCGAGATTAATCCCGTCGGATTCCGCATAGGGCATTGCCGTCCGATGGGATTAATCCCGCCGCCTAGGGCCCAAGTGAAGGGCCTGGGCAGCGAGATTAATCCCGTTGCGTACGCATGTCATATGCGGGAATCGGGGGATTTATCCCGCTGCCAAAGGCATGCCTAAAGGGCTTAGGAGGCAGGATTAATCCCGTTACCAAAGACCTGCCTGAAGGGCCTAGGCGGCGGGATTAATCCCGCCGATTCCGCATAGGGCATTGGCATTCGACGGGATTAATCCCGCCCAAGCCCAAGTGAAGGGCCTGGGCGGCGGGATTAATCCCGCCGAGCCTTCAATGCCTGTTGGAGGGATGAATCCCGCCACCCTTCCTTTTTCCTCCATTGGTGAGTCGGACCAATCCCAAACGTTTCTGTCTAAGACGTAGAAGGTTTACAACATACCAATGGAGGGACTGGAAGGTGGCGAGATTCATTTCATCCTTACATGGTGGGCGAGATTAATCCCGCCGCCTTTCTGGAGTCACTGAAGGGGTGTGCCAAATAAATCCTCCAAGTTCTCTCTGAGACCGAGAAGGGTGGCAGATTAATTCCCGCCTGTTCAGGGCCTCCAGAAAGGTGGCGAGATTAATCCCGCCCACTCTTTCAGGAGGCATTGAAGGGGTGGTGAGATTAATCCCGCCGCACCTTCCATGTGAATATATATGTGTATTATATATAAGTTGCATATCTCATTTTATTTACTTTTATCATCTTATCATAATATTTCGAGTAAAAGCTAGGAATCTATGTAAAACTGTCCAGAGCTCACATTTGTGGTGGTTCTAAAACGAAATGTTATCTTTCTTTTGCACTAGCACAAATGTGAGCTTTGGACAGTTAATTCCGTCACTTCTCTCTGTGTATTATTTTTGTATATTCGGGTTTATACAAGTGTGTGTGCGTTTTTATATGATTTGTATTCATAGTGTATTATTTTGCAGAAGGACGATTTAATTAAACAAGGAGATCGAGTCATTAGTATGGAGTCGTCGTCAAATTCTGGGTAAGAATTAAAATAAAATCTGTTATACTCGGATATGTGCTTGAAGAATTAATCATTTTTGTATTCAGATGTGGAATTGAGGTGACATTGAAGACGAGAGCAGGAGAAGAGATGGGCAGGGGGATTCTGGAATCAACTTGGCCATATTTCAAACTAAACGGGAAGCGCATTGGAACAACCATGGTTGCTGTCAAACTAACCTCTGTCACATCGCATGGACAAGCAAAACAATGGAAAGTGGGTGTGCTAGTCAAGCATCCGAAAGCATGCTGTGAACCCAGATTGAACGATGCTCGACACATATGCCTTGTTCCATCCAATGTCACGTTCTCGGATCCAGAGGTCGCCAGTTACAACATTAATTTCGGGTGGTTTTGTCGACTTGTGGATAATGACGTTCACGTGTTCACTAATGATGTTGACCGTGGAGTTCTTCTTCAACTCAACGAAAGCCCATCTATGGAGGGGATCCAACTGGATGTCTACTTCGAAGATCTTCAGACTCATCGAGTAGGTGTATTCTCAGAGAGATTGCTTCACAATACAGAAAATCCACAAGTGGAGCAATCGTCCCTCTTCACATTGAAGAAGAACACAGCGACATCATAAAGGAGATTGAGAGGGTGGCTTGGTCTCAGGTTCTTTACAGATCACGTTCAATTTGCTTAGCAAATTTCGGGAGCTGGAAGAGTGTGCCGAGAACATTAGAACAGCATCAATCGGGGATCACACATGTTGATTCGGATCGTAGAAGAAAATCTCAAGTCGTTTTGTCAGCTGCACCTGTGGCATCCCATGCTGCAATAAGCCACAAGGAAATGATGTTGGATGATAGGATTTACGAGTGTAGGGTTAAGTATTGCAGCGTCAACCCAAACTTCAATTACAGGCCACTCAATCAGGAACGTGTAGCTGAGCTCATGGAGAAGATGAAGGACGACAATTCTTACACCGTTCCACATAATGCTGTTTTGTGCGCATACTACGAGAGAAACAAAGGCGCTGACAAAGTGTGGATCACAACACCGGAACAAATGAGGAAGGTTCAGACGGAGAATAGAAAATCAGTTAAGTACTACATCATTAGTGGCCAGCACACAATAACGGCAGCCCAACGACTTCTCGACAACACAACAAAGGAACGATGGCAACAAAACTTTCCGAGCATACCCGTGAGAAGCTGACGAAAAGATCGGCGTTTTTAGCGAAGCCGAATCTCACAATCGAGCAGTACCATAAGTTATCGGCGGAATGGGACGCTGCAGACACCAACCACTACAACAGCAAAATATGGGAGAAGTTCAAACACACGCGAGCCGTGTGGGAATCTCTTAGCGACCACAAAGAGCTACCGCAGGGAATACACAATCTGCGGACTACCGGGTAAGCAAATTGTTTGGGCGGGATTTATCTCGCCGGTATATTAATCTGTCTTTTTTTCAGAGAGTTGAAGAAATTGTAGCAGTTGATTTTGCCCAGGTGGGCGGGAAGGAAACATCCTTTTTGATGATGTTGATTTCTTGTCCCGAGGATAGGATCTTTGCAAATGGTTGGGGATTATGGAATCCTTTGCAAAAGGAACACTGAAGAAGAAGCAGACAAGTGAAGAGCCCTCAGAGAAGTCTGCAAAGAAACCCAGTAAGACGCCGAAGGCTAAGTCTGTTCAATCTATAAAGGATGTAGACAACGATTTCAAGCTCACATGGTTGAAGCCTTTAAATGGAACAACGATGGAGGAGATGGAAGTCTTGGCTGATTTGGTGATTGATGGCAAATTACAGATTAACAACAACAGCCCCACCTCTCCTTTTCATCTCAAGGCAATGGAGTTGAAGACGGTCAGGCACTTCAAGAGTGGTTGGGAATACACTACCACAAATTGGGTTGGACCTCGGCTTCAACATACAGAGGTCAGCAAATATTTGCATGTGACAAACGATGATATGCTTGTCGAATGGGTGAATCAATCGGAAGATCTGGGCAAGAATCTATTGCACGCCAACGCCAAAAGGAGAACATTGCGATGACGCCTTCTCTTATGGCAGTCCTTCAGCAGCGGAGAACCGAGTTGAACCTTATAAAGGAGGATGCTACGAATCACGACAAGCCCTACAGATGTTTGTTGTTGGATTCGGAGACTTTATGGGGTACCATCACTGCTTGTAGGAAACCGTTTCAATTGTTCGTGATGGATCGGCGGGTGTCAAAAAATCCTTCGACAGACAGGACACTAGAGGATTTGGTGGAGAAACTTAGCCGTGCAAGCATGTACAAAGAAGGTATTTATTATTGAATTCATACTTGCACTCTTGACTGATATCTACGTTTTCAGGTATTTATTTCTTGATTCTTGCTCATGTCACCGATACCTTTGCCTTCGCCTTTGCCAAGAGGAATAAACATCGTTGGACAGGATTTTATATGAATGATGCTGATCCGAAGTGCATTGATTCGGTTGTTCACTTGGTTGTTAGGAATGCGCCAAACAATTTCAAACTTCCAAATGACTGGCCAGGCATCTGTTTGCACTCCAACGGCCCTGAACCTCCATCCGATACACCGATAGGTGAGTGACGTATTCGGCAATGTACGTTATCCAAACATCAAGTCAAGCGGCACGGAGCATCGTCAACTTGATCAGGGGTCCTCACAGTGATGCGTGGGTTTTTGACTACTGCACTAGGGGGTCCGTCTTGAAGGAGTGTTACCTTCGGCATACATGTGTGTTTGCCGTTGAAAAGGATAAGACCATGGTTGAGGACCTGAACAAGTGGATAGATAGGTTCTCAACTGACTACCCCAACGAATCCATAAGGAGTATTTGAGAAAGTTCCCTCCAGATAAGTGCGATAGCTCTGAAGACGAATCTGGTTCAATGTCGGAGTCTGAGGACGAACTTCAATCAGATATTAGACCGGAAGTTATCTCGAGGAGTACAGAACATTCACACTCCACCCATGGAAACATCAAGAAGATAGAAGATCTTGAACCATCTCACAAGCGGCTTAGACCTTCTTCGCCTCACTCAGAAGGTAATAGCGAAGAAGAATTGTTAATGAGTTCTTAGAGTGACGAATAGTTGTAAATGAGTGTAACATAAGGCATTTTTGTATATTTCGTTTATATTTGTACAGAAAATAAATTCTCAAGGATTAATGAAGCTTTTAGTTCAAACATGGGTCACACATTAACAAGGTAAATAATATACCTTGATAATTTTAAGGTCAGCTAATTATCATTTTGCAGATGTAATGAAACAATTGAGAACATGGATTTTCAGCATTGCATGAGGTAAGAGAGGGGTTTGGCGACAATTTCTTGTGCCACATGTCAGAATGACAGAGTTCATGCAGGAAATGGATAATAATGCAGCTCAAAACATCGTTACCATGGGGGCCACTTCAGTTTTTTCATCATCATTTTTATTGGCTTCAGTTCCGAAATCAATTTCTTCAGCGCATGCAATATCTGAATCTTGTAAGGATGATGTACAATTAAATGATGAAGGGATAGGCAACGAGATAGTGGCAACGGATAAATGTGAAAGGGAGCAAACAAGTGATTTGCAAAGTATTCAAGAGGCAACGCTATCTCATGTTACTCATGGCCATATTGTGTTGTTGGATGTCAATGGTGTTCTGCTTCATCGACAAAGGCCCGAGGATAGAAAAAAGAAATCAAACAAGGAGATTTCATTCCTTGTCATGGTAAATTTCGATATGATATTATTTTTCGTCCAGGGTTGGATCGTCTCTTTCAAAAGCTTAAGGAGATGGGTGCGCTTGTGGGGATTTGGTCATGCATGCAGATTCATAACTTAACACCGCTGTTGAATTTGCTTAAGAAACATTGTAGTGTTGCAGAAGAGGTGATTCGTAAAGATTGGATTTTTGACCAGCGAATGTGTTATAAACCTCTCGAATTTCACAATATAAGAAAGGAAAGCAAGCCATACTTCTTCAAGAATGAAAGAATAATTGGGACTCATGGGGAGATCAGTCGCTTAAGGATAATGAAGAATGCACATATCTTAGTGTAGACGACTCTCCTCAGAAGGCTATGCTCAACCAAAACATTGCTTGTATTCATCCAATCACTTTCGATCCATATTCTGATACCGATATCATGGATGAGCTAGTGAACTACTTGGATACGTGCCTCAGAAAGAAGAATCTCGAAAATTTTTGTGAGCAGTATCCACCGTATCAACATTTCCTGAAGCTTTTCTTTCTCGTGATTTTGAATTTTATAAAATGAAGGATAGCAACCGGCGCTTTATAATATTATTCTTAAGGAACGTCATTTTTAGATGAGCCTTTATGCAGACCTTCTTATTACATCTTATGTATTAACAAGGATGGCAACTCCCAATTGCATTCGTGAGAGTGTTAAGGTGGTGGCAACAACATCAAGATATTGACCAAAATGATTTGATTAATCCGAGAGTGATGATTTAGACAAAATGAGAAGATTTCTCTGTATGGTTAGGAAGAAAGTATTTATAAAAAATTAACATGTTGATAAGAAATGATTTCATTTGTAATTATGTTTGATAGTATTTCTTATTATTGTAAACTATTTTTAGAATAATATGAATATTCTAAGATATTTTAGGAATATTCCTTACTAAGTAAGGTTATTGAAGGATTAATTAATTAATTAATTAATATTTAAGGCTTAATTACATATTAATTAAATGATTAATTAATAATTAAAACTTAAGTATTAATTAGTAATTTATTTTATATTCCCATTTTCACGTATCATGCCCCTTTAGTTACAACGTGCATCTATACAGAAGTCTGTGGATGCATAGGAGTGAGGAGAGCCTGCGAATGTGCTGACGAACCAACAGAATGTGGATCATGTTGAGGACAAACCTTCGACCTTGATATAGGTTTGGAAAACCCATGTATAGGAATCCGTGAACTTACAGGAGTGGAGAGAGCCTACGGATGTGTTGATGAACTGACATGAGGTGAATCCTGTTAAGGAGGAATTTTCAACACTGATACAAGAACAAGCATGGTCAATCCTATAACTTGTACTGCCTCAGACACTAAGGACATATCATGCACGCATGAAGGTACAGGATTGATCTTGGTTGCCAGAGAGGAAAATATGAACGTCCTAGACCTTTAGTCGATCTGAGGATTTGCAACCACAAACCATGGCATGTCCAAAACGATGGGAGTCGATCGAGTCTTGATCAAGTTGAAGGAAATTAAATAGTTGAATGCGTCATGACTACAAGAGAGAGGTGTGGTAACATGGGTAACTGCGCCAGAAACAATCAGACGATTGTCTGCAACCTCTATAGGAACTGCACGTTTCAACTTCACCACCGGAATGCCATGCTGAGTTGCAAAAGTGTCATCCATGAAGCATGCATTTGCACCAGTGTCTAACAGGGCAAACTCCTTGAGCTCTCGGTTATTGAGACGAATGTGTGCAAAAAACTTAAGTGATGGAATGGTATGAGCAGCACCAATGGAGCCTGCACCTACATCCAACTTCGCAGCTCTAGACGAAGTGGACATTGAAGTTTTCTGACTGAACTCCAACTTCAACTTCACGCGTCTTGAATTTCTTGGCTTTAATAGGATATTGCCACCTTGTGTTCTACTTCACCACAATACAAACATAAGTTCTCACCGCGACATTGCTTCTTAATAGTTGAAAGTGGGCCATGCTTGTATTTCTTACCTCCATAGGGACTACTCTAGAAGTGTCGCAGGAACATATGCTATAGCTGTAAGATTGGCTTATAGGAACTGCTGACGGGATTTTTTCCTAACAACGGTTGTCGCAGTGAACGGCCTGTTGCATGATCTCTGCTAATGTTTGGCATCCAGTAACGTAAGGAGAAGGTCCCTCAACGTCATCCCTCAACCCAAAACAGAAGTGTTTGATCAATGTAGTCTCCTCCTATGGAATGTTTGCAAAGTTACTGAAATTCGAATGTATAGACGGAAGCGGTTAGGATCCTTGTTTGAGCTTCCATAACTTCGTACATGCAGAACAGTACTTATCGGAATCTCCAAGCATGCTTCAAAGGCAGCCACTGTCATAGTTCTAACCTGGTGGATTGACTACCTGGGTAAAGATTGTGGGATATGTGGGATATGTGGGCAAAAAGACTCAAGCGTAACTGAGTCATCATGACTAGGGGCCCTCTCATAAACACCAATAGCCCTTTGCTTAATTGGCATAAGGAGAGAGGGAAAGGTTGTGACAGCCACAAATCTTTCAAAGTCTTCCATCAATAGGTCGTCACGCTCTAGCAAAGGGGCAACCCAAGCCCACAGAGATCCAACTAGTAAGGATGCCAAAATGTCAACCTTTTGTACATAAGTCGAGTAGCATCATGGTTGCATGCAGATTAAAGCTTGATTGATTTAGGAAACCTTGGAAATCGACGCAATTGTCACTGAACTTTTCTGGCATACTGATATTTGGTTCTAAAGAAGAGTTCGATGAAGAGGAAACCACGGATGCTTGAGAAGAGCCTATGCAGCAACCTTTGGAGGATGCATCAACAGCTACATGCACCACGTTGGTTGAACCTTACAGATCTGTGACCACTTGGCGCAAAGTGGTTAACTCATGAAGTACATTTGGTGCTCGCATTGGAAATTGCTCAAAATTTGCCATGATTCATGAAAGAAAGAAGAAAAGCAAGGGAGAAAAGCTAAGAAAAAAAGAGTAACTGGAAATCGGGGAGCTATGAAAGGAGTTATTATCAAACTGTCAAACACAATCCAAGAGCAAGGAGGCTTGACTAAGAGTAGGACAAAGACTAGGAACAAGACAGGAGCAAGACATAAACTAGGAACAAGACAGGAGCAGGACAGGAACTAGGAGCAAGACAAGGAAAGAACAAGAAGCAAGGAGCAAAACAAGAACAAGACAAGATTGATCGTACAAAGGCTGGTGTTGATAATAACTGATTGTTCAACAATTAAGTCGGAGCTTTTATGCTCACAACTTTAAGAGTTAATATGGTCATGAGCCTAATCTAGTCATGAGTTAAAAATGGTGACCCTTATCCTATAGATATATCCTGTAGCATATCCTGTAGGCATATCTGTAAGTATATCCTGTAGTATATCATGTAGTCATATCCTATAGGCATATCCTGTAGACATATCCTGTAGGTATATCATGTATCCGTATTCTATATCCTGCATTCTGTATCTGGAATCCTGCATCCTGTATCGGGTCGTGACAATTAAGGTGTAAAAACAATTGAAGAAACATGCAAAAGAATTCAACAAATACAAGGAAAACTACATCGAGTACCAGGAGGGTGACAAAGAGGTCGATGTACCAACAATAAGGTTGCATTAAGGACACAACAATAAATAAATGAAAATGGTGTTGAAGGTTTTACTATCAACACCAGTCATTTTACGATCATATTCTTGTCTTGTTCCTTACCTCATGTTCTCGTCTTGTTTTAATTCTTGTCCTGCCTTGAGTCAACCTCCTTGCTCTTGGATCGTGGCTTGACAATAACAATACACACACACTTTATGTGAATATGTGAAATTTTAAATATGAAGTGGATCACGTGATATGCTAAGTCTACACTTTATTGAAATTTTATTATTAGGAATATGAAATTAGAATAACACATGATTTAAAAAACATGACAATATATGTTAAGTTCTAGTTTAAGTCAAGATTTAATCAATTTTGGCAATAATGTTCAAATGAGGAAATGCTTATATTAAATGTGCTTTAGAAAAAGGACATATTCAAACATAAAATGCACATTACATTTTAACAGAAAGTGTGAAATGAGTTCTCATTATAACACATGTTTTTAAAAATATAATTTAAGAAACAGGCTATGGGGTGCTAAGCCTTAAGCATTCGCTCAAAAGAGGTTAGGTCTTGTAACTAGGTGTGCTTTGACACACTTGGCTAGGAGAGTGTTCTCCTCGGAATCCAGGGTTGAACAACCTAAGCTTGTTAGCAGGAGCACCCACAAGGTCATGTACTTATCCAAACCTAGCTTTACGGAGTTTGCTTAGTAGAATACTTGTGTCCGCCTATGGCGCACACTCGTGTCCTCACTAAGTACTAGCCCTAGGTCTAGGGTATAACTTGACCACTCAAACCCTCAAGGGTTAGTCATGGTTCATGGTACTCCTTGTCGTCCTAAAGAGGTTAGACACCCGAATGAGGATGATTCCTCAAGGGTGCCTTAGCTCTATCATGGGGGCATGTGTAAAACACATTTCCTTTGTGAGGTTAAGGCATGAGCCTGTTTAGGTTTATTGGGATAGGATCCTAAAATTAACTCGGGATATCCTCTAGGGTTCAGGGAATGGTCATTCTAGGGGACTTAGGATAGGACTCTAAGTCTTTATTTAACTAGGCATCTGAGTCAAGACTCTTGGGATCATCTTTAAAGACTTACCGTTACTTACACAAGGTGATGACACCGGATGACCACTAAACAGCCACATGTTGTCACGTTTTGGCCCTTTGGGTTAAAATTCTAACAACTAATACTTAATGGGGATATGAATGTTTGCTAAGCAAACTCTCTAAGGTTAGGTTTGAGACAATCCCAAGTATGTGAGCATGTAAAAAAACTTATGTTAATGAGCTTAGGTTGTTCAACCCTTAAACATATTCACACCCCCATGTAGAATACCCTTAGCCAAGTGTGTCAACTAGCACACTCAGTTACGAGACTTAACCTCCTTTGAGTGGATGCCTGAGACTTAACAAATTGATGCGAGCACAAGCATACTTGCTAGATAGATTATTCAACCCCTTAATGTTAAACTGATATTACAACTCCAAAGGGCAGCATTATATTGTGTGCCATTTAACCTGGTGACACTATTTTCTAAAATGTGGGCTATCTCGCCAAATTTCTTCAAACTTAAAAATTACACATGGTGCCACGAATGTGGCTCACAAATGCCAACTCTAAAACTCCTTTATGAAACCTTAAGAACTTGATAAAGAGAATCTATTTAATTAATGGAATGTGTACTCTAAGAAGACCTCCTAAGTGTGTGAATAGGTTACTAGATGAAATGAGTTAGTTAAAGCTTTCTAAGCAAAACAAACTTTATTATGTACTCCAATGAAGGTATTAAGGTAGGGAAAGACATGCATACTGTTTTTCTCAGCATAATTGTAACATAACTAACAGATTGTTCATGGATGGTGTGGATGTTACATGTGAGGCTAATTTTCCAACTACATATTATAGTGTGTGTTACATAGACAACATTTGAGATGAAACCACAAAAGTCCCTTTAAATTATATATATGCCATGGTAGACCACACTATGATAGTGAACATCTCCCTTGAACTCGTATATCTATCATGGTAGATCACGTTGTGACAATTATAATTCAATTAGAACCACAAAATTTAGATGTTATACTAAGGAAGATGTCCAAATGGAGTCACAAGTATACCTCTCTGGACTTATTGTCAATGTAAATCATGTTATAATAAAGCTATCAAAGTGAACATCTCTTTTGAGTGTAACATTTGAGATGGAGCCACATAAGTGGACATCTTGCCATGGTAGACCATGTTGTGATGGTTATACTATTAGTTCAGTTGGAGCCATCTTCTTTAAGTGTAACATTTCATATGAAGCCACAACATGTACATATCCTTTGAACTTAATGATTGATTACACTCACTCGCGATAGAGCCACAAAAGTGAGCATTTCCATTGACTTAACCCAAGGATTACGCCAGGATCATTTGGTAGGGATTCGGGGACAAGAGGAAAAACAAAAGAAATAACCTCCGTGTGGACGAGCAACTTTGGAGTAAAAGTGACGTAATCTCCGGGATTGTGACCGGTAGGGGTAGAATGGGGTGAATGATCAATCTCTAATTGAATATTCTGATTAATTAATTGTTGAACATCTCCCTTAGACTTGTCAGTTAATTATTCTTATCTTGACTTAACATGAAGCCACGATAATGAACATCTCCTTAGACATCTCCTTAGACTTGCTGGTTGGTTACTCTTATACAAAATGGAGTCACAATAGTGAACATGTATCTTCTTTAGATTTAACATCTTACCACAACAATGCACAACTCTCTTGAACTTAATGGTTAATTACTCTTATCTAAGATGGAGTTATAAATACCGATATCTTTTTTAGACTTGATAGGAAAGCCACAATAATAAACAATGTCCTTAAACTTGATACCTAAGATGAAGTTACAATAGACTTGACAATTGATTACTCTTACCTAAAAAATGGAGTTATGAAAGTAGGCATCTCTTTGTGTTGAACTTAAAGTATGACCAAAGATTAGGTATTAACATATGAAGTCATATTTTTAATAAACTTGCATAAAAAGTTTTGCCATTTATTTATTGTTGTAGCATTTCATGGCTATTTTATAATTAATTTATTTAAAATGATTTAATTTAAATAGATTAAAAGTTAATTAATAAAGCATATTCATGAATATTTTATGTTTATTTTCTTAATTTTTTAATTTTTTAATTTTTAATTCATTTACAAAACCATCTCATTTGTGCCATTTTTTTTTTTTTTTAATTTCTTTTTACTAGGAGTCCATTGAGTAGAGAGTAATTTCCTCGACTGGTTATTAGTCATGCGATAAGTTTATTATCAAAATACCAATAATTTTATATTAGCTCATGTTATATAGCAATTAGTATTTAATATGGTAAAAGTTTAACAATAATCTAGAATTAGAATTCATAATTAAATATTGATTATCTTGCATAAAGATAAATATTTAATTCGAATCATCATTAAAATTGCGAAGTTTGAGTGTAATTAGTTTGAATCTAAATTGTTGTGAAACTATTTCCTAAATAGTTTTTAAATTCTTTTATAAGTAAAATTTTATAATCATGAATAAAGACGATCAACATCTCTTGAACTAAAAATTTTATGCACTCTCTAGTCACTTTTATACACTCACGCATATCTATGGTTTGAAACAATTTGAATTTAGAGAATTTAATATTTTTCCCTTATGTATAACTCATCATCCACATGTAGAGTTTATATTTTTACTCAATTATTTATGTTTTTAACTTTAAATTTAATATAAATATTAATCAATTATAAAATACAAACTATAATATTTTATTTGAATTTATTAAGACGTACAAAACAATACAAGAGTAATACATTTATTTATTAATAGATTTCTAAAATATAAAGTTTTTAAAATGCATATGTATATTAAAATTAAAAACTTTTAAACTCTGTACTGTTGAGGAAATTGCGGGTTTACCAAATTAAAAAGTCAGATGCTTATGAAAGCCTATTTACTAAATCTGTTACCCTTGAAATTTGCTAATTAAAACAGAGTCTAGACTTTGCTATCTTTTATATACATATGTATTCTAAATTTTATAAATTAGTTAATAAATATATTTATTTCTTCTATATTCATATTCATAATTAATGATCAATTATACTTCCTTGTTTAAAATATAAGTTAGAAATATAAAGTTACAAAAAGATTACATGTACAGTTTAATAATTTAAAAGAAATATTTTCTTATAACTTTGTAATGTTAATATATTATGTATGCAGAACCTTTGCATGATGTTTAATATATCAATCCAATGACAGATACCACTTCTCCTCTATACTCTATACATATATACATGTCTTGGTGAAAACGAAATTCCTATGAGATGCTGAGCCTACTCCACGTGGGGTGGGTGGGGGCCCAAATCGAGCCACTTGCACTCTGACAGACAAGCAATCTAAAATCCCTTAAACACACACACAGTATGTATAGCATACGCACACATGAAAGAAATGATGATTATTGATCTGGAATTGCACTAATTTAACCTCTTCATTAGTCACGGCCTTCGTGTGATCTTTAATATATCGATCCAACGGTGGGATACCAATTACCTCTCATACTGAATCTGAAATACGAGGAAACCTTGTTTTTATATTTTGACAGAACAAACATATCCTAATTACATTTTTTTTCCTCGTTAACGCACGTGGAACGCGAGAACGCATGGTAAACGGGGTATCCATCCCACGTGTAAGTATGCTTATGTCAATACCCTTGCTTCCTTGGGCCCAAAACCTACTTTTTCTGTCTCATATCCATGTAGGGATACATCCTAAGAGCTGGTCAAAATGTGTCTAATTAAGTCAAGAATCAGCTATAGCATGTCTAGTGCTTCTTAGAATCTATATCTCCTAAAATCTGTTTATGACCCTAAAGAATAACTTGGAATGAATGAATCCTGTAAGAATTGCTTGTATGGGTTGCTATATAAGAATCTTTACAACTCCTCAGAATCGGAGTGCCTCACGGAATCCTTTTGAAATCACAAAAAAATCAATTGCAACAAATTTACCTTATACGAATTCCCTAGCTGTGGCACACATGAAAAGAAAGAGCGATCCATCTCAAACAATGAATGAATGAATGAATGAGAATGAGTGAAGGTTGGTGAATCGCTCAGTCAGCGTTTTACTGTACATACACGTCAAATGAAAACGCTCTATTGTAGGTTAGTTTTACTGGAGCTGATTCGGCTCCATGTGCCGTATTCATATGTTGATTCAATCAATATGTTTATATTCATATTAATAGATCTGTCAGCGGAAGCATTATAATCTCCATTTAATTAATTACCCTTTAAATGTGTACGTAAAAGAGATAATCTACTAGATTAATTAAATTCCAGGTACAATTTCAAACTGTAGCAGCGGAGTTGACAAAGTTGGCGGAGAGATGGGGGATGGAACTAAAGATGGAGGCAAGCTCAATATTGGGGGTCGAACCATAACTTGGGATTTAGGAGCAGAACTAGGAATACCTAGTGGTGGCGTCTGTGTTTTCACGAGAATTCCACATGGAGGCACATGCACTTCAATATCATCCTTTTTTCCCCTTTTGCTCGACCCATTGTCTTCCACGGTAGATGTCCTCTTAGAGCCTGAGCATACTTCAAGAACAGGACGATTAGTAATCTGGAAATGCACCAATTTACCCTCTTCATTACACGCCGCATTTGCATGATTGAAATATATCGATCCAACAACTTCTCCTCTGATACATATGCACCTGTCATGATGTGAATATGAAATGTAAGCAACCCTAGGAATGTGTCTTGCTTTTATACTCCGCAAAAAGGTTATCCTAATAGTAGGATAACCTTTTTCTTGCGTGAGAACACGTGGTCAATGGAATATTCTTTTTCTCCATGGTCAACACAGTATTCTTAGAATATTTCTTTTAAAAAGGTTTTAATATTTTAATACATCAGTGTGACGACCGACATCAGGAATTGTCTATTACTATTAGATTTTTTATGCACATGTACGTTTTACTATATATATATATATATATATATATATATATATATATATATATATATATATATATATATATATATATTGAGCTCGAATACTTTCATATAAAGATTGTATATATAAAGCATACATGAATAGTGCTCAAGGATTATTTGTAATGTACCCTCGCCTTTTAAACGTGCAGAGAAAACTTGAAGTGCGACCTTTAGAATGCAAGGCAAAAATAATATTAGCCATTCATTATGTACAATTAACAAAAATTACATTTCAATTTTTCATTGCACGTTATTCATTATAATCAACTTCTCAACCAATGAACATATGCATATTTAAAGTGAAACCTTCGTAGAACTTTTAAGTTGACTAGAGCCTTCTCAAAACATAATAATTTTATATATTCCTTTCATATAATAAAACATAACTTATAAAAAATGATTATTAGTTTTGAAATAGTGATACACATACAAACTTAAAATACATCCAAATAGTGAGATACAACCCTATTAAATTATTATTTTTAAACAAATGATTACACACAGTCTTGAGATACAACCGTGTTAAATTATTAATTTTTAAATAGTATAACACACACACACACATATATATATCTCGAAAACATGTGCTTTTATACATAGAGACATAACACACACACACAATGTACCTATTATAATTGGGGCTTGCATTTTAACCATGAGAACATCAGTAGGGTTTGCAACTGCACTTCTTCAATCACCTGTAATCTTATGATTTTCAACTCAAAATATCAGCATTTTAAATTTAAAACTATCTAAAATAATAATAAATTAAATTTGGTAATTAGAAATATATACACACCCAGTATAACTTATTAACTTAGAATGTCTCTCTCCCACAGACACGCACACCTTGAGGGAAGACTTGGCTTACGAGAGTTTACTAATAAAATTAATTACATTTATTAATTCATTATTCACATAAATCATAACGAGTCAATCCTATGTCAGCTAGTTCAATTATGCATAATATACATAATCTTTATCTAAATAAATTAAATGTATAAATTAACTAGTTCTTAACTAATGATTATTTATTTTATTAATTAATGGATTTTTACAAGTGGTAATTCCAATCGAACAGTGAATGTGTTCCTAATTTTCTAAGTTGTTCACGCTTTGTGGCTACATGGGATTTTCCAACGATATTTTTGCTTATCTAAGGCAAAAGACCAAGAATATAATACGAATCCAAATTATCACATCTTTATAAATAATGTTTAATCTATCTTATATAATTATTATGTGTAGATTTCTAATTAAATAAAATATAAGATATTCCTGGTGATAACTATATATACTGAGTATATTTTAAAGGTGGCATGGTCTTATTAAGCTATGTAAGATGGGTTTTTTTCAACAAGAAAAGTTTTTATAAACTTGAAAAGCTAGCACATTTTCTATTGAATTACTGCATTGCTTATCCCAAATTATTCTTCCAAGTGCTATTACCTCTTCCTTTGTTACCTTAACTATCTGCTTAAGTTCGTAGCGATGTCACCAAGGACTACCATTTTTAAATCAAAATCAATTTGATTTAGTTCGAATGACTTATTTGAAAGTTCAACTGCTTTCTTAAAATTATATAGGCCGGTTATTAGTGCGATAAGAACTAAATAGGGTTTCTTCCGCACCACTGCCCTTTTAATATCAACATATTTATGGCTTGTCAGCTTTTTTTTAAGCGGTTCATGTATCATCTTTCACTTTGCCCACTGTAACAACATCTCGGTTTTCGGTAAATTTTGTGAACCTTTGTTTCATTAGTTCGTTGGAAATAGTGTCACACTCGTGTGAAATGTCTTATCTATATCTTAAAAAGATTTTGCTTACTTGTATCTTCTATACATGAATTTTCTTTTCTTCTTTCACGTTATGAACGTGTCCTTCCCATGTTATGGTCCCATTTTAATTAATTTCTTGCCCTTCTTCCAATTCTCCCATACGACCTTCCTTTTTGTGTAATTCTCTTACTTCAGTAACTTCTTCAAAGTCCATGGCTTCATTGTTTATATCATTCTCCAATTTGTTTGTTGTGTATTTTCATATTTGGTTAGCATTTGTTGTAACTAGGACCCGGGTAGTGTCGTCCATAAGTATCATGATGTTGTTGGATTGGATTTTTATAATAATATATGGTCTATATCATTTGGACTTGAACTTATGCCTAATGAAACATAGATTTCCTGGGTAATGCCATACCATTTTGCTTACTCAAAAAATAGGTTATTATTGTACTCTTCTAAGATGATCATGTCATGCCTTAATTCATGCTTGAATAGCTTACATCCAGTTGTAATAGTCTTTGTCTCACTTATTTCGTTTTCTCAATATTATATTCCAATGACATGCGTGATGATGGTATGATAAATTTGATGGGTGTAATTGCATCCAACTCGTATGCTATTGAAAATGAGTAAAATTTGTGGCAACCTTATAAGTATACAATATGTCCACAATGCTGAAACTAGCTTCTCGTTGCAATTCTTTCAATTCATATTAATTATCTTAGTTAATACGGTCTTTAATATCTAGTTAGTAAATTCTACTAATTGTAGTAGTACCAAAAAAAATTAGAAAATTCTACATCTACATCAATTACAAGAAACTAAATGATGTAATAAAGCGGGATACATATCCAATACCCTTTATCAAGGAATTATTGGATATGGTAGTAGGACACGAAATGTACTCATTTTTAAACGGATTCTTGGGATATAACCAAATACAGTAGAGGAAGCGGATCAACTAAAACATCCTTCATTAGTGTCAGAGTTTTTACTTGGTGTCACAAATGCGGCTTGCCAAGTGCCAACTCTAAAATCCCCCTTAGAAACCCTACAGAATCTGGTAAAGTAACCCGTATTAGGAACCCAACCTTTAAGAACTCAAGCCCTTAGCTAACTAAGTCCACGAACGAGGCTCACCTTGTGAATCAGGATACGCGGACCAGCCGAGCTATAGGTATCATTCCTAGCTTGGCATGGTTAAGGCAACCGGAGCAAGGCCTCAACCATTAGTTTTGCAGAACATAAACTCGGGCAATGCCCTTGAGCTTGCGAACAAGTTTTCGAACCAAGAAATTTGACTAACTCCTTAGAAGTGACTATCCTTGTCCCAAAGGCAAGATCTTGCCTGATAAGGATAGTTTAACGCAAAGGTGGGACGTACCCCTGTCGTGTGAAAGTCTGGGTGGCACAACAGAGGGTTGCGCCTTGACGACACAAGCTTAGCTTGCACCGGTAGAAGGTTAACAAGCTCTCTTTTGAACACAGGAAGCCTCACTATATATACTCTACCTTAATTATGGGACAAAGAGCCCCCATTTTCCTAAATGAGTAAGTGGGCTAGCACGGAAATGCCAACCCTTAATGAAAATGAGTTGTCCTAACCTAACCCCTAGGGTGGGTTTAGCGTGTGGGGTTAGGTCAACCCTAGGGGTGTCCCTAACCTTTTTTTTACAAGCTATATCTTGCCATGGTAGACCATGTTGTGATGGTTATAGTTCAATTGGAGCCAACATATGTGGACATCTTCTTTTAAGTGTAACATTTCATATGAAGCCACAACATGGATATATCCTTTGAACTTAATGATTGATTACTTCGCAATAGAGCCACAAAAGTGAGCATCTCCATTAGACTTAAATGGCTTTCCTAAGAAATAAACATCTCCCTTAGACTTGACAATTAATTATTCTTATCTTGACTTAAAATGAAGCCATGATAATGAACATCTCCTTAGACTTGCTGGTTGGTTACTCTTATACAAAATGGAGCCACAATAGTGAACATGTATCTTCTTTAGACTTAACATAATTCCTATTACCTAAAATGGAGTTATAAAAGTGGATATTTTCTTTAAAACTTAACAATTGATTCTTCTTACTTGAAATGGAATCACAACAATGCACAACTCTCTTGAACTTAATAGTTAATTATTCTTACCTAAGATGGAGTTATAAAAACGAATATCTTTCTTAGACTTGATAGGAAAGCCACAATAATAGACAATGTCCTTAAACTTGATACCTGAGATGAAGTTACAATGTGGACATTTCTCTTAGACTTGACAATCGATTATTCTTACCTAAAAATGGAATTATAAAAGTAGGCATCTCCTTGTGTTGAACTTAAAGTACGACCAAAGGTTAGGTATTAACATATAAAGTCATATTTTTAATAAACTTGCATAAAAAGTTTTGCCATTTATTTATTGTTGTAACATTTCATGGCTATGTTATAATTAATTTATTTAAATTTATTTATTTAAATAGATTAAAAGTTAACTAATAAAGCATAAAATGTTTTATGCATATTTTCTTAATTTTCTAATTTTTAATTCATTTACAAAACCATCTCATTTGTGCCATTTTTTTTTTTAAATTTCTTTTTACTATGAGTCCATTGAGTAGAGAGTAATTTCCTTGACTAGTTATTAGTCATGCCGCGACTCATGCGATAAGTTTATTATCAAAATAACAACATTTCAATAATTAAATTCTAACATAGAATCTTATGCATTACTTTTATTTCATGTTTACATATAATTTTTAACTATGTTTCTTACCTCGTGTTATACAGCAATTAGTATTTAATATGGTAAAAGTTTAACAATAACCTGGAATTAGAATTCACAATTAAATACTGATTATCATTTGCATAAAGATACATACAAATCATCATTAAAATTGTGAAGTTTGAGTGTAATTAGTTTGAATCTAAATTGTTGTGAAACTATTTCCTAAACAATTTTAAAATTCTTTCATAAATGAAAATTTTAATTATGAATAAACACGATCAACATCTGTTGAACTAAAAATTTTATGCACTCTCTAGTCGCTTTTATACACTCATGCATATTTATCATTTGGAATGATTTGAATTTAGAGAATTTAATATTTTTCCCCTTGTAGAGTTTATATTTTTACTCAATTATTTATGTTTTTAACTTTAAATTTAATATAAATATTAGTCAACTATAAATATAAACTATAATATTTTATTTGAATTTATTAAGACGTACAAAAATAATATAAGAGTAATACATTTATTTATTAATAGATTTCTAAAATATAAAGTTTTTAAAATGCATATGTATATTAAAATTAATAAACATTTAAACTCTGTACTGTTGAGGAAATTGCGGGTTTACCAAATTAAAAAGTCAAATGCTTATTAAAGCCTATTTACTAAATCTATTACCCTTGAAATTTGCTAATTAAAACAGAGTCTAGACTTTGCTATCTTTTATATACATATGTATTCTAAATTTTATAAATTAGTTAATAAATATTTTATTTCTTCTATATTCATATTCATAATTAATGATCAATTATACTTCCTTGTTTAAAATATAAGTTAGAAATATAAAGTTACAAAAAGATTACATGTACAGTTTAATAATTTAAAAGAAATATTTTCTTATAACTTTGTAATGTTAATATATTATGTATGCAGAACCTTTGCAGGATGTTTAATATATCAATCCAATGACAGATACCACTTCTCCTCTATACTCTATACATATATACATGTTTGGTGAAAACGAAATTCCTATGAGATGCTGAGCCTACTCCACGTGGGGTGGGTGGGGGCCCAAATCGAGCCACTTGCACTCTGACAGACAAGCAATCTAAAATCCCTTAAACACACACACAGTATGTATAGCATATGCACATGTGAAAGAAATGATGATTATTGATCTGGAATTGCACTAATTTAACCTCTTCATTAGTCACGGCCTTCGTGTGATCTTTAATATATCGATCCAACGGTGGGATACCAATTACCTCTCATACTGAATCTGAAATACGAGGAAACCTTGTTTTTATATTTTGACAGAACAAACATATCCTAATTACATTTTTTTTTCCTCGTTGACGTTTATCACGTGGAACGCGAGAACGCATGGTAAACGAGGGGTATCCATCCCACGTGTAAGTATGCTTATGTCAATACCCTTGCTTCCTTGGGCCCAAAACCTACTTTTTCTGTCTCATATCCATGTAGGGATACATCCTAAGAGCTGGTCAAAATGTGTCTAATTAAGTCAAGAATCAGCTATAGCATGTCTAGTGCTTCTTAGAATCTATATCTCCTAAAATCTGTTATGACCCTAAAGAATAACTTGGAATGAATGAATCCTGTAAGAATTGCTTGTATGGGTTGCTATAAGAATCTTTACAACTCCTCAGAATCGGAGTGCCTCACGGAATCCTTTTGAAATCACAAGAAAATCAATTGCAACAAATTTACCTTATACGAATTCCCTAGCTGTGGCACACATAAAAAGAAAGAGCGATCCATCTCAAACAATGAATGAATGAAATGAATGAGAACGAGTGAAGGTTGGTGAATCGCTCAGCCAGCGTTTTACTGTACATACACGTCAAATGAAAACGCTCTATTGTAGTTAGTTTTACCGGAGCTGATTCGGCTCCATGTGCCGTATTCATATGTTGATTCAATCAATATGTTTATATTCATATTAATAGATCTGTCAACGGAAGCATTATAATCTCCATTTAATTAATTACCCTTTAAATGTGTACGTAAAAGAGATAATCTATTAGATTAATTAAATTCCAGGTACAATTTCAAACTGTAGCAGCGGAGTTGACAAAGTTGGCGGAGAGATGGGGGATGGAACTAAAGATGGAGGCAAGCTCAATATTGGGGGTCGAACCATAACTTGGGATTTAGGAGCAGAACTAGGAATACCTAGTGGTGGCGTCTGTGTTTTCACGAGAATTCCACATGGAGGCACATGCACTTCAATATCATCCTTTTTTCCCCTTTTGCTCGACCCATTGTCTTCCACGGTAGATGTCCTCTTAGAGCCTGAATACTTCAAGAACAGGACGATTAGTAATCTGGAAATGCACCAATTTACCCTCTTCATTACACGCCGCATTTGCATGATTTGAAATATATCGATCCAACAACTTCTCCTCTAATACATATGCACCTGTCATGATGTGAATATGAAATGTAAGCAACCCTAGGAATGTGTCTTGCTTTTATACTCCGCAAAAAGGTTATCCTAATAGTAGGATAACCTTTTTCTTGCGTGAGAACACGTGGTCAATGGAATATTCTTTTTCTCCATGGTCAACACAGTATTCTTAGAATATTTTTTAAAAAGGTTTTAATATTTTAATACATCAGTGTGACGACCGACATCAGGAATTGTCTATTACTATTAGATTTTTTATGCACATGTACGTTTTACTATATTATATATATTATATATATATATATATATTATATATTGAGCTCAAAGATTGTATATATAAAGCATACATGAATAGTGCTCAAGGATTATATTTGTAATGTACCCTCGCCTTTTAAACGTGCAGAGAAAACTTGAAGTGCGACCTTTAGAATGCAAGGCAAAAATAATATTAGAAATTCATTATGTACAATTCAACAAAAATTACATTTCAATTTTTCATTGCACGTTATTCATTATAATCAACTTCTCAACCAATGAACATATGCATATTTAAAGTGAAACCTTCGTAGAACTTTTAAGTTGACTAGAGCCTTCTCAAAACATAATAATTTTATATATTCCTTTCATATATAAAACATAACTTATAAAAAATGATTATTAGTTTTGAAATAGTGATACACATACAAACTTAAAATACATCCAAATAGTAAGATACAACCCTATTAAATTATTATTTTTAAACAAATGATATTACACACAGTCTTGAGATACAACCATGTTAAATTATTAATTTTTAAATAGTATACACACACACACATATATATATCTCGAAAACATGTGCTTTTATACATAGAGACATAACACACACACACAATGTACCTATTATAATTGGGGCTTGCATTTTAACCATGAGAACATCAGTAGGGTTTGCAACTGCACTTCCAATCACCTGTAATCTTATGATTTTCAACTCAAAATATCAGCATTTTAAATTTAAAACTATCTAAAATAATAATAAATTAAATTTGGTAATTAGAAATATATACACACCCAGTATAACTTATTAACTTAGAATGTCTCTCTCCCACAGACACGCACACCTTGAGGGAAGACTTGGCTTACGAGAGTTTACTAATAAAATTAATTACATTTATTAATTCATTATTCACATAAATCATAACGAGTCAATCCTATGTCAGCTAGTTCAATTATGCATAATATACATAATCTTTATCTAAATAAATTAAATGTATAAATTAACTAGTTCTTAACTAATGATTATTTATTTTATTAATTAATGGATTTTTACAAGTGGTAATTCCAATCGAACAGTGAATTGTGTTCCTAATTTTCTAAGTTGTTCACGCTTTGTGGCTACATGGTTTTCCAACGATATTTTTGCTTATCTAAGGCAAAAGGACCAAGAATATAATACGAATCCAAATTATCACATCTTTATAAATAATGTTTAATATATCTTATATAATTATTATGTGTAGATTTCTAATTAAATAAAATATAAGATATTCCTGGTGATAACTATAATATATACTGAGTATATTTTAAAGGTGGCATGGTCTTATTAAGCTAGTTATAAAGTATGTAAGATGGGTTTTTTTCAACAAGAAAAGTTTTTATAAACTTGAAAAACTAGCACATTTTCTATTGAATTACTGCATTGCTTATCCCAAATTATTCTTCCAAGTGCTATGATGTCGTCCTTTGTTACCTCAACGATCTGCTTAAGTTCGTAGCGATGTCACCAAGGACTACCATTTTTAAATCAAAATCAATTTGATTTAGTTGAATGACTTATTTGAAAGTTCAACTGCTTTCTTAAAATTATATAGGTCGGTTGTTAGTGTGATAAGAACTAAATAGGGTTTCTTCCGCACCACTGCCCTTTTAATATCAACATATTTATGGCTTGTCAGATTTTTTTTAAGCGGTTCATGTATCATCTTTCACTTTGCCCACTGTAACAACATCTCAGTTTTCAGTAAATTTTGTGAACCTTTGTTTCATTAGTTCGTTGGAAATAGTGTCACGTGTGTGAAATGTCTTATCTATATCTTAAAAAGATTTTGCTTACTTGTATCTTCTAAACATGAATTTTCTTTTCTTCTTTTACGTTATGAATGTGTCCTTCCCATGTTATGGTCCCATTTTAATTAATTTCTTGCCCTTCTTCCAATTCTCCCATAGGACCTTCCTTTTTGTGTAATTCTCTTACTTCAGTGACTTCTTCAAAGTCCATGGCTTCATCGTTTATATCATTCTCCAGTTTGTTTGTTGTGTATTTTCATATTTGGTTAGCATTTGTTGTAACTAGGACCCGGGTAGTGTCGTCCATAAGTATCATGATGTTGTTGGATTGGATTTTTATAATAATATATGGTCTATATCATTTGAACTTGAACTTATACCTATGTTTCCTAATGAAACATAGATTTCCTGGGTAATGCCATACCATTTTGCTTACTCAAAAAATAGGTCATTATTGTACTCTTTTAAATGATCGTGTCATGCCTTAATTCATGCTTGAATAGCTTCCATCCAGTTGTAATAATCTTTGTCTCACTTGTTTCGTTTTCTCAATATTATATTCCAGTGACATGCGTGATGATTGTATGATAAATTTGATGGGTGTAATTGCATCCAACTCGTATGCTATTGAAAATGAGTAAAATTTGTGGCAACATTATAAGTAGTACAATATGTCCACGATGCTGAAACTAGCTTCTTGTCCCAATTCTTTCAATTCATATTGATTATCTTAGTTAATACGGTCTTTAATATCTAGTTAGTAAATTCTACTAATTGTAGTAGTATCAAAAAAAATTAGAAAATTCTACATCTACATCAATTACAAGAAACTAAATGATGTAATAAAGCGGGATACATATCCAATACCCTTTATTAAGGAATTATTGGATATGGTAGTAGGACACGACATGTACTCATTTTTAAACGGATTCTTGGGATATAACCAAATACAAGTAGAGGAAGCGGATCAACTAAAGACATCCTTCATTAGTGTCAGAGTTTTTACTTGGTGCCACAAAGGCGGCTTGCCAAGTGCCAATTCTAGAATCCCCTCTTAGAAACCACACGGAATCTGGTAAAGTAACCCGTATTAGGAATCCAACCTTTAGGAACTCAATCCCCTAGCTAACTAAGTCTAGGAACGAGGCTCACCTTGTGAATTAGGATACGCGGACCAGTCGAGCTATAGGTATCGTTCCTAGCTTGGCATGGTTGAGGCAGCCGGAGCAAGGCCTCAACCATTAGTTTTGCAGAACGTAAACTCAAGTAATGCCTTTGAGCTTGCGAGCAAGTTTTTAAACCAAGAAATTTAATTAATTCCTTAAAAGTGACGTATCCCTGTCCGAAAGGCAAGATCCTGCCTACGATAAGGATAGTTTAACCCAAAGGTGAGACGTACCCCTGCCGTGTGGAAGTCCGGGCGGCACACAGAGGGTTGCGCCTTGACGACACAAGCTTAGCTTGCACCGGTAGGAGGTTAACGAGCTCTCTTTTGAACACAGGAAGCCTCACTACATATACTCTATCTTAATTATGGGACGGAGAACCCCCGTTTTCCTAAATGAGTAAGTGGGCTAGCACAGAAATGCCAGCCCTTAGTGAAAATGAATTGTCCTAACCTAACCCCTAGGGTGGGTTTAGCGCGTGGGGTTAGGTCAACCCTAGGGGTGTCCCTAACCCTTTTTTTTACAAGTTATATCTTGCCATGGTAGACCATGTTGTGATGGTTATAGTTCAATTGGAGCCAACATATGTGGACATCTTCTTTAAGTGTAACATTTCATATGAAGCCACAACATGGATATATCCTTTGAACTTAATGATTGATTACTTCACGATAGAGCCACAAAAGTGAGCATCTCAAAGTGAGCATCTCCATTAGACTTAAAACAGCTTTCCTAAGAAATAAACATTTCCCTTAGACTTGATAATAGGTTACTTAATAATATGCATGTGCAATAATACATAATTATGTATAAAGATAATATTTCATGCTTATTAATAGAACTGATGGGCGGGATTAATCCCGCCGTAGACTCTACCCCTTCGGAGTGAGTCGGCGGGATTAATCCCGCGTCGACTCTACCCCATCGGAGAGTGTCGGCGAGTTAATCCCGCCGTCGACTCTACCCCATCGAAGAGAGTTGACAGGATTAATCCCGCCGCCGATTCCCTCATGCAAGGAAGAATCGGCGGGATTAATCCCATCTGGTACTTCCTCGTCAGAGAGAGCGGCAGGATTAATCGCACCGTGGACTCCCTCCGATGAGGAAGTACCGGCGGATTAATCCCGCCGCGGATCTTCCTCGTCGGTGAGAGTTGGCGGGATTAATCCCGCTGTAAATCCCTCCGATGAGGAAGAGGGGCGGGATTAATCCCGTCCACAACACTGACAACGGAGAATAGGTAGCGGGATTAATTCTGCCCACAACTCTGACGACGGGGAATAAGCGGCAGGATTAATCCCGCCTACAACTCTCTTTATGAAACTATAATTCCAAAGAGATTCAGGATGAATCCTGCTCACAAATATTTAAAACAAGAAAGTGGTGGCGAGATTAATCCGCCACCCCTTCTCTGCCTCATAAAATGGTTGGCGAGATTAATCCCGTAAAATAACTTTTTCTAATAAATTTAAGTAACTCTTTATCAGTTGAGAGAGTTATCGGCGGATTAATCCCGCCGCTCTTTTTAAGAGGCAGAGAAGCATTGTCCGGACTAATTCTGCCATTAGTTATTCAAAGAGATGGGTGGCGGGATTAATCTCGCCACCTCTTCAAGAGACGAAAAAAATGGCCGGATTAATCCCGCCGCCCCGGCTAACCGAGAATATTAAGTTAGAAGTATATTAAACGGGATAAATCCTAACAGCATATATTGTAATCCTATTGCATTATTAAATCCCTAAATTCTAAAATTTAAGAGAGAATGTAAAAGAGTGAATCTTTATAAATATATTTAAAATTGTTTATAATACTTACTTGTAAACAGCACTGAAGGCGCCGTGCTTTCCTATAAATAATAGCGCATCCAATTTAATGTCGCTCTTGAGCTGATTACTAAGAAGAAAAAAGAAAATCTGAAGAGTGAAAAATAAAGAAATGAAGAAATCCTTGCCGAAGAAAGAACCAGATTTGAATTTGAGTGGGAAATTAAATGCATTTTCAAATTTACATGTCAGACCGACAATACTTATGTCAGAAATTCGAAACGTTTGAAATAACAGAAAAGAAAATTTAAGATGAGTTAAAACAAATAACCGACAGTCTGACATATATACTCTCTAATTCCAATGAGTTTTTAAAATTGCATTTAATCTCATTCAAGTGCTTCAAGCTGTTTAATATTACGAAATTTTTATAATTATTTTACATTCTTAATATTCAAGTATATATTATTAAGTTTATATATATATATATATACACTAATATAATAAATAAATTGATATTATTATGTATCATTTAAATATATTCATAGTCTGTTTATTATTATTATTTTCTTAATTACTCGAGTAATTAATTTACATTTTCTACTATTAATGGGATATTCTTTATTATTTTTTAATATTCAAAGAATATTCCAATATTAAACCTGATTATCATAATTAAATTAATCTTATTCTTAATTATTTTAGTAATTATTCTACATTTGTATATATTAATGGGATTTTCTCAATTAATTTATTATTATTTCAAGAATATTCCTATGTTAAACCTTATTATCAATATTAAATTAATATATATTATTAAAACTATATATGACTATATATTAGATAAAATGATGTATTATTATGTATAATTTAAAATATGTTCATAGTGTGTATATTAATATCATTTTCTTAATTACTTGAGTAATTAATCTTCTTTATATTAATGCGATATTCTTTATTATTTTCTTATTATTCCAAGAATATTTCAATATTAAACATGATTATCATAATTAATTTAGTTAATTATTTCAATACTTGATCTACATTTATATATATTAATGGGATTTTCTTAATTAATTTCTTATTATTTCAAGAATATTTAATGTTAAACCTTATTATCAATATTAAATTAATATATATTATTAAAACTATATATGGCTATATATTAGATAAAATCATATATTATTATGTAATTTAAAATATGTTCATAGTGTGTATATTAATTTTTTTCTTAATTATTTGATGTTTGTTTTGCACAGATATATAAACACAATCATAAATTTATATATACACGTGCACACGCATTAAAAGCACTTATAGAGACACATATGCACACACATGCACATTGCCCTAAACCAAACTTGAGAAATTATATGTTGCTTCTTTATTGAAAAAACATCATATTCAACGCATGTATGATTTATATGTACTTAGTCTATGTGTATGTAACACATTGAATTTACACATGTAATATATATGTATGTCTGTGTGTATACATGTGTGTATGTATATATGTGTACTAATATATGCAATGTGTACAATTTTCATTTGTTAACACTGTATCTCTTCTCTCATACATACACAATGTCACCATGCATAATCCCTTCTCTCATACATACACACCATTCATGATCATGATCCATAATATGTAGCATGTCTCTTCTCTCATACATACACACCATGCATGATCCATAATATGTACTGATGTTATAATATTATGTAATATGTAATGTATATCTGTGTATAACACTCACTCCTCTCATACATAAACACCATGCATGATCCATCCTAACCCTAAACCCTAAACCCTATGTAACACATTGAATTTACACATGTAATATGTATGTATGTCTGTGTATACACGTGTGTATGTATATGTGTGTAAATGTGTATGAATTTAATTTGTTAACACTCTTTCTTCTCTCATACATACACACCATGCATGATCCATATTAATGTACTGTCTCTCTTCTCTCAAACATACACACCATGCATGATACATAATATGTATTGTCACTCTTCTCTCATACATACACACCATGCATGATCCTGTACTCTGTCTCTCTAATATATTAATATGTACTAATATATATGTATGTCTATGTGTATAATACTATGTGTGTATATATGTATCGCTGCACGTGAAACTTTAACACTCTCATGAACACACACATGTTAAACCCCTGCATGATTTTTATTCTTGGGGCGTATGTGATACACCCACGCACACGCACACGCTGATAATATAATGAAAGAATATTCGTTTAGGGCGAATCTATAGTTTATTCATTTTAGGGTTTAAGTATATTCTTAGAAGGAATATTCAATTAGGGTTAATATATATTCTATTCCTTTTAGGTTTTAGGTATATTCCTAGGGTTTTAAGAAGTAAGGCGGCGGAGGCAGTGGCTATGAAATCTCCCTCTCTGTCACACAGGTGAGATCTCTCTCTCTCACACGCACACTCCTGAGTTTATTTATTTATTTTTATTCACATATATATTTATATGTGTGTGTATCTTAATAATATAATTTAGATCTCTATCTCTCGCACACACACGCACACTCGTATACATATACACACAAATATATATTATATATATATTATATATATATCTATGTGTTTGTGTTTGTGTATCTGTATAATTTTATCTCTTGCACACTCACGCACACTCTTGTTTATCTGTATGATTTTATTTGTTTCGCTCACACACGCATACTCACGATATACATACACACACACACACACACACACACACACACACACACACACACATATATACCTATATATAATATACATACATATTATGTGTACCAGTATCTGTATAATTCTATTTATTTATCTATTTCTCGCACACACAAGCACACTCCTATACATACATATATATATATATATATACACACAACATATATATGTGTGTGTGTGTATCTATATAATTTTATTGATTTGTTAATTGTATCTCTCGCACACACACGCACACTCCTGTATGATATGTGTGTGTGTGTGTTTGTTTATCTGTATGATTTTATTTGTTTCACACACGCATACACACGATATACATACACACACACACACACACACACACACATATATATATATACCTATGTACATATACATACATATATTATGTGTACCAGTATCTGTATAATTTTATTTTATTTATCTATCTCTCGCACACACACGCACACTCCTGTATATACATATACATATACATAAATATACATATACATATACATATATATGTGTGTGTGTATCTGTATAATTTAATTTATTTAGCACACACATACGATATACATATATATATACATATGTGTGTGTATATTAGTATAATTTTATCTGATTTGTCTATCTCTAGCACACACACGCACTCTCCTACACACACATACATACATATATATATATATATATATATATATATATATATATATCTGTGTGTGTGTGTGTGTGTGTGTGTGTGTGTGTAGCGGCGGGATTAATCCCGCCGCTATATGGTGAGACGTGTGTAGTGGCGAGATTAATCCAGCCGCTATATGGTTAGCCCCTCGGCGGCGGGATTAATCCCGCTGCTATATGGTTAGACCCTTGGCAGTGGGATTAGTCCCGCTGCCCTTCAGGCATGCTATTCGGTTAGACTCATGGGCGGCGGGATTAATGCCGCTGCCTACGCATGCCATGCGCAGAATCCGGCGGGATTTATCCCGCCGCCATTGGCCTATCTGAAGGGCCTAGGCGGCGGGATTAATCCCGTCGGATTCCACATAGGGCATTGCCGTCCGACGGGATTAATCCCGCCGCCTAGGGCCCAAGTGAAGGCATGGGCAGCGGGATTAATCCCGTCGCATACGTATGCCCTATGCGGAATCGGGCGGGATTTATCCCATCGCCAAAGGCATGCCTGAAGGGCCTAGGCGGCAGGATTAATCCCGTTGCCAAAGGCCTGCCTGAAGGGCCTAGGCGGCGGGATTAATCCCCGGATTTCACATGGAATTGGCGTTCGCGGGATTAATCCCGCATAGACCGAGTGAAGGCCTGGGCGGCGGGATTAATCCCGCCAAGCCTTCAATGCCTGTTGGAGGATGAACCCGCCACCCTTCCTTTTTCCTCCATTGGTGAGTCGGACCAATCCCAAACGTTTCTGTCTGAGACGTAGAAGGTTTACAACATACCAATGGAGGACTGAGAAGGGTGGCGAATTCATTTCACCATCCCTTACATGGTGGGCGAGATTAATCCCCGCCTTTCTGGAGTCACTGAAGGGGTGTGCCAAATAAATCCTGCCCAGTTCTCTCTGAGACCGAGAAGGGTGGCAAGATTAATTCCGCACCCGTTCAAGGCCTCCAGAAAGGTGGCGAGATTAATCCCGCCCACTCTTTCAGGAGGCATTGAAGGGTGGCGAGATTAATCCCGCCGCACCTTCCATGTGAATATATATGTGTATTAGTATATATAAGTTGCATATCTCATTTTATTTACTTTTATCATCTTATCAATATTTCGAGTAAAAGCTAGGAATCTATGTAAAACTGTCCAGAGCTCACATTTGTGGTGGTTTAAAACGAAATGTTATCTTTCTTTTGCACTACACAAATGTGAGCTTTGGACAGTTAATTCCGTCTACTTCTCTCTGTGTATTATTTTTGTATATTCGGGTTTATACAAGTGTGTGTGCTTTTTATATGATTTGTATTCATAGTGTATTATTTTGCAGAAGGACGATTTAATTAAACAAGGAGATCGAGTCATTAGTATGGAGTCGTCGTCAAATTCTGGGTAAGAATTAAAATAAAATCTTGTTATACTCGGATATGTGTTTGAAAATTAATCATTTTTGTATTCAGATGTGGAATTGAGTGACATTGAAGACGAGAGTAGGAGAAGAATGGGTACGGGGATGGATCTGGAATTAACTTGGCCATATTTCAAACTAAACGGGAAGCGCATTGAAACAACCATGGTTGCTGTCAAACTAATCTCTGTCACATCGCATGGACAAGCAAAACAATGGAAAGTGGGTATGCTAGTTAAGCATCTAAAAGCATGCTGCGAACCCAGATTGAACAATGCTCGACACATATGCCTTGTTCCATCCAATGTCACGTTCTTGGATCCAAAGGTCGCCAGTTACAACATTAATTTCGGTGGTCTTGTCGACTTGTGGATAATGACGTTCACATGTTCACTAATGATGTTGACCGTGGAGTTCTTCTTCAACTCAACCAAAGCCCATCTATGGAGGGGATGTCTACTTTGAAGATCTTCAGACTCATCAAATAGGTGTATTCTCAGCAGAGATTGCTTCACAATACAGAAAATCCACAAGTGGAGCAATCGTCCCTCTTCACATTGAAGAAGAGAACACAGTGACATCATAAGGAGATTGAGAAGGTGGCTTGGTCTCAAGTTCTTTATAGATCACGTTCAATTTGCCTAGAAAATTTTGGGAGCTGGAAGAGTGTGTCGAGAACATTAGAACAGCATCAATCGGGGATCACACATGTTGATTCGGATCGTAGAAGAAAATCTTCAATCGTTTTGTCAGTTGCACCTGTGGCATCCCATGCTGCAATAAGCCACAAGGAAATGATGTTGGATGATAGGATTTACGAGTGTAGGGTTAAGTATTGCAGCGTCAACCCAAACTTCAATTATAGGCCACTAAACCAGGAACGTGTAGCTGAGCTCATGGAGAAGATGAAGGACGACAATTCTTACATCGTTCCACATAATGCTGTTTTGTGCCCATACAAGAGAAACAAAGGCGCTGAGAAAGTGTGGATCACAACACCGGAACAAATGAGGAAGATTCAGACGGAGAATAGAAAATCAGTCAAGTACTACATCATTAGTGGCCATCACACAATAACGGCAGCTCAACGACTTCTCAACGAACACAACAAAGGAACAATGGCAACAAAACTTTTTGAGCATACCCGTGAGAAGTTGACGAAAAGATTGGTGTTTTTAGCGAAGCCGAATCTCACAATCGAGCAGTACCATAAGTTATCGGTGGAATGGGACGCTGCAGACACCAACCACTACAATAGCAAAATATGGGAGAAGTTCAAACACATGCGAGCTGTGTGGGAATCTCTTTAGTAATCACAAAGAGCTACTGTAGGGAATACACAATGTGCGATGTACCGGGTAAGTAAATTGTCTAGGTGGGATTTATCTCGCCGGTATATTAATCTGTCCCTTTTTTTTCAGAGAGTTAAAGAAATTGTAGTAGTTGATTTTGCCTAGGTGGGCGGGGAGGAAACATCCTTTTTGATGATGTTGATTTCTTGTCCGAGGATAGGATCTTTGTCAAATGGTTGGGTATTATGGAATCCTTTGCAAAAGGAACACTGAAGAAGAAGCAGACAAGTGAAGAGGAGCCCTCAGAGAAGTCTACAAAGAAACCAGTAAGACGCCGAAGGCTAATTCTATTCAATCTATAAAGGATGTAAACAATGATTTCAAGCTCACATGGTTGAAGCCTTTAAACGGAACAACAATGGAGGAGATGGAAGTCTTGGTTATTTGGTGATTGATGGCAATTTACAGATTAACAACAGCAGCCTCACCTCTCCTTTTCATCTCAAGGCAATGGAGTTGAAGACGGTCAGGCACTTCAAGAGTGGTTGGGAATACACTACCACAAATTGGGTTGGACCTCGGCTTCAACATACGAAGAAGTCAGGAAATATTTGCATGTGACAAACGATGATATACTTGTCGAATGAGTGAATCAATCGGAAGATTTGGGCAAGAAATCTATTGCACGCCAACACCAAGAAGAAGAACATTGTGATGACGCCTTCTCTTACGGCAGTCCTTTAGCAGCGGAGAACCGAGTTGAACCTTATAAAGGAGGATTACGAATCACGACAAACCCTACAGATGTTTGTTGTTGGATTCGGAGACTTTATGGGGTACATCACTGCTTGTAGGAAATCGTTTCAATTGTTTGTGATGGATCGACAGGTGTTAAAAAATCCTTTGATAGACAGGACATTAGAGGATTTGGTGGAGAAACTTAGCCGTGCAAGCATGTGCAAAGAAGGTATTTATTATTGAATTCATACTTGCACTCTTGACTGATATCTACGTTTTCAGGTATTTATTTCTTGATTCTTGCTCATGTCACCGATACCTTTGCCTTCGCCCAAGAGGAATAAACATCGTTGACAGGATTTTATATGAATGATGCTGATCCGAAGTGCATTGATTCGGTTGTTCACTTGGTTGTTAGGAATGCGCCAAACAATTTCAAACTTCCAAATGACTGGACAGGCATCTGTTTGCACTCCAACGGCCTGAACCTCCATCCGATACACCGATAGCTGAGAGTGACGTATTCGGCAATGTACGTTATCCAAACATTACAAGTCAAGCGGCACAAGCATCGTCAACTTGATCAGGGGTCCTCACAGTGATGCGTGGGTTTTTGACTACTGCACTAGGGGGTCCGTCTTGAAGGAGTGTTACCTTCGGGATACATGTGTGTTTGCCTTTGAAAAGGATAAGACCATGGTTGAGGACCTGAACAAGTGAATAGAGAGGTTCTCAACTGACTACCCTAACAAACCCATATAGGAGTATTTGAGAAAGTTTCGCGATAGCTCTGAAGACGAATCTAGTTCAATGTCGGAGTCTGAGGACGAACTTCAATCAGATATTAGACCGGAAGTTATCTCGAGAAGTATAGAACATTCACACACTCCATTACCCATGGAAACATAAACAGAAGATATGGAAGATCTTGAACCATCTCACAAGCAGCCTAGACCTTCTTCCTCACTCAGAAGGTAATAGCAAAGAAGAATTGTTAATGAGTTCTTAGAGTGATGAATAGTTGTAAATGAGTGTAACATAAGGCATTTTTGTATATTTCGTTTATATTTGTACAAAAAATAAATTCTCAAGGATTAATGAAGCTTTTAATTCAAACATGGGTTACACATTAACAAAGTAAATAATATACCTTTAATTTTAAGGTCAACTAACTATTTTGCAGATGTAATAAGTTGAGAACATGGATTTTCAGCATTGCATGAGGTAAGAGAGGGGTTTGGCGACAATTTCTTGTGCCACATGTCAGAATGACAGAGTTCATGCAGGAAATGGATAATAATGCAGCTCAAAACATCGTTACCATGGGGGCCACTTCAGTTTTTTCATCATCATTTTATTGGCTTCAGTTCCGAAATCAATTTCTTCAGCGCATGCAATATCTGAATCTTGTAAGGATGATGTACAATTAAATGATGAAGGGATAGGCAACGAGATAGTGTCAACAGATAAATGTGAAAGGGAGCAAACAAGTGATTTGCAAAGTATTCAAGAGGCAACGCTATCCATGTTACTCATGGCCATATTGTGTTGTTGGATGTCAATGGTGTTCTGCTTCATCGACAAAGGCCCGAGGATAGGAAAAAAGAAATCAAACAAGGAGATTTCATTCCTTGTCATGGTAAATTTCGATATGATATTATTTTTCGTCCAGGGTTGGATCGTCTCTTTCAAAAGCTTAAGGAGATGGGTGCGCTTGTGGGGATTTGGTCATGCATGCAGATTCAAACTTAACACCGCTGTTGAATTTGCTTAAGAAACATTGTAGTGTTGCAGAAGAGGTGATTCGTAAAGATTGGATTTTTGACCAGCGAATGTGTTATAAACCTCTCGAATTTCAATATAAGAAAGGAAAGCAAGCCATACTTCTTCAAGAATGAAAGATAATTGGGACTCATGGGGAGATCAGTCGCTTAAGGATAATGAAGAATGCACATATCTTAGTGGTAGACGACTCTCCTCAGAAGGCTATGCTCAACCAAAACATTGCTTGTATTCATCCAATCACTTTCGATCCATATTCTGATACTAATATATGGATGAGCTAGTGAACTACTTGGATACGTGCCTCAGAAAGAAGAATCTCGAAAATTTTTGTGAGCAGTATCCACCGTATCAACATTTCCTGAAGCTTTTCTTTCTCTGTTTTGATTTTATAAAATGAAGGATAGCAACCGGGCGCTTTATAATATTATTCTTAAGGAACGTCATTTTTAGATGAGCCTTTATGCAGACCTGGTCTTATTATATCTTATGTATTAACAAGGATGGCAACTCCCAATTGCATTCGTGAGAGTGTTAAGGTGGTGGCAACAACATCAAGATATTGACCAAAATGATTTGATTAATCCGGAGAGTGATGATTTAGACAAAATGAGGAGATTTTTGTATGGTTAGGAAGAAAGTATTTATAAAAAATTAACATGTTGATAAGAAATGATTTCATTTGTAATTATGTTTGATAGTATTTCTTAATTATGTAAACTATTTTTAAATAATATGAATATTCTAGATATTTAGGTTTAATATTATTATTAATTAATTAATTAATTAATTATTTAAGGTTATTCTTAATTACATATTAATTAAATGATTAATTAATAATTAAAACTTAAGTATTAATTAGTAATTTATTTTATATTCCCATTTTCACGTATCATGCCCACTTTAGTTACAACGTGCATCTATGTCAGCTAATTCAATTATGCATAATATAATCTTTATCTAAATAAATTAAATGTATAAATTAACTAGTTCTTAATATTTATTAACTAATGATTATTTATTTTATTAATTAATGGATTTTTTACAAGTGGTAATTCCAATCGAACAGTGAATCGTGTTCCTAATTTTCCAAGCTGCTCACGCTTTGTGGCTACATGGATTTTCCAACGATATTTTTGCTTATCTTAGGCAAAAGGACCAAGAATATAATACGAATCCAAATTATCACATTTTATAAATCATGTTTAATCTATCTTATATAATATTATGTGTAGATTTCTAATTAAATAAAATATAAGATATTCATGGTGATAACTATAATATATACTGAGTATATTTTAAAGGTGGCATGGTCTTATTAAGCTAGTTATAAAGTATGTAAGATGGGTTTTTTTCATATTGATTATCTTAGTTAATACGGTTTTTAATATCTAGTTAGTAAATTCTACTAATTGTAGTAGTACCAAAAAAAAATTAGAAAATTCTACATCTACATCAATTACAAGAAACTAAATGATGTAATAAAGCGGGATACATATCCAATACCCTTTATCAAGGAATTATTGGATATGGTAGTAGGACACGGTATGTACTCATTTTTAAACGAATTCTTGGGATATAACCAAATACAAGTAGAGGAAGCGGATCAACTAAAGACATCCTTCATTAGTGTCAGAGTTTTTACTTGGTGTCACAAAGGCGGCTTGCCAAGTGCCAACTCTGAAATCCCCTCTTAGAAACCCCACGGAAATCTGGTAAAGTAACCCGTATTAGAAACCCAACCTTTAGGAACTCAAGCCCCTAGCTAACTAAGTCCACGAACGAGGCTCACCTTGTGAATCAGGATGTGGACCAGCGAGCTATAGGTATCGTTCCTAGCTTGGCATGGTTGAGGCAGCCGGAGCAAGGCCTCAACCATTAGTTTTGCAGAACGTAAACTCGGGCAATGCCTTTGAGCTTGCGAGCAAGTTTTCGAACCAAGAAATTTGACTAACTCCTTAGAAGTGACGTATCCCTGTCCCAAAGGCAAGATCCTGCCTACGATAAGGATAGTTTTAACCCAAAGGTGGGACATACCCTTGCCGTGTGGAAGTTGGCGGCACAACAGAGGTTGCACCTTGACGACACAAGCTTAGCTTGCACCGGTAAGAGGTTAACTAGCTCTCTTTTAACATGAAGCCTCACTACATATACTCTACCTTAATTATGGGACGGAGAGCCCCACTTTCCTAAATGAGTAAGTGGGCTAGCACAGAAATGCCAACCCTTAGTGAAAATGAGTTGTCCTAACCTAACCCCTAGGGTGGGTTTAGCGCGTGGGGTTAGGTCAACCCTAGGGGTGTCCTAACCCTTTTTTTACAAGCTATATCTTGCCATGGTAGACCATGTTGTGATGGTTATAGTTCAATTGGAGCCAACATATGTGAACATCTTCTTTAAGTGTAACATTTCATATGAAGCCACAACATGGATATATCCTTTGAACTTAATGATTGATTACTTCGCAATAGAGCCACAAAAGTGAGCATCTCAAAGTGAGCATCTCCATTAGACTTAAACGGCTTTCCTAAGAAAAAACATCTCCCTTAGACTTGACAATTAATTATTCTTATCTTGAGTTAAAATGAAGCCATGATAATGAACATCTCCTTAGACTTGCTGGTTGGTTACCCTTATACAAAATGGAGCCACAATAGTGAACATGTATCTTCCTTAGACTTAACATAATTCCTCTTACCTAAAATGGAGTTACAAAAGTGGATATTTTCTTTAAAACTAAACAATTGATTCTTCTTACTTGAAATGGAATCACAACAATGCACAACTCTCTTGAACTTAATGATTAATTATTCTTACCTAATATGGAGTTATAAAAACGAATATCTTTCTTAGACTTGATAGGAAAGCCACAATAATAGACAATGTCCTTAAACTTGATACTGAGATGAAGTTACAATAGTGGACATTTCTCTTAGACTTGACAATCGATTACTCTTACCTAAAAATGGAATTATAAAAGTAGGCATCTCCTTGTGTTGAACTTAAGTACGACCAAAGGTTAGGTATTAACATATAAAGTTATTTTTAAACTTGCATAAAAAGTTTTGCCTTTTTATTTGTAACATTTCATGGCTATGTTATAATTAATTATTTAAATTTATTTAATTTAAATAGATTAAAAGTTAACTAATAAAGCATAGAATGTTTTATGCATATTTTCTTTTTTTTAATTTTTTAATTTTTTTCATTTACAAAACCATCTCATTTGTGCCATTTTTTTTTTTTTAAATTTCTTTTTACTATGAGTCCATTGAGTAGAGAGTAATTCCTTGACTAGTTATTAGTCATGCCGCGACTCATGCATAAGTTTATTATCAAAATAACAACATTTCAATAATTAAATTCTAACGTAGAACCTTATGCATTACTTTTATTTCATGTTTGCATATAATTTTTAACTATGTTTCTTACCTCATGTTATACAGCAATTAGTATTTAATATGGTAAAATTTAACAATAACCTGGAATTAGAATTCACAATTAAATATTGATTATCATTTGCATAAAGATACATACAAATCATCATTAAAATTGTGAAGTTTGAGTGTAATTAGTTTGAATCTAAATTGTTGTGAAACTATTTCCTAAACAATTTTAAATTCTTTCATAAATCAAATTTTATAATTATGAATAAACACGATCAACATCTGTTGAACTAAAATTTTTATGTTCTCTAGTCACTTTTATACATGCATATCTATCGTTTGGAACGATTTGAGTTTAGAGAATTTAATATTTTTTCCCTTATGTATAATCATCATCATGTAAAGTTTATATTTTACTCAATTATTTATGTTTTTAACTTTAATTTAATATAAATATTAGTCAATTATAAATATAAACTATAAATTTTATTTGAATTTAAAGACGTACAAAAATAATATAAGAGTAATACATTTATTTATTAATAGATTTCTAAAATATAAAGTTTTTAAAATGCATATGTATTTAAAATAATAAACGTCTAATGTTTGAGGAAATTGCGGGTTTTACCAAATTTAAAGTCAGATGCTTATTAAAGCCTATTTACTAAATCTGTTACCCTTTGAAATTTGCTAATTAAAACAGAGTCTAGACTTGCTTTTTTATATACATTGTGTTTCTAAATTTTATAAATTAGTTAATAAATTTATTTTTTTCTTCTATATTCATATTCATAATTAATGATCAATTATACTTCCTTGTTTAAAATATAAGTTAGAAATATAAAGTTACAAAAAGATTACTGCATACATAATATATTAACATTACAAAGTTATAAGACAATAGTTCTTTTAAATTATATAAACTGTACATGTAATCTTTGCATGATGTTTAATATATCAATCCAATGACAGATACCACTTCTCCTCTATACTCTATACATATATACATGTCTTGGTGAAAACGAAATTCCTATGAGATGCTGAGCCTACTCCAAGTGAGGTGGGTGGGGGCCCAACTCGAGCCACTTGCACTCTGACAGACAAGCAATCTAAAATCCCTTAAAAACACACACACACACATAGTATGTATAGCATACGCACACATGAAAGAAATGATGATTATTGATCTGGAATTGCACTAATTTAACCTCTTCATTAGTCACGGCCTTCGTGTGATCTTTAATATATCGATCCAATGGCGGGATACCAATTACCTCTCATACTGAATCTGAAATACGAGGTAACCTTGTTTTTATATTTTGACAGAACAAACATATCCTAATTACATTTTTGTCCTCGTTGACGTTTATCACGTGGAACGCGAGAACGCATGGTAAACGAGGGGTATCCATCCCACGTGTAAGTATGCTTATGTCAATACCCTTGCTTCCTTGGGCCCAAAACCTACTTTTTCTGTCTCATATCCATTTAGGGATACATCCTAAGAGCTGGTCAAAATGTGTCTAATTAAGTCAAGAATCAGCTAGTGCTTTTAGAATCTATATCTCCTAAAATCTGTTCATGACCCTAAAGAATAATTTGGAATGAATGAATCCTATGAGAATTGCTTGTATGGGTTGCTATAAGAATCTTTAGAACTCCTCAGAATCGGAGTGCCTCACGGAATCCTTTTGAAATCACAAGAAAATCAATTGCAGCAAATTTACCTTATACAAATTCCCTAGCTGTGGCACACATAAAAAGAAAGAGCGATCCATCTCAAACAATGAATGAATGAATGAATGAGAACGAGTGAAGGTTGGTGAATCGCTCAGCCAGCGTTTTACTGTACATACACATCAAATGAAAACGCTCTATTGTAGGTTAGTTTTACAGGAGCTGATTCGGCTCCATGTGCCGTATTCATATGTTGATTCAATCAATATGTTTATATTCATATTAATATATGTCAGTGGAAGCATTATAATCTTAGTTAATACCCATTTAATTAATTACCCTTTAAATGTGTACATAAAAGAGATAATCTATTAGATTAATTAAATTCCAGGTACAATTTCAAACTATAGCAGCGGAGTTGACAAAGTTGGCAGAGATATGGGGGATGGAACTAAAGATGGAGGCAAGCTCAATATTGGGGGTTGAACCATAACTTGGGATTTAGGAGCAGAACTGGGAATACCTAGTGGTGGCGTCTGTGTTTTCACGAGAATCCCACATGGAGGCACATGCACTTCAATATCATCCTTTTTACCCCTTTTGCTCGACCCATTGTCTTCCCCAGTAGATGTCCTCTTAGAGCCTGAGCATACTTCAAGAACAGGACAATTAGTGATCTGGAAATGCACCAATTTACCCTCTTCATTCGCCGCAATTGCATGATCTGAAATATATCGATCCAACGGCAGGTACCACTTCTCCTCTAATACATATGCACCTGTCATGATGTGAATATGAAATGTAACGACCCTAAATGTTTTATACTCCGCAAAAGGGTTATCCTAATAGTAGGATAACCTTTTTCTTCGTGGTCAATGCAATATTCATGGTCAACATAGTATTCTTAGAATATTCCTTTTAGAAAGTGTAGATACCACCGACATCTGGAATTGTCTATTTAAAAATGTATACTGTTAGATTGCACGCTATTCATTATAATCAACTTCTCAACCCATGTTTTCATGTTCTTCTAGTCCATTAAGTAAATGAACATATGCATATTTAAAGTGAAACCTTAGTAGAACTTTTAAGTTGACTAGAGCCTTCTCTTCTCTCTCTCTCTCTCTCTCACACCACACACACACACCACACACACCTCTCGAAAACATGTGCTTTTATACATAGAGACATAAACACACACACACATAATGTACCTTTTTATAATTGGGGCTTGCATTTTAACCATCAGAACATCAGTAGGGTTTGCAACTGCACTTCCAATCACCTGTAAATCTTGATTTTCAGCTCAAAATATCAGCATTTTAAATTTAAAAACTATCTAAAATAATAATAAATTAAATTTGGTAATTAGAAATATATTACACACCCAGTATAACTTATTAACTTAGAATGTCTCTCTCCCACAGAAGACTTGGCTTATGAGAGTTTACTAAAAAATTAATTACATTTATTAATTCATTAAACTAATTATTCACATAAATCATAACGAGTCAATTCTATATCAGTTAGTTCAATTATGCATTATTTTTATTAATTAATGGATTATTACAAGTGGTAATTCCAATCGAACAGTGAATCGTGTTCATAATTTTCCAAGCTGCTCACGCTTTGTGGCTACATGGATTTTCCAACGATATTTTTGCTTATCTAAGGCAAAAGTACCAAGAATATAATATGAATCCAAATTATCACATCTTTATAAATATGTTTAATATATCTTATTAATTATTAGTGTAGATTTCTATTTAAATAAATATAAGATATTATGGTGATAACTATAATATATATTGAGTATGGTGGCATGGTCTTATTAAGCTAGTTATAAAGTATGTAAGATGGGTTTTTTCAACAAGAAAAGTTTGAAAACTAGCACATTTTCTATTGAATTACTGCATTGTTTATCCCAAATTATTCTTTCCAAGTGCTATTACCTCTTCCTTCATTACCTCAACGATCTGCTTAAGTTCATAGCGATGTCACCGAGGACTGCCATTTTTTAAATCAAAATCAATTTGATTTAGTTGAATGACTTATTTGAAAGTTTCAACTGCTTTCTTAAAATTATATAGGCTGGTTGTCAGTGTCGATGAGAACTAGATAGGTTTCTTCTACACCACTACCCCTTTTCAATATCAACATATTTATGGCTTGTCAGATTTTTTTAGAGCAGTCCATTTATCATCTTTCACTTTACCCACTGTAACAACATCTCAGTTTTTGGTAGATTTATGAACCTTTGTTTCTTTAGCTCGTTCAAAATAGTGTCACACTCATGTGAGATGTTTTATCTATGTCTTAAAAAGATTTTGATTACTTGTATTCTTTAGACACAAATGTTCTTTTCTTCTTTCACGTTATCAACATGTCCTTCTCGTGTTATGGTCCTATTTTGATTAATTTCTTGCCCTTCTTCCAGTTTTCCCATAGGACCTTCCTTTTCATGTAATCTTCTTACTTCAGTAACTTCTTCAAAGTCCGTGGCTCCATTGTTTAAGAATCTATTTAAAAATGAATACATGTTGTGTCCCACTAACATATACAATAATTCCCTAGTAAAGTATTGTATATGTATCCGCTTTATTACATCATTTAATTTTCTTGTAATTGATGTAGATGCATAATTTTCTAATTTTTTTGGTACTACTATAATCAATAGAATTTACTAACTAGATATTGAAGACCGTATTAACTAATATAATCAATATGAATTGAAAGAATTTGGATGAGAAGCTACTTTCAGCATTGAAACATATTATTACTTACAGGTTGCCACAAATTTTACTCATTTTCAACTAACATACGAATTGAATGCAATTACACCCATTAAATTTATCATATCATCATCATACATGTTACTAGAATACAATATTGAGAAAATGCAATAAGTAAGATAAAGATTATTACAATTGGAAAACTCGATGAGAAAAAGCAATAGGTTGTGTTTAACATGTAAGTTATTTAAGCACGAATTACGGCATGGCATTATCATCTTAAAAGAGTACAATAATGACCTTTTTTTGAGTAAGCAAAATGGTATGGCATTACCGAGGAAATTTATGTTTCATTAGGCATAAGTTCAAGTCCAAGTGGTATACACCATATATTATTATAAAAATCCAATCTAGCAACATCATAATACTTATGGATTACACTACCCGAGTCCTAATTATAACAAATGATAACCGAATATGAAAATACACAACAAACTGGAGGATAATAAGGGATACAACCAAATACAAATAAAGGAAGCGGATCAAATAAAGACATCTTTCATTAGTTTATGGGGAGCTTATGTGTACCGTGTCATGCCCTTTGGGTTATGCAATGCACCATTTACTTTTCAGTGGTTGGTCAGTGAGACATTTTGGGACTACCTCATGACATTTATAAAAATTTTCTTAAATAACTTTAGCATTTATGGATAAAGGACAACTATTTAAATGTTTAACAAAGTGTTTTAAGAAGGTGTCGACAAAACAATATAGTAGAAAATGCATCTTTTGTATAAAGTTTGAAGTACTACTTGGACATGTTGTATGCATGAAGGGATAATGATGAATCAAAATAAAATTAAAGTAATACAAACTATGGAGGCACCTATGGATGTGAGTAGAATACGATGACTACTCAACAAGATGGGATATCATTAACAATTTATTAGAATTATGCATTAAATAGCAAAACTACTTATCATGTTATTGAAGAAAGAACAATTGTTCGAGGGCTTGACAATGATTATTCTTACACAAAACAAAGCCACAACAATAATATCCTTTTTAAGATTAATGATTAGTTACTCTAATTCAAGATAGAACCACAATAATAACATTTCATTTAAACTTTAATTACTCTTACTTGAGATGATGTTATAAATGAACATTTCACATTCAGTGAATTGTCTTTAACATAATGAAATGTTTGAATAAAAATAAATAAGACATCATAAACATTAATTCGAATCATTGAACATGAAGTGAACTAAACTCCTATTTAAATGGCATGATCTATAATAAACAATATTAATAGAGTATTAAAAGCATCTTTTTGGCCATAGTCTGACAAGTTGTATACCATGAAAGTAATCGTGTGTGGACATCAAATACTCACAATTGTGGATTATGTGTGTACATCCCATACTCAAGAATGAGGCTTAATGTCAAGAGGCCCAAAAGTCTCAAAAGAGTAAACAATTATCACAATGCCTAGTAATTTAATTTGAGCAAAAATGTATTAAATGTTACACACTATGTTTTAACCACAATTAAAATAAGAATTCAAATAAGCAATTGTTCATAAGTGTTATGAACCACCAATATATATTAATGTTTATAATAAAATATACATTGGGGTACTATAAGAACATTTCAAACAAAAAAAGTACTACACAATTACAATATAAGTACTACACAAGCATTATCATCATTTAATATTTCTACACAATCTTGCACAACATGTGTATTTTAACATTTTATATTCAAAAGTTCTCAAAACAATATATAAAAACGTTCAGAAGAATATAAAAGCATATAGTTCAACACAAATTGTGAGTTAGTCTCGTATTTAGTTAATTTTTCTCTTTTATATTTTCATTTTCTCTTTTATTCTAAATAAGATTCAAATATCTAATTCATATTTTGTTATTATGTCATGATTCTTACTTATTTAAGCTATTTAATTCATGTAAATTAGGTTACTTAATTTAAGAATATTTTTCGTAACACTAATTAGTTCTTATTCTTTACGATTAAGAGAAAGAGATAATGGTATGACACATTAGCTCTTAACCTTGACAATTTGAATTAGAATATCAAAAAATTAAATTAAATTCTTATTGCACTAAGGTAATAATTATGGTAACTTAGTAAAACTATTATCATATGCTTTTTGAAATAAATTAATTGCATATCAACTTTATGAATTTGGAGTAAAAAAATTAATGATTAAGTGATGAATGAAAGACTAATGAATAAGAAAGTATTAAGAAATGTATAAAAGGTCAAAAGTTAATTAGGCAAGTGAATGAATTTTCATAATAAGTACGACTATTATAAAATAGGCCCTCAATCTTGAGCATTGCCACAAGCAATTGTGAACCCCAAGGTTGTTTAATGATACATAAAATACATGCTTTTGTATTAATTTATGCAAGTCTTAACCTTTTAAACTATATATTTACATCACTATAAGAAGTGTTTCTCCTTCTTTATCGTACTTCCCATTCAATAAGTTATAAGTATATTTTAAAATTAAACATTTGAATTAGAAACTCTTTGCATTTCTCTTGTTATTTTAGAGTTAAATTTTGATTTATATAAAATATATTGTGGTTTTATATAAATGAGATTTTACAACATGTCAAGTGCTCCATTTTAAAAAAAGCATTTAATGTTTAAATCTTAAGATAATATGTCAAAGATGCAAACTTTATTAAAATAAATTATTAATAATTAATTAAACATTTTCACTTAGTCACTCCTAAACAATTAAATAGCTTGTCTACAAAACCTAAATAATCTTACTTTAAAACTTTATATAATCACTTTAATACTTGTTTAACACCCTCAACCTGCTTTGCATTGTTTTATTGTATCCTTCCAACCATTGTTTATTTTAGAAAATCTAATTTAATTTTTTATTGTAATAAAATTATTTTTAAATTATTGTTTTAAATTATTAGTATCACTTCTTGTCTTGCGTCTTAGTTTGGAAGTATTAAAACATATTAATAAACACCAGGATTTCATATAAGGCCTATGCCACGAAGGATATTCTATTCATCTTATATGCTTGGATATTCTAGTAGACATGGTGTATATACATATATGAACTTATTGAAAGCTATGTGTTAATATATATAATAGGAATGGGACTTTAGCATGTGAAAACATATCACGCATATATTAGTCACGGACGCAACAAGGAATTCAACTTGTTGAGACACGTCGTTGTGAAAGTGATACTCGCATATCCTTTCCTTTCGAACAGTTGTTATGCACGTATGGGCTGCGTGGAGAGTGGATGTGCCGACAACTTTTACTTTTAATACACAATTTAGCCCTACACGTGGCGAATATAAAGTGCCTGCGTGTGGTTTAACATATGGCTAATGATAATAGTAAACAATGCATAAGGAAGATTTATATAGATAATATATATAATTATTAAAGCATATATAATAAAGTCTTTATAGCATGTGCTTTAGTGCGTGCAAGCATGAAGTAAATATAGAAATTGTAAGGAAAATTATATAATATTAACTATATGAAAGCTTCTACTTATCATATCATATAGCTATATAATTAGAATTAGTAAATTCAGGCATAGAATTAAATACATAAGGGTATTTCTATGGTGTAGTTGTTTAATTTAAAACACATATTAAATAATACATTAAAACACTTATTTTAGTGCCTACAAATGTATAAATTTAATATTATTATTTAGCTTTAATGTAATTTATTATATATATATAGCTATATATTTTCTTTACACGTTTTTGTACTACATGAATTCATACATGCCGTATAATGTATGAATTTATTATCTTAACTATGGCACATGAAATTAATATTATAATTATATTACTAGTATTTTTATTTGCAAACACACACATGTACACACCTTTATGTTATCTGCGTGGTATTTACTGTCTTGTGTAATTATCTACTGAATATATTTTTAATACATAAGTTTATTCTATATAGTTAATATAAAGTAATATTGAAACATATGTACATACATATGATACATATATTAGATATATAGAGAGAGAGAGAGAGAGAGAGAAGATAATGAAGCTGCTTATTATAGAAGTTTACAAATCAAGTGCTTGTGCAGAAGCGGGATTTGCAGCTGCGGACAACACGCACAAATCAGGTTTTCTGTAAGTGCCGCTGCTGCAGAAACACTGTGAAGAGAGGGGATTGTTCTGGTACGAGGTACAGCAATCAACAAGGCATCTCACTCCGGACTACTGCAAGTTATAATACACTGGGAAGCACTCTTGCGAGATCGATACATTCTTGTTACGCTCAGCAGGAATGGATCCATAGCCATCTGCAATACACGAAACAACAAGGCATGCCATGACAACTATAACTATCCCTCTCATTTTGTGATAATCTAATCGACCCAACAAGAGAAAAACTATGTAATAGTGATATACATCTATACATATTTATACACACACGCACACATTATCATGTCCATAATGTCAAACGTGGAAAGTCCACTTCATTGGCTACATGGCACCTTAAACAAATGATCACATCCGTCCGCAAGTCAACACTGTGTATGCGTGTGTATTTTATTAATTATATTAGAAAATTACATTAAATAAATATTAAGAATTGCCTATATGTGTATGATATCTGTGTTGTCGACCGTTGCTACCTCTTCTTCAGCGGGCTCTGGCATTTGGTATTCATCTACTCTAAGTGATAATGGGAAATCTGGTAACTCTAGCTTCTCTATAACCCTGTATAACACACATTTACATATATGTATTATACGCACGCACGCACACAAAGCTTACTTGTCGTCAAAATGGCCGTTAGATACATCCTTTGGGATCTTCTCGTTGAGATTTTCATTGGTCCCCATGGTGGTGTTTCCCTATAATCATCCTGTTCCATGTTCTTAAGTTAGTTCCTGGTGTGTGTGTACGTTATACACACACACACACAACATGACATATGTGTGTATACACATACTTTGTCAAAGGTGCAGTAACGCTGAAGTCCTTGCAGTTCCTCTCGCTCTCCTTGAGGAAATACTCCGAAGCCCGTAGGTATGCAATTGCACCTTTCTTGTCCGCACTTTCGTTCAGAATTAACCATGAAAATAAAATGCAGCTGCCTGTACGTAAAATATTTAATTTTTTAAAATAAATAAATAGTTATAGAATACCTTCGCTTCAGATCTTTTCCATCTGATAAATAACAAGTGCTTCTCCACCCCATCCATTTCCAAGAGGAACGGTTTGTAGAATCTCGTAGCCTGGTTTTTAGATAATCTAAAACTTAAAATATATTTTATTTAATTAATATTAATTATTACCTTTGCCAATATTTGAGCTGCTCACATGCCAGTCGTCGTTTAACTGCCATGGTCGCTTTCGCATTCTCTATTGCCAGTCCAAGTTGTATTTCAACAGTCTAAGAAAGTTACTGTTAACGCGTGCGTGTGTGTGTATGCGTGTGTATGCCTGTGTGTACCTGTCCTAGAGCTTGCAGCTGTAACGCCTGAAGTACACCCTCTGTTAAGTCAGCAGGAAACCGGTCCCTGAAAATAATAAATATTTTTTATATAATATTTAATAAAAATATGCACATGTATTATGTATGTACCTAACTTGTGGTGGAGTTTGTGGAAGAACAGACTTCTGTGCACATTCCAGTATCTCCGCGGCTCTGAATAGGAAATCCATGGCAGTCCTCTTATTATCTATCATGTAATCCACGTCATATTCAAACACACACGCACACGCACGTGCATACGTTTACATCTAATACGCTTCTGTGATAAGTTCCTTCAGGCAGAGGCTCAAGCACAAGAGCCCTGTTGGCTTCCAACAAGGAAAGCATTGCAAGCAGCTGCAGTACGGACAGCATTTCATAGTACGGCCCTTGCAAGCTTGTTTCCTGGCATACAAAATCCAGCTGTGAACATACCACAGTTAGAAAGTTGGTATAGTATCGTTTTCCTACCTTTATCTCGTCCTCTTGATTTGTCCACGTGAACAGTATCTTCTCTGCCAACTCTGGCTCTGCCAAACATAAGATATGTGTGTGTACGTGTGCGTGTGTGTGTGGTGTGCATCTTATAACTGTATTTGTTTTATATGCTTGGTACTATACCTTTTCTCAAGAGTCTCATTAGAACAGGTAAGTATTCATCGATTGCCTCTTTAAGTTGCATTACGTTTGAGCCTGCATAGAAACGCTCAGTGTGTGTGTGTGTGTGCGCGTGTGTGTGCTTACCAGTTAGAGAAGACTTTCTCTTCTTAAGCTTCTTAGGAAATGCGAGTTTTTCGGCAGCACACATAAGCCTCGACTGCAGAGTTATTAACCTTTCAATCCATTTCTCTTGTCGAGGAATCGCATTTCTGATACTCCAGATTCTTCACTTGTATCCTCCTTGGAAGGCGTAGACCCGGAACAAACACACTAAACTCTTCGGCTTGTATTGGTGCTTGTACCGAGTTGTTGTTCGTCTTCAGTCTTTGTTAAAGCACATCCCATTTCAAAAACTCCTGTAAAAGTACACGCGTGTGTGTGTGCGCGTGTGCGTGAGTGGTGTGTTCAAAAGAGCCTTTATGCAGAGTGTAAGAAAGTCTTGATATGACATATGAACAAAGGGTATAAAGGAAATTGGAAAAATTACATAGTCAATGTAGCAAAACTCCAAAGTTTGCAGGATAGCGTGAGCTCCTTTCATAAAGCTGACTTGCGTAAACAAGAGCATGTGTGTTCAATAATAACATATGTGTAACTCTCTAATCCATGTATATCTCAAAATGTGAAGCAATTGATACACATACGCACCACACAATTGTATACACACATTACTGCAGTAACGCATACCTTTGGGTGATGAGAGATTTGCAGAACTCCAGAAACAACAAATTCAATACAAATCGGCGAACAAGTGATGAGTAGCAGTCTGATTACGTCGGTGCAATTTCACATTACAATCAAATCGCCATTCAAGGAAGAGTTGAAGAAAGAACACTTGCACTTGGAAAAACTTCATATACACGAGGGGCTTTAATACATAGTGACGGGTGTCGTTCCGTTGACGTTTACAGTCCGTCACTGGTGTGTGTATTACTTAGATAGACACGACCATATCCAACTAAATTCATATTTTAAGCACATAAACTATATAATATAGAACAGTGTGTTTTGATCCTCATCACGTACCCATTACGTTAGCGTATCAATTACTTGTTAATACAAATCTATAATTTTGATGCTTTACCTGATACATTAGATTTAATCAAGCAACATTGGGAAGACCGGTAAAACCTTGACACGTGGTACAAGTTCTTAAATATCTCGCCTTACGGGTCCTAATGTGGAGCCACGCTAGAGTTTAAATAGTACTTTGATTCCCGCCATCTGTCTTCTAAACCTAACTTTATTTATATATAGCTTTTCATGTATGTTATTGTATACACTGTTGATTCTCTTTCCTTGTCGTGTTTTCACTTAGTGCTCGTTACCATCAATATAAAGGGACATATATGATTCTACGACGTTAACAATGATTTTTATCAACTATATAGTAGCTATGTCATGCATGATGGAGAATATACCTGCAAAAGTTCCCGAATCTTCTGGATCTGTCTGGAACAATGTAGTTTAGTATAGAGTGCCTGTCTCATTGACCACCCATATGATGAAAGGGGCGGTGCAACAGAAGTGAAAGCGGGACAGAGAAGATCGGGGAGTACACCACGTAATATTAATAAAGAATATCGTAGATTTTGAGCTATGCACTTTCGGCTAGGAAAACATAACGTGTAACATATGTGTGTGCGTGCGTGCGTGTGTGTGAGAGAGAGAGAGCTATCATATATTATACTGCAGAAAATAACGTAATTCGTGTATATGCGCGTGTGCATGTGTGTGTGTTGACTTTATGTGGACAACATAAACATGACGAAACATCAGATGCAGTCTAATTAATTAATAATCAATATTTTAGTTAATTATATAAGAATATTATGCACACTGCAGTGATGCTTCACGGGAGACACCACCATACATCCGAAGTATTTATATATCATTTGCATTGCCATTAACGAGCATCACTGACAGTCTTTTATGTAAATGAAATGATTATATATTCATACAAAAAACTATAAAAAACAATTTAAATTAATAATCGTGAGGTAATCAAATTTGTTTTGAGTACAAAGATCAATTATTGGCCTCCTGTCAGTGTCTGATACTGTATGACCTTCCGTAAACGGCATACGAAACCTGAGTTATATATATATATAGAGAGAGAGGACATCTATTTCATATGTAAAAGATTGAATTCAAAGCAGTAGAAGTTGGACCATAAGTATTTAATATGTATTTAGGTACACCAGCCAGTTCTGCATGTGTGGTTAGCTCACGTGTGTTTCTACTTTCTTTTTGCACGACACACATATATATACACACATGCATATGTGTATACGTGTGTGTGCATTTGATAAGACATCGCACGGACAATTGAACAGCAGGGTGAAATGTTCTCCGAGGTTGTACTCACACTTGCGACACTTGCGATACTACTTGTCATTTGGTGTGCAATTCACCGTCTGAGGCAGGCTGGTAAGCCAGGTTTCAAAACATGGCCTCTGCTCGGTGCAACTGTGGACATATTTGCTAATTACTACACTCTTCACGACTATATCCTGTGGAACTTTCAAGTAAAAATACAAGCACCTTGTCTGCTCCTGTCCCTACGTACACCTATATCATTACTGCAGATCCTGCTAATGTAGAGCACATTCTCAAGACTAACTTCCACAATTATCCAAAGGTAATTAACTCTCTCTCTTCCCTCTCTCTTGAGATGTACCAAACTACAGGGGAAAACGTTTCATGAGAGGTTTGAACCTCTTCTCGGGGACGGATATTCAATACAGACGGTGAGGATTGGAAGGTTCAACGTAAAACGGCAAGTATTCAGTTCTCATCTAGAGTTTTGAGAGACTATAGCTCAGGAGTGTTTAAGGAGTATGCACTGAAGCTTGCGGAGATCATCATTGATGCAGCAAATGCACATAAGACCTTGGACATGCAGGTGTGCGTTCGTGCGTGCGTGCGTGTGTGTAAAACGTAACTTTCTTATATGAAAGCAGGACTTATTGATGAGAATGGCAATTGAGACAATTTCCATCGTTGCTTTGGTGTTAATTGGTGTTCTTTGTGTTAAACTTCCGGAGAATGAGTTTGCGAGTGCTTTAGACAAATGCAATGGGATTATTTCGTACCGATTTGCAGATCCAATTTGGAAGCTTAGGAACCTCGTGGGGATAGGGGAGGAGCGACACCTTGATAAACACATAAGAACCATGAACAAGTTCATCTACAATGTCATAAGCCAAAGGAGACTGCAAATCATGTCTGGACAGACAGTAAGTTTGTGTTTAGCTACTAATCACATTATTTATTGATGTTTAAGCAGGCAAAACAAGACTTATTATCAAGGTTCATGATGATGGGGAGGATATATCAGACACTAACCTGCGGGATGTTGTTCTCAACTTCTTGATTGCAGGAAGAGATACTACTGCAGGAACATTGACGTATTTCATATATATGATCACCACTCATCCATCGTGTGAACAGAGAATCAGGCAAGAGCTCATAGAGTTTGAACGTACCGAGGTGTCCGAGAAACCAACTCCAGCAGAAGAAGATGACCTACTCGGGTTGATCCGTAATTTCATGGAGCATTTAACGTATGATTCACTTTCAAAGCTCCAGTATCTCCATGCTGCAATCAACGAGACTCTCAGGCTCTATCCTGGAGTGCCCTGGTAAGCGTGTGCGTGCGTGCGTGTCACACACACGCTTCCGTAACTTGGTTGTGTGTATTTAGAACTTCAAGGGGATTTTGCGAAATGATATCCTTCCAGATGGTACCCAAGTGAAGCTGGTGATTATCTCGTTTTCCCTATTCAATGGGACGTATGAAATCGTTTGGGGAGAAGATGCAGCAGAGTTCCGCCTGAGAGATGGTTTAAGACGGGGAATGGGATTTCAACGTTTCACCCTTTAAATTCATAGCATTTCAGGTATTATATATATATAAATGTATTACACACGCACACACCTGTGTTACAGCAGGACACGTATATGCCTTGGGAAAGACAGTGCGTATTTGCAAATGAAGATGACAGCCGCTGTGTTTGCGATTCTTCGAGTTTCAACTGGTTCCTAACCAGACCTTCAGTACCGCATGATGGCTACTTGGCATTGGCAATGGTCTGAAAGTTACCCCAAGAGTCGAAATCTAAAACAGTAAAAATAAATATATCAATAAATAATAAACGTTTACTTGCCACGTGTGTTAGAAAAATCATGCTTAACTTGACACGTATGCGAGAATTCCTAGCATATGCAAAAGGAAAACTGTCACACGTGGCATATATGGTCGGAATCGAACCTAAGGCCTGTAAATATCGGAATGTTATCGTTACCGAACTTTCTGGATGAAATGAATCGGAGCCGTCCATTATTTTCGGTAGAGGTTTTAGGGTTACTATATTCTGCGTGTTGCAATTCTGTGTCGCGTCTTCGTCCTCGTGCCTCGATTCAATCCGCGCTTTTGTTTTCAGGTATTCATTCGGAATTAGACGGGATTTCACAAGGATTGCGCAAATTACTAGGGTCAATCTGTGAAAATTTCATCTGCTTGATTCACTGCACGGTTTTACGCACAGAATTTCGTGTTAGGGTTCTTCAACTCAGCAGATTGGACGCGCGCTCAGCTATGCCGACTCTCCTGTCCAGGGATGCCAGCAAGAGGAAGAGGGTATGGCTGTTGCTTTCTATTGTCTGTTTTTTTGAGGTTTTGATAAACCCTAGTGTGATTGTGTGTGTTGGCTTTCAGGTGAACAGGAACGCCAAGCTTAAGCAGTTCAAATTGGATGCTAGGCGTGAGCAGTGGCTCTCAACAAGGTGTGCAATGTTATGTTTTATACTATTGTTTGTATCTGAATATAGACAGATAGGATGGATGTGTGCGTATACACATATAGGCATCCAAGCTTTTTTTTGCAATACTGTAACAGTCAGTTATGCAACTATATATATATATATATGTATGTATGTATGTATGTATCTACCGGTTCTTGTATTTGGATATACAGGATATATAAAGAGAGATACTTAGAGAGTGGGGTAGGCAGGGAGGGAGATATCATACATAATGTAATGGTAGAAACATAACATCCATGTTTGCATTCGTCAGGATGACTAAAGCTGTTCGCAACCAATCTCTTATATATTTATGGATTTTTATATTATTTGTTTATATGGAGATTATAATACAATGTAATGCCGGCTGCTGGTATTCTAGAAACATACATCATATTGGGCAGACATTGTTTACATTCTTATATAACATTTTGTATCTAGAGTTATAGATTACATATATGTATATATGTATACATGCTTGCATATATATTATTATGAAGCATCTATGTGCTGCATATATATATTATATATGAAGCTGTTTGTTTTTCAGGTAAACAAGGGGTTTTGAATGGGGATTTGTCACCAGACTCTGTAATCCCAACAAAAGGAAATGAGCTGTGCGAACACACCGGGTCTGGAGAGGTGATGCCGAGTCGTGCGTCATAAACCAGGACGATCTGTTTGACGGTGACAAAGGCATGTGTAATTCTAACCCTGTAAGTAATTCCATTTGTTGCCTTAAGGGCGAGACTCCCAGAGAGTATCTCCTGGTTCTCCCCCAGTTCAACAGCCCATTGTTTTTAATCCGAAAAAGGGTGAAAAGGGCGGGAAGAGAAGGGTGAAAAAGGCTGAAAGGCTTGTGGAAGATGCTGACGATTGGGAAGCTGCTGCTGATGCTCTGGACTGTCAAATGATCTCAAGGAGCATAGTAGTGCTCCCAAGCGGGAGCATATTCCGGTTGTTAATCCGGAAGATACCAAGACTGAGAGTATTCCGGTGCCCAAGCCGAGGATGGCTTGGAGGGCGGACGACATCTCCCGTCCGTCTAGTCTTCCGAAGCTGAAGCAACCGGCATGGAGTTCTAACCGCCACGATGTGCCCACGTGTTGTCCGATATGTGCGGAGGAGTTGGATAGTACGGACTCTTCATTTCTCCCTGCAGTTGCGGGTTCAGGATGTGTCTGTTTTGCTACCATCGGATCTCCGGTGAAGATGGACGGTGTCCAGGGTGTAGGAGGCGTATATAGGGGCGTGGGGTTGAGGGCATAATATTAGACTCTTTTTGATTCGGGTTTTGTATATATGGATGCTTTTGCATTATGAGTATATATAAGTTAGTTTTCAGAATGTTTGTTAGTAAATATATTGATAATTTTTCTGGAGTATGCGTGTGTATATCAAACTGTAAAGTATCAATTTGAATTATTATAAATCTAAATATATTTTGAATACATTTTGCTGTAAATATATAATGTTGGACAGACTACTCTATATGTCTATATATGTCTGTATGGAGACATTTAACGTGCACAACATGGCACTGTGTACTATGTCACGTTATACGTTTGGGATACACATGGCATTAATCATCTGACCATTGACCTTTAAATAATGTGGTATATATACACGTTGTATAACGTGGATATATAATACACGTGTAGAATTTAAATTATAATTTAAATTTTAAAGTTAATGGTTTTCTACCGACTGAGTGCACTTTTAAATAACAAGATGTCGTGCGCCGTAACGGAAGTGTAGAAAAAGAACTGTTTACATTGACCGTTACATCGATAAAACCGTACAAGGCAAAAAAGGCGCCAAAAAGATACTGGAATATGCTGCTCACTAGAAAGAACAGGGGTTTTTTAGTTAAATGCGCTTAGGGTTCTATGAGATGATGAGAAGAATGGTCACGTTCAGGCGGATGCGTACTCTTCTTGTTCCTCCGATCTTGGGCTTGGCATTCTTGATCCTCTGGAGCGCTTCCGTCAGGCTTCCTGTTTCGATTCTTGAAGATCCTCTTCTCTGTCTGTCTTGTGGAGCTCACCATTCCGCCGTTTTGGAGCCGGCAGGCACTCAATCTACAGCAAGAAGACTCTTTCTTGGAGCCGAAGCTGCGGGAGGATGAACAAGTTCAAGGATTCGTAGATTTTCGGCCCAAAGTCGGCGCTTTGGACGACAATATGCAGCAGAACGTCTCGGAGGTTGAAGATTTTGATGAACACCTACAGCGGAATGCTTCTTTCTTGGAGTCGGAGACCTGGAATGAAGAAAAGGTTCAAGAATCCGACCATTTGCAGCGAAATGCCTCAGAATCCGATCCGCGGATAAATGCCTCAGCCTTGCCGCAACTGTTTGTGCGCGGCTTCTTGGAGCGAAATGCCTCAATCTGGGAGATTGAGCAGCGCGAGGATAAACAGGTTCAAGAATCCGCGATTGTGCAGCCTAAAAGCGGCTTCTTTGACGATAATCCACAGCGAAATGCCTCAATCTTGAAGATGGAGCGGGACGAAGAACAAGTCGGCTCTTGGGAGCCGCAAGATCATGAGAGGTTCAAGAGTCGGACACTCTTGAGTCTGAAGTCACTGCATCGGCCGGCTCATCGGATGGTGATATCGGCGAGGCATTTCAACGCTCAAGAATTCATCTTTAGGTTCTTCCGATCCGGAGACGGACCTGACTCGCGAGATTGCGATCAAAGAGGTTCAGAGATTGATGAGTTTCATGCGGCAGCAGGTACCTCATCACCTGCAAAAGCCCAAGAACTCATCTTTGGAAGAATGCGGGAAGCGGAGAGTGTTCGTCTACGATCTTCCTTCGAAGTTCAACAGCGACTTGCTGGATCAGTGCGAATCGCTGCTTCCGTGGATGAGCATGTGCGAATTCATTCAGAACTCAGGTATGGGGAATCCTGTCTCGGATTCAAGCGGGTTTCTCTTGACTCCAAAGAATTCGTGGTTCAAGACTCATCAGTACGCTCTGGAGACGATCTTCCACGCGAGGATACTGGAGTACCCATGCAGAGTGTACGATCCCGCTCGTGCCGATGTGTATTACGTGCCGTATTACGCCGGCCTCGACGTACTGAGGTGGAACTTCGTGCAGAATGTGAGCAATGAACGGCGGGATCGACTGGCAGGTGAGCTGCTAACATGGTTGGCGGGAAGCCCTCGTGGACAAACAGTGATAAGCGTGATCATCTCATAGCTCTGGGAAAATTTCTTGGGATTTCCGACGCATGTCATCGGAGGCAGCATGGGGAAACAACTTCCTTGCACAGTCGGAAATGTACAATGTGACTAAGCTTCTAATCGAGCGGCATCCATGGCATCCGAATGATGTCGGCGTGCCACATCCGACATTTTTTCATCCTTCATCCGACGTAGATATTGTGACATGCAAGAACAAGTGCTACGACAGGAAACACGTCCGAGTCTCGTTTCCTTTGCCGGACAGCCGAGGCCCGGGCAGACGGAAAGCATACGTGGGGAGCTCATCCGTCAGTGTATGGCACTTCCTGAGGAGTGTCGGTTTCTGAACTGTGCAGATGGAGCCTGCTTCGGTCCCGAAGCAACTCTAGGTCTGTTTGTGACGTCAGATTTCTGTATGCAGCCACCTGGCGATAGCCCAACGAGGAGGTCGGTGTTCGATTCCCTCTTAGCAGCCTGCATTCCGGTTTTCTTTGACCCGTTCACGGCATATTACCAGTACCCATGGCACCTTCCGGCAGATAGAGATGCATATTCCGTCTACGTTCCAGCAGAGTCCGTGAAGCCTGACGGAGTTAACGTGGTGGAGAAGCTTAAGAACATCTCTATGGAGAAGAGGAGAGAGATGAGGAAGTACATTGTGGAGAGTATTCTTCCCGGGATAACGTATGCTCAGCCCGGTTCCAGGTTAGTCAAGTTTGATGATGCATTTGATATTGCAATTAGAAATGCCATTGCGAGGGCAGCTTCAAAGGAGATTTATTACTCCAAGGAGCTCATCACTTGAGAGCTAGTTAGTTACATAATGCACCTCCAGAAATCATAGGGAGGTTTTATTGCCTTATGGTTGGACAAACACAGTGGAACATGTCGAGAAGGAAGAAAACTCTACTTGTCTTTTTGAGTTTGTCTTTCCATGGGCATGCACTGGTTCAGGGTTCATAACTGGGGAACTGGTTTAACCGGGAACCCTCTATACGCCCCTAGAAAATTTGAAGTTACTTTTTGCCCCTCAGAATTTACATAATTTATTAATATACAAATTTTACCCCTTCACATATGTCACACGCATGTGTATGTATATACACATGCGTATATGTATATGTTTGTGTGTGTGGAGGTTCTAGTTCGACGACTTCATGGTTGAAGATGTTTTAAATAGATTAAATAACACATTTAAATTAATTAATCCAACGGTTTCAGTGTCTTAAATAACTTAACACACCCCACTGGTATTGTTTAGTTTCCTGCGGCGTGGAACTCCTTAATATAAGTCTTGTAATGCACATTTGTACCTGGAGTAGAGCCTTTTTATGCATATATCCAAGACCCCATGTGTATAGGAGAACTCTCTTATCAATTCTCTGGCCACAGAGTTGAGAATATAAGCTGGCGAACAAACTTGGACCTCACACTTGCTTCTTCCAGCTTTTGCTCCCGTTCTTCGGCTGTTAGTGACGTGTCCACACTGGAAAAAGCCAATTCACACTAGTTAAACATTGATTAACTTAATCCTACATTCCTGCATTTGTATGTGTATAATAAGTGATCTCCTCTTTTAGAACTTCCAATACACACACACACACACACACACACACAAACAGATGTGTGTGTGTGTGTGTGTTACTGTATATTCCTGCATTACATGCAGGTGGCTATGCGGTATATGCATATTCACGGAATCTGACCTTAGCTCAGTTGGAGCGGCAAAAGGATTGGACATGGAGTCAGGAACATCGAGTTTAGTGGAGTCCTCACTCTCTGAAATGGGCATGTTGCAGACAAGTGTAGAAAGGAACATGTCAGGTATACTGGAAGAACCAGTCCGCACAGGAGAGCACGCTCCGAGGAGAGCTTGTAACTGAGCTTGGTTTATGTCCTTGCCATTGAATGGGAAACCTGAGTGTGTATGTGATGCCACTGCTGATCTACGGAACTTTCTTCTTCGCTGGAAGTGAACTTTGCTATCAAGGATTACAAGCTCTCTTCGCACTCAAGAGGTAAAATCAAACCACACTCACACACACACACAAACATATACATACATACATACATACATCTCTCTCTCTCTCTCTATATATATATATATAGAGAGAGAGAGATTATGTAAGCTCTCTCACGCATATACACACAAGAACAGGGTAGCAAAGGTAAAAAGGATATCTTGAACAGGTTCCCGTGATGAACTGTTATATGGCCGATCATGTCCTTGGCCACTTTGGCAGCACAGACAGGGCATAACTGCACAAGTAAGCAATTCAAAAATTAGTTAAGCACTAATCCGGTCGAGATAATCTCGTAATAAACAGAAATATCACTATTAGTTGATATATAGTTTTTACATATACATATATTTTGAGGACAATATGTGTGTGTGTGTGTGTGTGTGTGTGTGTGTGTGTGTGTGAGAGAGAGAGAGAGAGAGAGAGAGAGAGAGAGAGAGAGAGAGAGAGGAGAGAGAGAGAGAAGAAGAAGAGAGAGAGAGAGAGAGAGAGAGAGAGAGAGAGAGAGAGAGAGAGAGAGAGAGAGAGAGAGAGAGAGAGAGAGAGAGAGTAGGCTACGAGATTTACTAAATTATTAAGAATGCTTACCGCTACTCTTGATTCAGAGAAATGCTCATCTTCAAGATGTGAACACAGAGATAACAAATCGAGGCCCCTCAAAACAATAAGGGCAAGCAAAGTCAGGCCTGAGTTCTTCATCACCTTCTACCTCATCTACAGCCAAGTTCTGATCTGCATTGTAACAAATAAAAAAAATAAATCACAGATAAACCAAGCTTACCTAGGAATGAATGAACCGCGTACTGTCGCTTGGATAACAAACGGGCTGCCCACATATCTCCATCCATAGTAGCTTAAAACCGTAAATGCAGCCGATAATCTCTACTGAAATACTTCAACATATGAGAAATCAGTGATACAGAAACACATACTGTCTGTAACTACAGTATCTTAAAGATGAGGGAAAATCGAGGCAATTAAGTATGAATTTTATGTAAATCTGTGAATATAATCAAAATGGGGACCAAAATGAGGAGATTAGACATATGAATCTAAATTACCTAAAAAATACCAAATTGGAGAAGAAACGGAAGGCCCTAGCGGTAGCTTGTATTCTTCGTCGCTATGGCGTCCTTCTCCGAAGCAAAAGTGGGATCCCAGACCTAGAATCCCGAACCTGCGGTTACCGTGCCACGCGGCCGCGGCGATCTTTCCACTACAACTGATTTTCTGCCACGTGGCGCCGCCCAGAGTTGACTTGATCTGATATGATATGATTTGATGCTTAAAGGTTGTTTTTTATTAAGTTAAAATAAAGCTAGTTAATATGATATGATTCTGATGCTTAAAGGTTTACTTTTATTAATATTTAAAAATAAAGCTTAATATGATATGATTCTGAAGGTTATTTTTATTGATTTAAAATAAAGCTAGTTAATAAATTAATATTATAAGTACAGTTTTCCAATATATACCGCATGGAAAGTAGTCATAAAGTTTTAAAAGTTCACTTATCAACATCAAATATTTTGTTGATATCTTGATTGATTTTTCAATCATTTTAATTATAGGGAAAATTCTTCAGATAACGTAATTACACAATTGACTCGTGTTTTTACAATTCAATAATTTCATATATATATAAATCAAATATTCATTTAAATTCATGAATTTAATTTAGAGCAATGAATCAGATTAATTCCATTTAATGCTTTATCTATTTATAATTTAAATAATGCTTTAAAATGAATTATTTATTTATCTAATTCATAAGGATACTTATAGCTTAAATTATTTAATTCTTGAATACTTATTTAACCATTTATTTAAGTTTTATATTTTCCTTAATTATATTAAACATTGCACCAACTATAAGCATTTTAAAACATACTAGATATTTATTACATTCTAATAACATAATTATATTAGAATATCCACACACACAAAACCTCACACTGGGAACGCATGTAAAATACAATACACAAAATCAATAGCGTGCCTGAGGTACGTGCTTCTTAAATTTACAAATCCATGGTTACACAAGTAAATTACTTAGAAATCCAATAAACAAACACAGAAATGTGCATATGGAGATTACTGCCGACAGAATCAATGTGTCCTGGGATTTTTTCCTTCGTATTGCCGCTATAGTGTGACTTACCTGATTAAATAATTAATAACATTTGTGCGTGCATGTGTGTGTGTGTGTGAGAGAGAGATGCTTACTGTTGGGAGAAAGCTCCTAAGCTGTTTATTTTAAATCCGATGTTTCCAAATAGGGTTTCTCTGTGTTGATAATACGCTTAGAGTTGCCTGGGCTTGGCCTATTACCGAGTCTATCTGCAAAATCAAACGAGATGTATCAAGTTTATCATTGCACACACAACACACACACACACATTTACATACATATGTGTGTGCACTTATATTGTATTTATATATGGTTCGTGGCGTTTGACTTGTTTAAGTAAAATCACTTCAATAATGGATGAAAGCCAATCCCTACGAATATAATATAATTATTTACATAATTAAACTAAGAGTGAAATAGAAAGCCCAACGACTGATTCAGAATTGTACATCTATATGAAAGATAACGATATATGCTCATATATGTATGCCTGAGCATGTGTCTACACCACACACACACACACACATATATAACCTGAGCTGTAGAACTTTGAACGGAGCTTCTCTCTTGAATTAACGGATCACTTCTACATTTCTTTGAACAGGAGAACCATATGAATGGAACAATTCTGCATGCTCCGGTTGTTCTTTGCGGTAGCCGTTTCCTCCTAAATCCTGCAAAACAAACGTGTATGTGTGTGTGTGCCGTGCGTGTTATAATTGACGAGTGTATACAAGTAACATGTATATAAATATAATGTAAACCTGAACGAAGTCTTCATAGATGTTGGAATGCCGAGTTAATGTGTGTGAAACAATGTCGGAGCCAAGAGCCGACATTAATGACTGCATACTCGAATTCGTCTGTTGCAAATTGTGCAAAAGCCGCTCAATCTCAGCTTCTATTTCTTCCCCGGACTGATCCAGCCTCCCAAATGGTGCAAGCTTCGCATCAATCTCATTCTCAAGCCTCCTAGCCTGTACATCATTAGAAAAATCCCCATAAATCGTGGAACTCCCCACAAATCTCTCAGAAATCCCATAAATCTATCAAAATCCCCGATTCTTAAGATCCCATAGTTACCTGCTTCCGCAGATCGTCCCACCCGGTTCCTGTAAACTTTGGATCCAGCGCCATGTTCCAAGCCCTAATTCGTAAACCCTACTTAACACTAATGTACCTTATTTATATTCCTACATACATACATACATCTCTCTCTCTCTCTCTCTCTCTCTCTCTCTCTCTCTCTCTCTCTCTCTCTCTTGTATGTATACAGAAAGTATACAGGTTTATATTATGGTGCGATATCAAATAAACCTCTCTCTCTCCTCTCTCTCTCTCTCAAACGCACACGGATTCATGCAACGCGAAACGTAAGACAATTTGCATTTAGCTGTTTTAGCCTAAACAGGCAAAATCCTCCAAAACTTCTCTTCTATACACAAACTTTACATAGACGAGGCGATATACTCCAATACTGTCTCCTACACCTCGAAGTATCGCTATACCAAACTAGTGTTAAAGCTGCTTCCTTAAATTTTATATGCGCACGTGCGTGTGCGCGTGCGTGTGTGTTATATCAAAGAAATATCATTAAACATGTACTGAAGATTTTAAGTATCTATTAAACAAACACACAAGTGCGTATATGTGTCTGTGAGCTAGAGTGTCACAGACACGCGCATGCACGCACGCACTCAGTACCTTTAATCGTAGGATGCGTCTCTGCGTGATGACTCCCCAAATGCACTTTCTGAAAGTGAACGGCAAGAAAACGAACAGCCATGGCCAAGAGTCAAACACCGGAACAGCGTCAGGACATGAGCAAGCAATGTAGCAATCGTCATGTTATACCTGCAAAAGACGAAGTTTTACAGCATATATACGTTAACATAAAATGAAGAATAACAACTTTCAATCAGAAATCTTGCGAAGTTTAACATTATGAGGATGCTGGGCATATATCAAGAATATAACTATCTAGTGAAAACTCTCTCTCTCTCTCTCTCTCACACACACACACACACGCACACACACAGACGCAAGCACGCACACAAAAACACACAAGATTCCTTTAGCGAATCTACAAAAAACTGTGCTTCTGGAAAGAAACTAGTAGGAAAAACAATTGCAACGGGATTTCCGTGGGAAACAAATCGAGATTTGTTGGAAGAAAACCGGTACAGTACAAAACTCACGGATTTTCCAGCAAAACCAAAGAAAAAAGCGATTTTCTAGAAATCACCAAGAAATGAAATAAATCAATGGCGCTATCGTATCCGTGGTAAAAATCACGGATTTTCCAGCACAATCATGACGAAAGACGTGATTTTCTAGAAATCGCAAGGAACTGCATGCGGAGGAGGAAAAATCAATGGCACTATCATATCCGTGGCGAAAAGACACGATTTTGCAAGCAAGAAACATGAAATGCGAGAGGACTCACCAGTAATCGCGCCTGATACGCCTGTTGATTGTTATCGGAAGCACTGGCCTAAGAAATGTATATTCAACGAAGAACGCCAGGGCACACTCAAGGAAGTAGATCCCGAGGCCAACGCCGACAACATAGAAACGCTTCAGCACAAAAATCCGCACGAAGAACAGGAGTGCCAGGACGGTGAATGCGATCCATTTGAGCAGCAGCTCTAGAAATGCGCCATCCGATTGCCGCAGATCCATCCTTACCTTATCTATCTCTTGCTACTGCATCCACAAACGCGCGCGCTTTAGGGCCCTCGACGACACTTATGTTTTCGAAATGTAGGTACGGACAATGCAGCTGGACGGCTGCGATCAGACAACGGGTACGATGCCATCTAGACGGCTGCGATCAATAGTATCTTTTTAACGGCTAGGATGATTAGTACCATGAAAGGCAAAATTTTCAAATCTTTACAACATATTGTTTAAATATACAAGTAAGCTCTCTAGTATGCTGTCTTCTTCCTGCCGGTATACCGCTGCAAAATTTAAACGTCAATAAGAATCAAATACGTGTGTGTGTGTGTTTATTATATGCGATGATATATACATTAGAACATAATGTTATTTACCTTCTTTCCGATGGAGAAGGGTATGTATTTGTGCTTCATCATGTGTGAAACCCGTTGTCTCATGTGAAGACTGAAAATAAGCACCCAGTAGACGAGAAGGATTGGCCAATAAGCAGGTAAGTCAAAAATCCTGAAGGACGTCATGCTCATGGCGATCAATGTTGCTCTCGTATTACCATACCTGTACAAATACAGTTTAGAATGTGTGCGTCTGTACGCAGGTGAAGACTAAAACACAAATAATTATATGTATACATGTTGTAAGATGAAAAAAAAATGAATACTTAGCAACCATTTGGGCTGATGAAATGAATAACATGGACATAAACACAGAAACCAGGAAGTAACATAGAAAAGACATATTGATGTAGCCTGATGTGTAGGGCAGAATAGCTGTGCAAAGAAAAACAGCGCTACTGCTGGAAATCACAGGCAAATTTCTAGCATCTTAGCGGTAACTCAATCACTATATAAAATGTAGTAACCGAGCTCAAAGTGATGCAAACATAGCAACCATTTGGGCTGATGAAATGAATAACATGGACATAAACATATTGATGTAGCTGATGTGTAGGGCAGAATAACTGTGCTAAGGAAAACAGCGCTACTGCTGGAAATCACAGGCAAATTCTAGCATCTTAGCGGTAACTCAATCACTATATAATATGTAGTAATCAAGCTCAAAGTGATGCAATAATTGCATCCGTAATATATATAAAATGGCAAGAAGGAGACTGAAATCTCTGGCTTTACCCTTTCTCCACATATCCCAAATAACAAAATTGCAAATGCGGAGAAGACACAGTTCCATTATATGAAAGAAAGCGATAATTGCACAGAAAGCAGCTCATGCAAAGTTTTCACATAAAGAATGCATAAAGACAACAGCCTTGTATATACCGAACTAAAGATAGCAAGAATCTGATTTTGGATGAGACTCACCAGAATTTGAACTCGGGAAGCTTACGGATGAACGGCTTGAACTCATCGCTATCTTTAAGCGGAAGCGAGGGCGCGGCGGCATCTGCATCCGCCTGCGGCGTCAAGAAAGCGATTATCTGATTAATGAAATAGATCCCGAGGCCGTAAGCGACTATGTAGAACCCTTGCACCGCCACAATCCGGCCGAGGAAGAGCAACAAGAGCACGCCGAATCCTATCCATCTCCAAGCCAGATGCGGCACGCTCTTGTCTACGTAGTACCTGAATGCGCGCTCCATTTCGGAACCCCATTTCTGTGCAGCTGTGACACTGCTCCTCGCGTCCTCCTCCAGCAGCCGCTCCATGAGATCTGTAGATCTACAAGAACCCTAATCCCTTCCGAAGCAATTACCAAAAAGTGACGTTTAAACGCGTGATTATGACGGCTAGTATTTGAAAACGTTGATTAGCTGCCCTTAATTTAAACTTAATTAAACCTTAAACAAAAATGCCGTGATAAAAGGGACGTTTGAACGCGTACCAATCTTAACGGCTGGGATCGCCACAGAGAAGCACTTTGTGTTTTTCAGGTCCTAATTTTGCGATTAGGGTTCTAGGGCATGCGGCAGATTTCGTGAAGATTCATGCCGCGGCAGCTGGGTATGTGAAGTTCACAGAAATGTGCCCTGTGAGGATCCGCATTAGTCTAAAATCCGCATTTTCTTGCTGAATTTCGGGATTGTCTGCATCTATCCGGGGCTCTCTGCGCTTCAATCTGTTTCTGGCAGGGGTATGAGTGTCTTCGATCCGGTTCCAGATTCTAAATGATATAAGCGCCTTGAATCTCCTGCACGGATTAGTGTTGTTTACCGTGTGCGGCAGGTTCTAGATGGTATGAGTGCCTTGAATCCGTCCCAGAATCTGAGTCTAGGGCAGCAGATGGCTTCGATAGAGGTTATTGGCTTCTCCGCGATCTGTACATGTGCCGCTGTGCTTCTCTCCACTTGGCATATCTACATGCATCTCATGAATTACACAGAACCGACCTTCCAGCGCTATATCGTCAGAATCATCTTCATGGTCCCGGTAAGCACATTATATTCATTATTTATCAAAATGTATAGAATGTACTGCTGATTTCATAGCATTTATTTAATTGTTGATATTATATTGTTTTTTTTTTTTGTTTCAAGGGCCTAAGTGTTGACAAAGTATTTTGTCTCTCTCTTACAGGTTTACGCAATGATGTCTTTTCTTTCGCTTGTTATGAATTCCAAATCTATCTACTTCAACTCCATACGAGATGTGTAAGTGTGCGTGTGTGTATGTATAGATAAATGGTTATCTGATGAAAACATTACATATTTGGCTCTTAATCACCATATAGCATTCAATAGCATTCATATATGTATTATTGTGTATATGTAATTAAGGGGTTTTGACACTTTTTTACATATATAATGTATATGGCCAGTCATTTTAAAAGTGTACCATGTGTAGGATGCATTATATACACCGTAGCCTGTGCATTTTAGCGCCTTTCAACATAACATGTGTGGTAATCTGGCTCTTAATTCCCATATGATTTATGCTTATGGTTATGTTTGACAGGTATGAGGCCTTCGTAATCTACAACTTCCTCTCGTTATGTCTTGCTTGGGTGGGCGGCCCTGGTGTTGCAGTTCAAAACTTAAGTGGACGTGTTTTGAAGCCGTCTTTTCAACTAATGACTTGTTGTTTTGCACCTATTCCTCTAGACGGGTATATATATACATATGTACATGTATGCATATACTTAACGTGCATATCCCGTATGCAGGCGTTTTATTCGAAGATGCAAGCAAGGATGCTTGCAATTCGTAATACTGAAGCCTGTACTCGTAGCGGTGACATTCATATTATACGCTAGGCACAAGTATGAAGACGGAAACTTTAGTACACGGCAAAGCTACCTGTACATTACAATTATCTACACATTGTCGTACTCTTTAGCACTTTACGTACTCGTACTCTTCTACGTCGCATGTAAGGATCTGCTTAAGCCCTTCAAGCCGGTTCCTAAGTTCGTGATTATCAAGTCGGTGGTCTTTTTAACGTACTGGCAGGTACGTTGCCTCTCTCTCTCTCACACACACACATATGTATACCACATGCAATGTGTTATATTGTTGTTATGTTGCAGGGAGTTTTGGTCTTCTTGCTGCGAAATCGGGGCTTATAAAGAATGCAGACGATGCAGCGGACGTGCAAAACTTTATAGTTTGCATAGAGATGGCAGGTGCAGCAGTTGGTCATCTTTATGCATTCCCATTCAAGGCATATGCTGAATCGAAAACGGGCACTTCTGGGGGATTAGCTGGGAGTTTCACACACGCATTGAACCTCAAAGACGTTGTTTACGATACTGTCCATCAGGTACGTGAATGTATACAACCAGTACTTACATACATGGTGCGGTGCATATACGAGCATTAATTACAGGCAACGTGTATGTCTAGATATGTACATATTCACACGCTTATACATGCTATTATCGTTGTTAATATAATAATATTACTCCTTTTCTGCTACTTTCTATGCAGTTTGCTCCTACATACCACGATTATGTTCTATACAGCGATAACCAAGACAAGTATCGTATAAGAACAGGTCAAGAAATGGACACCATACACTCACACGACGAGCAAGTAGATACGAATGTTATAAGGTACGAGCCGCATACGGTCGGTCCTTTATACGACTCGTGTCTCCTCGACACGTTGCCGCCTGGTCAGGCTACCTTACCCATAAGGAAAAGCAGCCCAGATTTGAAGGACTTCAAAACCGGTCAGGAGATTAATATTCTGTAGCAGGCAAGTACGTAATTATATATTATAATTCTATACTAATTCATTAAATGGGTTTAGTTTTTTTGGTATAATTCATGTGATTATTGTCTATAGGTGATGGTGTGATTTGAGCTCACAAAACGAATCAATTTTTCTTTGATGTAATATATAGCTAATATATTATGTATCTGTTGTGTGTGTATATGCATACACGCAACAATTATGTTGGTGTATATGTACGCATGAATTATGTTATATACTCAAATTGCCTTAATTGAATGCATATTTTAACTATTTCTGTAATGGCATGTTTGTTATATCCAAGCACACGTATATATTCTTCTTTTCAATATCTAGAATTGAAATTAACAGTTTAATTTAGGGAAAATTACATTTATACCCCTGAAATTTATCGTATTTACATATATACCCCTAGAAGTTTTATATTTACATATATATCCCTGAAACTTCAATTTAAAACTTTATAAATTTCAAAATTAAAAATTAAAAAACTTTTTTAAAAAATTAATAAAAATTTATAATTAATTTATATTTTATTATATTTAGGTCCAAAGTACAACGTATTAAACATATATATCACAATATAAAATAATTATTTTTAAAAATATTTTATTTTATTATGATAATTTTTTAACATTTAACACTAAATAAACTTTAATTATTTCATTTGCAATATATTATGAATTAAAATATATGTTTAATTAATATTGTGAATTATTACTTTAAAAGTTAAAATATTAGGATTGAAGTTTTTAAAGGGTATATATGTAAATTCATAATTTTTAAAGGGTTAAATATGTAAATATAAAACTTGTAGGGTATATATGTAAATATGAAAATTTCAATGGTATAAATGTAATTTTCCTTTTAATTTACTATAATAGTTGTGTATTTCCTCATAGTTAAACACTAGTTGAAACTTATTTATCCAAACCGTTTAGCTTATTCTAATTTAATATTTTTCTAAATCCAGTTGTGCAAACTATTAACTTTTACAAAGAAGTGTATTAAATTTAATAAAATTACTAAAAAATAATTTAATAAAAAGTTGGCGGAATAAAAAATCCATTGACTTTTTATATTAATATTCATTAATGTAGACTATTTAATCTAATTTAATTGTATATGGCATCGGTCCCTATGTATAATGTATTGATTTATTTAAACATTCAAACTTAATCATCGATCTAGACTCGTTTTTTAAGTATATTATTTTCCTCGATCCATATGCAAGCATATTCTAAGAATATCCACATATTAGTGTGAAACAGTCTCTTTTATTTAAAACAAAGACGCACGAACACGCGAAGTGTGTGTGTAGTAATGCAGCTTTTAAAAACACGTATTTGTATAAATGACATGATTTATTTAATAAGGAATTCAACACACCAATTAAACCTCATTTCTGTTACCTGCTTCAACATTTGCAACAGTGGTATTAGTAGTAGCATATGCACCACCATCCTCGCCAGACAAAGCCTCGAGGCTCTTCCCCTTAGTCTCTGGAACAAGCAGAGTGCAGAAGAAGCCTGCTGCATTCACAAAAGCGAGGATCATGAGCGTCTTCTGCATACCAATTCCCTTCGTATAACCCTTGTCCACCTCGGTCTTGTGATTTGACTGAGATGCATATGCAAATCCAAAAGTCCCAATTATGGCTCCAGCCTTCCCTGCAGCTGTTCATAACACACATATATATAATTATGCTTAATTATAAATATTGTGTGGAAGTGTAACCACATGTCATACGTTGCATAGATAAACATACATTCATAAGTACATGTGTGTGTGCGTGCGTGCGTGTATGACTATACAACTTCAGCAGAGATGACAAAACTCCATTTTATCCATTAACCATAAACACACACACACAATATACAGCACGAGAAAGACCAGCATATAAATATATATATATATATATATATATATATATATGCTGGTCTTTCTCGTGCTTGTATACACACATTTGGCTTACCAGCGGAAATCCCATGACAAGTAGAACGAAGTCTGGCAGGGAAGAGCTCAGCAGGCACAATGAAAGTAGTGCTATTGGGACCGAAATTTGCGAAGAAGAATGTCAATGCAAAAAGCACAATAAATCCCGCGTTATGCCCATCAGTATATTGCTTAGTCACAGGATCCTAAAACAACCCGAGCACCATGTTAGCTTTAATTAAAGCATTACATGCCATAACGTGAGAGAGAGAGAGGGAGAGAGATTATGTGTGTAGATATACAAATTTATACACTGTGTATTCTGACATATACCTTGTGCTTTCCCCTCCAGTAGCTCTCATATGGAATAGCAAGAGAAAACATGAACACTGTCATCATGAAGAACCCCATAAGCTGAATCTTAAACCTCCCCAGCTGATCAATAAGCGCAACGGTAAACCAATAACCAGGCACCGTTCCACACAATGCAACAATAGCTGTAACGTATAAAAAGTATATATAACATAGAAAACACCGCCCCCTCTCTCTCTCAAACACACACAGTTTATTTATTACCTTGAGCTCTTGCAATACGATAAGTCTCCCTGAGAGCCGACATAGTCCCTGCTTGTTTAATAAAACCAACCTGTGTGAATATATCCTTCTGGAAGAGGTTCTGGCTGTAAAACGCCACATCAAGTAAAAACCACGTACTGGCTGTCCCAAGAAGCTGACGACCATGCCTCCTGGCAAACTCCCAGGAAAGTAATGAAAACTCCTCTCCTGGTGATTTAACCAGTGTGCTAGCCTTGTCCACAGCCAGATCCACGTGCAACACCTTGCTCATATCTGCCGCTGCCTGGTCGAGCTTCTTCTGAACAAGAGCGGTGTACCTGGCTGTCTCCGGCATCTTCATCCTCCAGTAATAAGTCGCAAGTGCAGGAATACTCCCAAACATGAATATGATCCTCCACACGTAATCGGCCTGAACCGGGGTGGAGAGTATGTGGTCCTGGTCAAAAGACGGTGCAGGAAAAGCCTTCATAAACACAGACGTCACCACTAATGTCACCACTGCAGCTACGAGGATCCCACGCCCTGCATAGCGAACACTGCAGCTATGAATGCACCCCTTGTCTTCGTATTTGCATACTCCGACATGATGGTTGCTGAAAGTGGGTAGTCGCCTCCAATGCCGAATCCAAGCCAGAAACGGAAGAAGCACAAGGTGGTCATCACAGACTGTGGACTGCTGCCGAATGAAAGACCAGATGCAATCGAACACAGCACCATCATCATCAGAGTTATACCATAAACCTTCTTCCTTCCTGAAAATAAGCACATATAACATAAGTATTCCTATGTATATGTGCATTCCTTGTATACACTCATTTGAAAAGAGAACAGATGTAGTGTGTCATGCACATGGAAGTTTCATAAACTCATGACTGTGTATTCCCCATCAACAGACTCTGTGTGTGCGTGTGTGTGCGTGAGAGAGAGAGGGAGAGGAGAGATTACCCAGCTTATCACCCAGCCAACCGAAGAAGAGCTGCCCAGCAAGAGTCCCACATAGAGCCACTCCACTTACAGCTGCATTTACATGCGTAGGCAGGATTCCAGGCTTCTTCACGAGCGGATCGTAGTAGTAGATCCTTCCAAGTAGCTTAGTTAACATAGAGATGCAGAAGAGGTCATAGGCATCCGTGAAGAATCCCATACCAGCGATGACAACCGCGGTAAAATGGTACCACTGTGTCTTTGCCTTGTCTAAAGCATTAAGAACTTCTAACTCCCCTCCAGCCATTTGATCAGTAAGTTTGCAAACACACAATACACCACTGGTACAAACGCTTTATATGCTTCTAATAAATACTAGTGAAAGAAACATACCTGCTGTAATAAACAGGTACACAATAACCTAGGTTGTACAGCTTCAAGAATGTGTCGTGTACTGTGTATATTCCTTGGAAGATTCAATTATGGCGATGTCCACAGTGTCGTTATAGCCTAGGTAAAACTATGTAAATTGTATGAACCGCCCTGTAAAGATTTTATGGAATATACCCACGGTGCCTAGGTAAAACTAATCAACCGCCCTGTAAGATACGTTAAGAGTTGCCTAATCCTTCTACATAAGAAAGGTATATACATCCTTAAGGTTGAATACACATTCAGTGAAGACGTCAGATAGTCCTAGATCATCTATTTTTTTCTTAAGTTTTTCTTCATCTTCTTTATGTTCTTCTCTCCTTATTTATGACAAATTTTGTGGAGCAACTTATCTATTTTACAAGTTATATTAGAGTCACAAGTGTAAACACATTAATTGCTTGGTGTATTAACACAAAAGAATCCACAATCCAACTAAGTACAATCTTCATCTTCACCCCAACTTTTTCTCAAGAGCAACCATATAAAATGCATATGCCTGGATTGAGCATTTTGTACAACGGTTGTATATCACCAATGAGACTTCCTCCATCAACTTCGTGAGTTACCACCCTGCTTGCATAAATTTGCTACCTTTTGATTTTAACACTTGGCCTTAATTTATCTTTATCCTTATTAGCAATTGTATTTGAACATCATGCTAATGCATTTGTGTCATTAATAAAGGTTTTGCAATTACAATGAAAAGGTGGTGAAGAAGTTGCACAATTTTGAGTTTGCTTCAAGAACCACATGGCTTGGGTGGATCTTAACATATCCGAAGTGGTTAAGAAAGAGTTATTTTATCGAGTACTTGGTACATCTAGAGACCATATTGATTTGCCTAACAACCTTGTAAGATTCCATCCAAATTGCACAAGCACTTAAAAATGATATTGCTTCTTCTATTGCTTGTGTTCAACTTAGATTACTTAGATAGCCCCTCTTCCTCTAGCTGTTCATCCACAACTCATGAAGGTAAATGTTTTAATTCCAATGCAACAAGGACAAGGACAATGACATGGTCTTGGGTATGATTGTGGATGTGGTCAACATCATAGATGTGGTATACAATGTTTTGAGTGCTAGAGATTTGGACACTTGGTTGTTAAGTGTGCCAATTGTCAATATTTAACTTGTCAAGGGTACAAGACATGAAAGCTATAGTTCTTCTAGTGGATGCATTATTTCTTTTTGATAAATCTATGTCTTTAGTGATGTAATGTTACAAGGTGTGGTTAGGGCACTTGAGAAGGAACCTATCGTCTTTTCTTTTGAAGGTTTTATGTGTGATGATTTGACATTGATTTTCTTGATTCTAGGTCAATCATCATATTCATTTATGCTCTCTTATAGTGAAACTTGTTTAACAAACACTTTAAATATTATACAAAAATAACAAGTCTTTTGTTATGTTTTCCTAGGCTTGTTATGCCCTTATTCGGCTAGGGTCATATTCTAAAGTATTGCCTTTTTGGGTCATGCCTTCTCAATTGTATGATGTAATTTTAAGTTTTAATTGGATGCGTACTGAGAGTTTGTGTGTGGACTTTAGGGAGGTCTTCATTCCTGGTTGCTCCCCTTTACAAGCACAATTTATAATACAATTTAGAATTTATGCATTTCTTCGAGCTACTATAGATGTAGTCTTTCTCCCAATCCATCTTTAAAATGTCAAAAGGATATGAAAAAACTTCTTTGTTAGTTCCTAGATCTACAATAGCCAGTGGTGATTGGGAAAACTGTGATTAACACTCGTCATTAAATTAATATAAAAGATATTACAAAGTTCCTAGATCTACAATAGTTAGTGGTGATTGGGAGAACTGTGGTTAACACTCGATATCAAATTAATGTAAAAGATATTACAAAGTTCCTAGATCTATAATAGCCAGTGGTGATTGGGAAAACTGTGGTTAACATTTGCCATCAAATTAATATAAAAGATATTACAAAGTTCCTAGATCTACAATAGCCAGTGGTGATTGTGAGAATGTGTTTAACACTTGTCATTAAATTAATATAAAAAATATTGCATCAATAAAGGCTTTAAATCCTCAATAGTTTTCACAAAAGAAGAAAGAGATGACACAAGTTATTTAAATATGTTAGCTCAAAGAGTGGTGCGTCCGTTTGTAGTCCATGGGTTTTTGAGCCTCATATTGTCGACAAAATAGATAGAGATAAGCATTTCACAATTAATTTTCAACTTTAAATAATGTGATAATGTCGAATAATTATTCCATGCCACACATAAATAACTTTATTGACAAATTGAAAAGAGTTGTCAATTCATAACATTGGATTTAACTTTATTATTAATAAGTTCCTCTCAATTTAATAGATGTAGACAAGATTGCTTTTCAAATGCCTAATGGATTATATGAGTTTATGGTGATGCCTTTTGGTTTTATAAATGTTCCAATAACGTTTCACTGGATCATGAACAAAATCATTTGGGGTTTGAAATCTTTTGCAGGAGTGTTTGCAAATGATATTCTGGTGCATTCAATTGGTACATAGGAAGAACATTTAACTCACGTAAAGTAAAATCTTATTATGATTACAATGATATCAATTGATGTTGAAATTGTTAAAATACAAGTTTTGTGAAGTATTTGAGAGTTATTATCTCTCTTGAGGTTCATCCAAATCCAAAAAAGATTCAAATGATGAAGGAGTTTTCAATTTCAAAAACACATCACAAGATTTCTAAGTAAGGTGACTTACTTAGCAAATTGATTCCACATTTGGATGATGTAATAGTTTCATTGTGTGCTTTGCCCCATTTCCATTCTTTTTTAGTGTTAGTCCTCTTTTGAGTCTTTTATTCATCTTTTAACCTTTGTTCCTCTTCTTTATTATCCTGATTTCTCTCACCCCTTTGTTCTTTATATTGATGCTTCAAATATTAGTTTGAGTATTGATCTTATGCAAAAAGATCTAGAGCTTGGTTAACAACATCCTATTGTATATGTCAATCGAAGCCTCAATGGTCCAAAACTTAATTATTCAATTATGGACAAAACGCTGTGGAAAGCGTCCAACTCCAGGGGTCCAAACCGGCAAGCCGCCTTACCTACCGGAAGTACAAGAAATGTTTAGCTATTGTTTGGGCATTCAAAAGTGTCATGCTTATCTTCACGATTATTTGACATTGGTGGAATATAATCATGTTGCAATATATTTAATATTAAAGAAGAAACATCTAATGAGTCGACATGCATGATGGACACTAATATTACAACATTATTAATTCATATTTCAGCATTGTCTAAGTTCTTCCATGATGGATGTGGATACTTTGTCACAAGCATCAATTGTTATGAATCTTTAAAACTCACACAATTGTCTAGTTTCTACAAAATTAGGTTGGCACAACGCTTAAAACTATGGAGTCAATGGATAATAAATGTACTCAAAGCTTCGAAGTTGGTGACAGATGTTGATATTCGTTTTCAAGATCATGTTGTAAAGTTCACAATGGTAAAGAATTTGCTTTATTTCATGGGACTACTTCACCTTGAATGGTAATCCTATTATGTTATGTACCTTATTTTATTTATGCTTTTCATAATGACCTTCTCTCTAGTCATCTCAAGTTTCATAAAATGTTGGATAAGTTATATTCATAGTTCTATTGGCCTCATCTTCGATATGACCTTCATCAATATTTGTAAATATGTCATTTGTGTTAAATTTAGAATATTTGATTTACTCCTAGTGGTCAACTATAATCTATTCAAGTTCATTATTCTTTTGAGTTGGTTGTATATGATCTCATTGGTCCATTTCCAACAATGATAGCCAGGAATACATATGCTATTACTTGACATGGTACGTGCAGGTTCAAGCTCTTTTGGAGGCCAATGTAACTCATGTGGTAGATTTATTATTTTATCAAGTGATGTTAAGGCATGGGTGTCCAAAGTGTATTCTTTTAAATCAAATACCTCATTTCATAACTAAAGTTTTGAGTTTGTTAATTACTAGGTTAGGGATCGAATAATCTTTCATGACACCTTATCATTCAGAAACTAATGATTTAATGGAATGACTCAACCATACTTTTTGTTCATAGTTTTATTATGACTCGACCCTTTACTTTGGACGTTGACTGTTGTTATCTACTGTACTAGACTTTAGATGTAGTGAGAAAGCCTCGCTTAATGCATTTAGGTGTTTAGGGGTAGTTCGGCCAGCTATCTTTAGATGTCGCGAGAAATTCTAAGCGAAGGTAGCACTTATCTTCTAAAAACCCACCCCGATTTTGACGTCCTAGTAAGATGAGTTTGGCATGTTAAATAGGGTTAGGAACACCCTAGGGTTGACCTAACCCTAGGGTTACCCTAACACACGCCCTAAAAACCCCCACCCCCTTGGGTAGGTTTAAGGGTTAGAGTTAGGCTAAGTTAAACACTCTCTCATTAACTTAATAAGGGGCTAGCTAATTTAGTGCCAGCCCACTTACACATACAGGAAAGAGGGGGGGGGTCCATCACATAAATAAGGTAGAGTATGTAGGAGTGAGGGTTCCTGGGTTCATGACTTGAGCTCGTTACTCTTCTCCCGGTGCAAGCTCTAGCTTGTGTCGTCAAGGCACAACCCTCTGTTGTGCCGCCCTAACTTCCAACGACAGGGGTACGTCCCACCTTCGGGGTAGCTTACTTAACGTTGGCGAATCCATGCTGGGAGGTTTCGGGATGCACGTTCCAAGAAGCAGAGGTTGAGGCTTGTCTCCAGCCTCCTCCTCCACGTCAAGCTAGGAGCAACACTCACAACTAACCAGGACATGTTTGTCCTTGTCCAACTGTGGTTGTGGGTTCTTGATTGACAGGGTTTCCTTACCGGGTCTTGAGGGATAATTGAGGGGTTCTAGAGTTGCATTTAGGAGCCACGTTTGTGGCACTTGGTGCAACTCTCAATCTAAGGGCTATGGCACATCGGGGAAGGCAGTGTCACATGGAGATGTGACACTGGGCTAAACATCACACGATACAATGCCTAAGGCACACCCTTTGGGTTGTGTCATGGGCTTGTCGCCAAGGGGTTGGATACTCTGAAAACAGACATGCTTGTGCTCGCACTAGGGTGCTAAGCCTTGGGCATTTGCTCAGAGAGGTTAGGTCGTAACCATGTGTGCTTAGGCACACTTGGCTAGGGGAGTGTCCTCCTTGGAATCCAGGGGTTGAATAACCTAAGCTTATTAACAGAGCCTTTTCGTGAAGCACTCGCAAGGTCATTAGTTTTCCAAACCTAGCCTTAGGGAGTTTACTTAATATAACACTCGTGTTCGCCTACGCACACACTTGTGTCCTCACTAAGTACTAGCCCTAGGTTAAGGTATGACTGGCCACCCAAACCCTTAGGGGTTAGTCGTGGTTCAAGGTACCCCTTGTTGCCCTAAAGGGGTTATACTCCCGGATGAGGGTGATTCCTCAAGGGGTAAGTGACGATGCCTTAACTTTATTATGGGGTATGTGTGAGACATATCTCCTTTGTGGGGTTAGAACATGAGCCTGTCTAGGTCTACTAGGAGAGGATTCTAAAGTTTACTCAGATTATTCCTAGGGTTCAGGGGATGGTCATTTTAGGGGACTTAGGGTAGGACTTTAATAATTGGGCCCTTAATTAAGACTCTTAAGGTTATCTTGGAAGACTTAGTGTTGCTCACATAAGGTGATGATGCCGAATAATCACTTGGCAGCCACGTGTTAACCCTTTGGGTTAAAACTCTAACACTTTTAATTATTACATATTGTTCAAGTATGTGAATCAACACTAAACCAACTAGAATCAATATTTGCCCTTCCTTTAGTTTAGTTATGTGTCTTTTCTCCATTAGTTTATTGGAGTTTCCCTATTTCATTCCATATATTATTGTTTATACGGTTTCTTTTTATGTTAGTTCATCTTCTTTTAGTCTTATTTCAATAAATACATAAACGTGGAACTAGTATTTAAATTAGAATTTTTTGTGCTATGCAAAGAGATGTTAACAAAGTTATTTTATAATCCAAATGTACAACAATAACGCTATATAATGTTTGACACTCATTTGTTCTTAATTAAGTTACAGGTGATAAAGTGCTAATTTTCTATATTCAAATGCATATAAAAGGATTGTCTTCTAGATTAATTTCTAAACAGCTTAATACATATTCCATTGACAAAAATTAAGTCTTGAAAGTGTATATGGTTTATAATTAAGATGGAGTGAATCAAAATGTACATATTTAATAACTTTCTTTATATCATTAACATTCAAATTCAAACGAAACAATATAAAGATTTTGTAAAATATACTTTAAGTATATTCTAAGGTAGATGTCACGATTGTTGTAACACGTCCTTTTTACAGCCTAGGTAAAACTATGTAAAAATGTATTAACCAATAGCCAATTTATAAATTTAAAAGAATAGGTATAATTTATAAAAATAATGACAACGTATATTTCCCTTTAACACAGATAGGACAGCGCGATTTCTTCCATGTTTACTCCTGCGTACACAGTACATATAAAGTTTGTGTATATGTATGTGTGTGCGCAGACGCGTCCGTGTATCTTTGTTACAGCATGCGTTGCACATACATATATTTATATTTTATATAACAAATATATATTTACCTTGAACGTAAGTCATTCTTCGGCTTGTGTGTCAGGTCTTTTACGCCTTTTCCTAGTAGTAAATGGTGTATGAGCCGCAGAATCCCCATATTTCCTGCCGCTACGTGTGTATCTGAAAACGCTTTAACCATATCAGCCTAAACTTAAGAATTTACAGGTTAAAATAACACGTCGTTAAGTAGAAGTAATTTATTTAAACTATTATTTACCTTAATGATGAAGGAGCATCAGTAGTATCTTTCTGACTCCGTTTTGGTGTTGTAACTTCCCCTTCTTCTACAAATAAACACATAACAAATACCAGACTTAGTTTAATATATACAGATAAACGTTTTTATTCATGACAAATACCAAAGCTTAGTTTAACATAAATACTCTCTCTCTCTCTCTCACGCACACACACACCAGCTTACCTGTCTGTTTTGGGCTTTGTATTGGTGTTGTCTGTTCCGCTTGTTCTACATATAATCAATAAGAGTTTATTAATTAATAATTAAGCACTCAATACATGATAAAAGTAGAGCTTAATTTCATATATGATTATTTGGTTACGATATATAGCTTACTTGACTGAATATAATTCTGACTTCGTGTTGTTGTATCTTAAATAATTGCATATAAGTACATGTAGAATGCGTACATGTGCTTTGATTAATCGATAACTTATAGATATATATATAGCTTACCTGGCTCCGGATCTTTAGCTGTCGTATTCTTTGGGGTCCCTGTATAATAAAGACATTATGAGATGGATTGCGCATTATAATAAAACTCCGAACAATGTATATATCGTATTAACGATTAACTCACCTGACTGCTTATCTTCAGCTGCTGGAGTCTCTGTATTTTCTTTAATAAACAAACAATGAATCATGTGACGATTAATATATAAAGAACATAATAAAACTTACCTAACTGCATATCTTCAGCTGCTGTATTATTTGGAGTCGTATCTTCCTGTATAGTGCCTCCCTAAAATAAATGAACAAATACATAATGTATAAATTGAAACCGAAGTTGTCATATTAATTTATCAATATTAAAGTATATTAAATGACCTGACTGCATATCTTCAGCTGTTGTATTCTTTGGAGTATCTATATGTTCTTGCATCGTGTCTTCTAAGAGAGAAGATTTAATAAATAAAGAAATACATAATGCATATACCAAAAGGCAAATATTACTTATTGTTATAATCATATTATCATACATATTAAACATTATAAAAAGAAACAGAAGTTACCTAACTGCATATCTTCAGCTGCTGTATCCTTTAGAGTCTCTGTAGGTTCTTGTATCACGTCCCCTAAAACAGACAATTAATAAATAAACAGATACACAATGCAATGACTAAAAGGTAATCTCAACTAAAACTTACATGTATTACATTAATCAACTACCTGAGTGCGTTTCTTCAGCTGTTGTATTTGGAGTCTGCATATGTTCTTGCATCGTGTCCCCTGAAAACACAAAATTAAATAACAAACAAATAAATACTAAAATACTAAACGGTTACGTACTTATCCACATACATGTACATATACGTTACCCATTGTCAAAGCACACGCCTAAACAAATAATAAACACTATTTTATAGAGATTATACGATACAATTAAAGAGAGAAGGTACATGCCTGTTTGCTGAACATGAGCATCTGTCTTAGCATCTGAGCCAGCTAAAACAGCTTCAATTGCATCCCTTAAACTATCGTTTTCTTGCTCCTTATCGCGAATAGAACCTAAATATTTGTGTAAATTATATCACAAGCATAAATCAATACAATTTAGAGTATATACGTTGCACACTATCTATAGTCTAGACATTAAAGTACATAATATCGTGTAGTATACATAGGATGATAACGCGACCGTATCAGATACGTACGCCTAGTATAGTGTGTGTATATATACCTTTCTTCTTGAGTCCATCTTCATCGTCATCTTCTTCACTCTCACTGGAAACTGTTTCGTGGTTCACATTATCATTTTCTGCACCTAAACATCAAAATTAAGAGAAACTTATATATTTGTTCACTTATACGTATGTATATATAATTAAGCGCCTCGGGAATCAAATTCACTGTGTGTGGTGTAAAAAATAGTTCTGAGATTTACTGTTACACAGTGAATCATTATTATAGTTTCGGATGAACCGTTTTCAGTATTTACGTTATATATATTTATATATATATATTATACATAGGCACCCACGCGCGTGCGCACACACCTGCTGCTTGATGTCTCTCAAAAGAAATTTCTTCCAGTTTCCCGCTCCTCATACTTTCAGCAGCCCTTGTAAAAGCTCTGTCTGTAGCTTCGAATTCACCTATAATCACATCTCACAAGGTCAGCGTGTGTATGTATGTGATATAGCTGTTCGTTTCATATTCTCCATTTCATTTGATTATAACTAATTAGAAGCGACCAACCTTTCTTATCCACAAAAAAGGTCTCGTCAATTGTTTCTTCATTTATAGCCATCTTATTATGATCTTTATTGTGTATAGCTCTTGCCAATATACTTGCAATATCAGCTGACTCCATTAACCATCCTGAGAAACAAAGTTCACAGTTATATACTTATTATTAGAGTAATTATGTGATATAATATATGTTCTCGTGTGCTTTCTCTATACTATATACTATAGACTTTTAATACATATACACAATAATACACGCTAGAACCGACTTTCGTTGTACAGCATCTCTGTATTAAACTGGAATTATAGTACTATAAAATATGACATATATGGTAAAACATATCGAAACTATGTATTTATCAGTAGAATGTATCCTACATGTATAAAAGCATATGTATATAAATAAAGCGTGAGTTCACCTAGCAATGCTCGAGTATTCTTAAAAACGTCCTGTGAAGGATTCTGTTTAAGCTTAAGCGACCTTAACCATTCAGAAAATCCTGTTGGTATTTCCCATTGTGATTGTCGACAAGAAAGTTCAACAGCTTTAGTTCGCATGCTTTGCGACCTGTTTAGATTACTATTAGTACTGTATAAGGTTACGATTGCAGTATTATGGTGTATTAACTTTTATTCAACAGAAAAGGATGAAGATATGTGTGTGTGTGTGTGAGAGAGAGAGAGAGAAAGAGAGAGATTGTGTATGTACTAAATACTAACTGTATTTGTCCGTTCGTAACAATTATGTATTATCTATATACATACCTATAAAAATCAACTGCTGCTCTAGCGAGTGCCAGCTTCTTGATGAATATTATGAAAACGCCTGTAGCATCTTTATCTGAATTTTTATCTATAGGTGTATATGCCAAAATAACGTCGTACAATATCCGTCTTAAAAACAGTTCTTGTTCATCATCCTGTACAATATACACAATGCATACAGCCTATAATAAGTATCTGTACCCACACATATATACACACGTGAACATAGCACATATTTATAATGTAGAGTTCTCATATTTTCCTTACCAAAATAGGACTGACCGGAAGCTTGGAATCCAGCAGCGTATCAATAACTACGTCTGGATAAAGACAGAGATATAGACAACAAAGTTTAGCAAATATGTTCATACCATAACAAATGTGTGTATACGTCTGTATGTGTGTCCAGATGTATGCACTAGTATACATGAATATAAGAAGATAATGGGACGATGCATATTTACCACCAAAATACAGATCAAAATATATGTCTACATTTATATTCACCTTCATATGCACACGCATGTAGAAACCCACCTGCCCTTCGAGAAGCTAAATATGTGTGTATATACATTACATTATGTATATGTATAGTACTCATAACCATATCACATATACATATGCATACATATACCATGAGAATTCGTATGTCTACACACGCAGTAATTTTGTACGTATAAATGTACAAGTGTATATATATATATGCCCATCTAACAATCATACACAATGCATACACGTGAACGCATAAATATATGTCTATACACCTACACACCGCACGCACACACCAACCTGCTCTGTGAGCGGCAATACACTTGAGCTCTTCTGAAAACTTATGACTTTCCAGAAGCATATTCTCTCGATGCTCTAAAATCTCGACCGTCAATCTCATTAAAAGAGCTTCAGATAATACTACACTGGAGCATATTCGCGAATCACAAATGTCCAACGCTAATGATTTCTTTGTCTCATTGGATGCCAGGGGGAATATCTTCCCAATACCTTTCCTGTCCGAGTCAGCAATCCCCGCCAGCATGTTTACTGCTTTCCCGGCCATTACCAGTGCTCGAAAATCCAACGAGAGATCTTGATCCTTTGAATCCTGTTGTTAATATATAATTTAGTTTACTCGTATACATTTGTATGCTACGACGTGTACATATATATACAGCATGTGACGCTCAACAATATAGACATCATGTACTACATATAACAATTAACCATTCTCTATTGTAATCTACACTATATTATAGTACTGATAATAAAATAAATCTTTATTTCTGTTGTTCTATATGTACATTGATCTATACATAAGACAGTAATACACAGTATATATCTGTATTTTTGTTGTCTATATAGTTCTCGATATGCATTAAATAGTATACATTACTCGAATGGTCTTCATACAGCAGAAGTAAGCTTTCAGTATGAGCAAGAGATGTATTAACCTGTTTAAACATACTTGTACTGTGTATGTGTGTGATGTACGCATATACAATCGAGTACTAGCTATGCACATATATGTCCTACATTTTTACTTTTGATAACAGGTGAACGATTTATCCGCTACTAACATGCATTCGTGTATGCGCAAAACAAACTTGTTTAACTGATATTAGACACACATGCGGACGTGCGCATATACGAGTGTGTGTATACATGTAGATACATATATAGTGTTGTGTGCGTGTGCGTGTGCGTGTGCGTGTGCGTGCGTGTGCGTGTGCGTGTGCGTGTGCGTGTGCGTGTGCGTGTGCGTGTGCGTTGTGCGTGTGCGTGGCGTGTGTAGTACAACACAAAAGTTAGCTCAGAAACGAAGTATAACACTAACGCTAATACTTTGATTACACATCGATCGATCGAACTAGTGCATGTATATGTTTACAAACGTGAGTGTATGTATAAGTGTACCTGATTGGCTTCTTCATTCACTTGTTTCCGGCTCACATAGATAGTTAAAGTCCCGATAATCTCCTTGCAGAGTGATTTGAGAAACTTGAGAGCTCTCTTCCAGGACTTAGAAGGAGACTGTTTCTCCCCAACAGCCGACCTGAGAATGCACCCGGTTTCAAAGAGCAAACCAACAACAGGAGCAAGTGCAGAAACTGCGGAGAACGCATCAGAACGCCCAGCAATCAGCGATTTTAGCCGATCCAACAAGTGCCTAGCACAGGAAACAATGTGCAATCCCCGTTCTTCCAATGTGCCTGTGGATTTCTCTGTAGAATGTAGCTCCAGTGCAGCATACGTCCACCACAGAGCAAGAGGGGGATTCTTACGGGAACCTAACAGCCGCCTTGATGAAACAATCCATTCATTGCTGCCCGCTCCATTCTCAACCGCAACAACCAGGGACTCAACCGCCTTGCAAAATGCTGTCTTTGAAAGCACAGATTGCTGCGAGAGCTTCAGGAGCTTCTCCAAGCTCAGACATCCTATATTTTCCTCACAAATCTGCTCCTTTTCATCGGATTTTTTACAAATCTGCTCCTTGTGCAGATTTTCATGAGAAATCTGCACATTCTGCTCGAATTCTGGCCGGAATTCATAGATTTTCCCACGGAGAAGGGATACAAACCTGGATAGATCGGATTCAAGCGCCGTTCGGAGGCCGCCCTGGGGCAAATCTGATACCGCCTGTGCAAGCAGCGGCTCGAGATGAAGAATCACGTCTAAGGAATTCCTATCAGCAAGCTTCCGCGCCACGGCACTCAGGAACTTGGCCGCTCGCGCCTCCATCCCCTTCTTCTTCCCCATTTCTCGGAGCCCTAAACCCTCAAACCCTAATAGAGATGGGTTTAGGGTTAACTATTGACCTGTTTAAATTAAATTTAACATATTTTCCCTTAGTAAGTATAGCTTAAATAGTAAACTTGAAATGTACATATATTTTCCTTCCCTTATGAATTATTTTTAAATATTTAAGACCATTAAAAAATTATTAAGTTTTATATTACTGAGTTATTGAACTATTGCGACGACACGTGGATGCACTACGCGTGGTGTATTAACTTTTGAAAAAGGCATATTCCAAGAATACCGTGTTTACCACGTGTTATCAGAAAAAGGTATCTAGGATACCTTTTTCCTGAGTATAAAATAGGATACATTTCTAGGTTTGCTCACATTTCATATTAACATCATGGCAGGTATATATGTGTTAGAGGAGAAGTGGTACCCGTCGTTGGATCGATATATTCCAGATCACGCAGAGGCCGCACGCAGTGAAGAAATTAGATTGGTGCATTTCCAGGTCAGTAATCGTCCCGTTCTTGAAGTGTGTTCGGGTTTGAAGAGGGCATCTGTCATGGAAGACACTAGGTCGAACAAAAGGGAAAAAAGGGAATTGACCTGCAGGTGCCTGCAGATGGGATTCTCAGTTCTGTTCCTGAATCCCAAGTTCCGGTTCAACCCCCAACGACTCCACCAATATTGAGTTTGCTTCCAGCTTTAGCTCCGTCCCCACCTGTGGAAACTCCAAAGGTGCCTCTTCAACTTCCATCCCCTTTGGACGTCCAGCCTTTGGCTGAGAAGGTTGTGAAAACAAGGAGATCTAAGAAGGTTAAGAGGCTTGAGAGTTTGTTGGAGCCGACAACTGGGAGTCCCCCAAGAAGATTACACCGGCAGGCTTGGTAAAGCCGTCATCGCCGGGACCGGCTTGCGTCTTCTGTGGCCACAACCCGACTAAGTTTGAGTGTTTTAACAATAATAAGGAAACACAGCAGAGGTATAGATGTCCCAATTGTAAAGAGAGATTTGTTAAAGGCGGGAAGATTAGAAGTTGGAGAAAAGCCATGGTTGCCCGTGATACTGCAGCTTGACATTGTACTTATAATTTATTAATTTAATAAATATTTCATATTTTCTTTCTCTCCACGCACATAAATGCACAACCGGTGTTCTATAATTCCCTCATTTATACTCAATGAAATTTTTTTAGTATACAGTAACTTTAAAGTAGTAAATATATGTCTTAGCTTCTTCTCTCCCCCTCTCCCCCTCTCCTCTCTTCCTCTCCCTCTCTCTTCTTGCACACACACACACCTCCGATCACTCGTACGTCTAACTCTCTCTCTCACACACACCACAAATCCTCATATGAGTAATTTGCTCTCTCAATCACTTTATCCCTCCCTCATCGTATGGGTCGAGTGGATTTCAAATTTAAATGGCCATAAAACAGGGTTATGTGCATTTAGAATTCATAATGCCCGTTACAAAGGTGTTTATGAAGATCCTCAGCACCAAAGTTGAGTAGATTGATCAAGTATTTATATATTTAAATTAATTAAAAAATTAAATCTTAATTGGCATGCCAAAAAATTTTGGCATATTGTAAAAGGTATAAATTTAATGTTAAAATAAATTAAATTTTTAAAAGGGAATAAGATTCTTTATTTGTGTAGTGTTTAATTCTTCTATTTAAACAGTTACCAAGACCATCCCATAGGGACCAAGTTGAACATTTTAACTTTTAAAGACATTCCATCAACTAGGGAAAGTAAACAAATTAAACACATGTGAAAAGTCTTTAACAAGGTAAAAAAAATGTTACATTAACAATTTGATAAAAAGAAATTTGTTAGACACAAGACAAGAAGACTGCTGAGCATTTTTCTATTTGTCTTATCATAATAAGGGTTTACATGTAATGTGCAAGTGTCACGAGCTCCCAATACTTCACGTGTTCCTATGGTAAGTTTCAAAGTGAAAGAACATACCTAATTGTAATTATACATAGTTTCACATATTTATTATGTGTTCATTTGCATACTGTTCATGGATCACATGTTGACACTTTCATAAATATAAAGTTAAAGCACATTTAATATACTTAAAATTAATAATGTGATTTTAATTTGTTTAAAATATATAATTTATAATATGTTCGTACAATGTAATATATATAATGGTATTGTATGTAATATAATTTTAAAATTAAACTTTATAATATATGGTTTAAAAATAGAAACATACATTTTCTTTTTTAATTTTACATTGCATAAATTAAAATAACCATAGCATTAGAATTTGAACAATTCAAGAAGTAATGAACTGATAATAATAAAACCTATATAAAATGCATTATATAATATATAAATGTGTGTGTGTGTGTGTGTGTGTGTGTGTGTGTGTTGAATATAATATTATGTTTTACAAATGTAATGGCCAATAAATCTTTAATCACTATATAAAATTTTTTTTAATCACTATATTTCTTTATTAGAATATACAATTATTGTAGCATATTTTTTATATAGTGTTTAACATAAATTAGTAAATTTTATAATTCTATAATTTCATATTGCTTAGATATTTTATATTATTATATTTTATAAATTTAAGTAATATATTTATATTTGTATTTCATAACTTAATATGCTTTTTGAAAATTTTAAAGTATTTATTTATATTTAAAAAAAATTAGTAATATATTAATACTAAAATAGTTATTCTTTAGAGCAAATTATATATTCCACACTGATATTTCAAATTGTTTTATAGATATGTAAACAATTATACTATATAAAATACCAAAGGATAACTTTATATTGCATCTCTATGCAGCATAAGTTTACGAAGTTTTAAATTAAAAATTAAGTTTAGATTCTAAATTTTTAAATTATGTTTAAATAATACCATATAATTTATTTACTACTTTAAAATTGCTATTTTTCCTTATATATTAAAAGATTTAATGTAATTATTAAGTGAACTTAAATAATAAATTTTTCTTAAAATATGTGATTTATTAGGACATTGTGACATAGTGGAATTATAGAAAATGGCCTTTTCCTAATTATGTGAATAATATGAATAAGGAAATTGAGAGATTCCAAAGGAGTCTAATTTATATTATGTGGTCTCTCTCTCTCTTGTCCCTTACAAAATGCCAAGTAAGTTATTATTTTATCATAATGATTAAATTTAAACATAAGATGTCTTATTATTAAAATAATTAAGGCTTTTTCTATATAATTAGAGAGTCCTACACTATACACTATAACCAATGGTGCATATAGCTTGTGTGTGTTTGGTGTAGATATACGTAAAGTATAGATTGTCTCTAAACTTAAAAGTATCTTTGGGACTGATTCAAATTATTTTTAACTTAGATTTTTAAACTAATTCTTGGTGATTTGATTTTTAAACTCTTATGTTTACCAATGCTTAAGATTAACTATTTAGTTATTCTTAACTTTACAAGTTTGAACCCTTAATTAAATTATTATTATTAATCTTTAACACAATTGTTATTCTTAACATTATGAATTTATCTTTAAATTAAGCTTAACTATTTAATAACTTTATGTTTAACCTAGTCAATTTATTCCTAAACACTCCTGATATGTATGTCATATATGATACATGTTGATAAAAGTCTCAGTAATGCTAGAATTTAGGATGGCTCATTGGTTGGTTAAGACTTAGGTGGGTTGTTGACGATGAGGTGTTCAACATTTAAGATGCTATTATATATAATTTAATATGGTTATTATGTTTATAACAGACATACTAAATAAACTTATTAAATAAAATGTTAACATTGTATATTTACTTGTGAAAACTTTTGTTATGTCTATTGGTACCCACGAAAGGTGTGTGAGAGAGAGATAATGAAGTATCTGATTAATTAAAATTTATGTACAATTTCAAATTATCTTCTTGACACTTATACTTGAGTTGTGTCTCCTTATTATTATTAAAATGCTCAAACCGCCCATGAAGATGACGTTGCAACAATGCAAGTGTAACCTTCTCGGACAATTCTGATTGTCCCGGTTTATTAATTAAAGACACGTGTTAAACGCTGGTATTTAACCAGCCTGGAAAAATGCATGCTGAGGCATAGTTACACGTGGGATGTTTCAAAAAGAATATTCCACGTTTATTCTGCGTTACCACGTGCTCCCACGCGAAAAAAGGTAACGAGGATAACCTTTTTGCGGAGTATAAGAACAGGACACATTCCTAGGTTTCCTCAGATTTCATATTCACATCATGACAGGTATATATGTGTTAGAGGAGAAGTGGTACCCGTCGTTGGATCGATATGCTCCAGATCATGCCAAGGCAGCACGCAACGAAGAGGTTAGATTGGTGTATGTCCAGGTATGCTCAGCCTCTAAGAGGACATCCGTCACGGAAGACGCTAGGTCAAGCAAAAGGGAGAAAAGGGAAATTGACCTGCAGGTGCCTGCAGGTGGGATTCTCAGTTCTGCTCCTGAATCCCAACTTATGGTTCAACCCCCAAATGACTCCACATTGAGTTTACCTCCGGCTTTAGCTGCGTCCCCAGTAACTCCGCCAACTCTGTTAGCTCCGTCCCCAGATGTGGAAACTCTTCCATCCCCTTTGGACGTCCAACCTTCGGCTGGGAAGGTTGTGAAAACAAGGAGATCTAAAAAGCTTAAGAGTTCGCTGGAGCCGACAACAGGGAGTCCCCCAAGAAGATTACGCGGGCAGGCTTGGTAAAGCCGTCATCGCCGGGACCGGCTTGCGTCTTCTGTGGTCACAACCCAACTAAGTTTGAGTGTTTTAACAATAATAAGGAAACACAGCAGAGGTATAGATGCCCCAGTTGTAAAGAGAGATTTGTTAAAGGCGGGAAGATTAGAAGTTGGAGAAAAGCCATGGTTGCCCGTGATACTGCAGCTTGACATTGTACTTCAAATTTATTAATTTAATAAATATTTCATATTTTCGTTCTCTCCACGCACATAAACGCACAGCCGGTGTTCTATAATTCCCTTATTTAAGTTTACTTAATAATTACATTGAATTTTTTAGTATACAGTAACTTTAAAGTAGTAAATATATTATCTCTCTACTCATATGTCCGACTTCCTCTCACTCTCTCCCCCTCCCTCTCCCTCTCTCTCTCTCTCACACACACGCACGCACGCACACACACCACAGAGCCTTCACAAGGTTTGTATTTATTAACAATCACGTTCTTTGTCTGTACATGAGCCAGTGAGTTCAATGGAAATATGATATATATATATATAATATATATATATATATAATTCAATATTTACAAAATATGTACATATATGTTTATCCACTTGCAAAATGGAGTAGGAGCTTCCAGATGCACATGGAACAGTAAAGGGAATGTTTGATTGGCCCCATTATTCCGGGCCATGTCCTTCTTTCTGTCTTTTTTCTAAACCTTTAAGTAGGTATCGCACACGGCACCTTCTTGATCGGTGCTCTTAAGTTGCCACGTGTTGAACCATTTATCCCACATTTATAAGTGTGAGTTGTTGATGAAGTATAGTTTAGGAATGTTCCTAACTTTATTTAACATGTTGAATTCATCTGCATTAACCAATAAATCTAAATGGTACATCAAAATCAGGGAAGAGTTTCTTAAAAAGTAAGTTCTAGTTCATTTAAAGTTTCTTGCAAATACCTAATGACACCCGGTTAGACCATCATCAGACACCCAAGTGTACTAAGCAAGACTGTTTCTTACTACATTTAGGGTCCATCAACATAGTACAATACGTCATAATAATCAACATCCAAAGTAAACTAAGCAAGCATGTTTCTTATTACATCTAAGGTTCATTAACATAGTACAATACGTAATAACAATCAACATCCAAAGTAAAGAAAAATCATAATAAAAACTATGACATATAAAGTTTAAAAAAAGAAGAACAAGTCAATTTTTGATAGTGCAATAGCGATTTAGTGATGAGTTTAAATGAGCCTCTTCAAATCAAGTGGTAATGTCAAAAGAAGGTGCAATAAATGAACTTGATTAGTGATCTACTACCTCACTTGTGCAAGAAGAAGAGTTCTTTTTACTTTGGATATTGATTGTTATTATGTATTGTACTATGTTAATGAGGCTCGCTTAGTTTATTTTGGATGTTGATTATTATTACGTATTGTACTATGTTGATGGACCCTAAATGTAGTAAGAAATAGTCTTGCTTAATACACTTGGGTGTCTGGTGATGGTTTAGCCAGGTGTTATTAGGTATTCAAATTAGCATTGAAGAGGTCATGTTAACAAGCACAATAAAGCATAGAGACATGAAAGATATTGTTAAGATTATGTAAGATCAAATGTGTCAGAGTTTAACCCAAAGGGCCAACACGTGGCAACACGTGGCTGCCAGGTGGCCATTCGGCGTCATCACCCTGTGTGAGCAACGCTAAGTTTCCCAGAACAACCAACAACCCCTAGGGTTAGACTCTAATGCCCAAGTGGACAGGAGACTTAGGGTTTAGCCTAAGTCTCCCTAGAATGTCTGCCCCCAGAACCCTTGAGGGATAACCCTAGTTGACTTAGGGTTTAGCCTAAGTCTCCCTAGAGTGTCTACCCCAAAACCCTTGAGGGATAACCCTAGTTGACTTAGGGTCTTGCCCTAGAAGACCTAGACAGGCTCATGCCCTAACCCCCATCAAGGAGACGTGTGTTCCACACATACCCCTGACAGAGCTAAGGCATTGTCACTTACCCCTTGAGGAATCACCCTCATCCGGGAGTACAACCCCTTTAGGGCGACAAGGGGTACCCTGAACCACGACTAACCCCTAAGGGTTTGAGTGGCCAAGTTATACCCTAGACCTAGGGCTAGTACTTAGTGAGGACACGAGTGTGCGCCGTAGGCAACACGAGTGTTCTGCTAAGCAAACTCCCTAAGGCTAGGTTTGGGATAACCCTAAGCACATGACCTTGCGAGTGCCTTACGAAAGGGCTTCTGCTAATGAGCTTAGGTTGTTCAACCCCTGGATTCCAAGGAGAACACTCCCCTAGCCAAGTGTGCCAAAGCACACCTAGTTACGAGACCTAACCTCCCTCAGCGGATGCCCAAGGCTTAGCACCCTAGTGCAAGCACAAGCATGCCTGTTTGCTAGAGTATCCAACCCCTTAGCGACAAGCCCATGACATAACCCCAAAGGGCGTGCCTCGGGCGTTGTACCATGTGACGTTTAGCCCAGTGTCACATCCCCATGTGACACTGCCTTCCAAGATGTGGGCTATCATGCCATAGCCCTTAGATTCAAGAGTTGCACCAAGTACCACAAACGTGGTTCCTAAATGCCAACTCTAGAACCCCTCAATGAACCCTCAGGAACCAGGTAACGTGAACTGTCAAACAAGATCCCACGCCCACAGTTGGACAAGGACACGGATGTGCCTTGCTTGGCCGTGAGTGCTACACCTAGCTTGACGTGGAGGAGGAGGCTGGAGACAAGCCTCAACCTCTGCCTCTTGGAACGTGCATTCCGACAAGACCTCCCAGGCATGGATTCGCCAACGTTAAGGGTAGCTACCCCGAAGGTGGGACGTACCCCTGGCATCTGGAAGTTAGGGCGGCACAACAGAGGGTTGTGCCTTACGACACAAGCTAGAGCTTGCACCGGGAGAAGAGTAACGAGCTCAGTCATGAACCCAGGAACCTCACTCATACTACCTTATTTATGTGACAGAGGCCCCCCCCCTGTTTTCCTGTTTACATAAGTGGGCTAGCACTGAAATCTCATTCCCAAGGGAACATACTTGGTGAGTTATCCATCGACCCCTAAACCCTAACCTGTCAAACCTGGGGTATTTCTAAGCATATCCGACATGCCGAACTCACCGAACTAGCCATTAATCCAACCGGGACACGGAAAACCAAGGTAAGAGTTTTCTAGATGGAAGTGCTAGCTTCGCCCAGAGTTTCTTGCAAATACCTAATGACACCCGGCCGGACCATCACTAGATATCCAAGTGCACTAAGCGGGCCTGTTTCTTCTACACCTAGGGCTTATCAACATAGTACAGTAGGTAACAACAGTCAACGTCCAAAGTAAAGGGTCGAGTCATAATAAAAACTATGACAAAATGTGTGGCGATGAAAGTTTTAAATAAAGCCAATGTTAAGATGATAGAAGTTGCACAAACATTCAATTAGAAGATGATTGTTAATCAACGAGTTGAAGTGTTTGTTAAGATCATAGTTAGACATTGATAGGATCTCTTGTTATTTCATGAACAAATAATGGAAAAATACCAAAAATATATATTGTTGAAAACCGAGAGTGAGAAGGATATATCGGAGTACGAGTTACTAACATAAACCGTAATACGAGTCATCACCGCAATACGATACCAGTGGAGTACGGCATGTTTGGATAAGGATAAGGTTGAGATGCAGTTGTGATAACTGCTAGTACGGGACCTAAGTACGGGTATAAATAGACCAAATTAAGAAGGGTATCCCGAATATACTGTTATTTTGTACCATGTGCCGTGCATGGACATAATATAAGTTTTCTTTCACTCTCAATACGTGTATCTCTTACTCGTATTTCTGTTATGTGGTATACTATTCTTATTTCCAGTATTGTGATGGGATCCATAGTACTATTGCCTGCTATACACCTTGCCATCCTTACCCTTTTCCCAACCTTTTGATGTCTGATTCCTTCTCTATCTTATTTCGGTAAACCCTTAATACGGGTTTATCGTAGGCAATCTTACCTATGTGCAAATGGTAGGATTTTACGGTTCAATAGTGTTACATTAGATATTAGATTAGGGGGATGAGCCGTCATTTACATAACATTCTTTCATGTTGAACCTACACATCACCATACTCACTAAAAACTTTCTTGCCAAAAGTTACTCATTGCCACCTACTCTTTCTAAATATCAACTGCATTCTTCTCCATAGACACAAATGTGAAAAAAGACAGATATCAAACAAGGAATCATGTTGCTTCATATAGTATCAACTTTCATGAAGATATTGTCCTGCACTCTAGTTTGACAAAACTCTTTAACAAGCTTAAAAAGATGAATACAATCGTGACATTTAGTGCATTATAACATTGAAGTGCCCCTTAAAAAGATGTACATTCATAATGTAGCAGCATCCAATGTGATTAACAAGGAGTTTATCATGGATCAATAATGTTGTAAGGATGCATTTTCAAATCACTTTCAACCAATACCTAAGAAAGACAAACCGGTCTTTTTCAAAATGGAGGACATCCTTGAAAGGTGGTTAAGCATTGTTTTTTGAGAAGTATCATTAATAAAAAGAATTTGAAGGTTGTTTTCCATAAACATTTTGTAAAAGTCTGGTACACTAGTCATCTTTGACCTAAACCTAGCTGCCGGAGGCACCACCTGTGACATGAAGTCACTTGGAGACCTTTTGCACGTCTGCAAAGTCTGTCACCCATCTAAAAGAACCAATAAAATGAATGTGCTAATATGTTACTTGGACATTTATCTTCGTAAAGGATTTGCATAGATTCTGTAAGGAAAATCCACCTCAGTTGCTCTACCCAAATGCATTTTTATTGCACTTAAGACAATAAACCCAAAGATTTATAATTTTGTTTACATGAGTTAGAAAAGCAAGTTGAGACAATCACTTATATCTTTAAAGCAACATTGTCACAACCTTTCCTCTCCACTTATGCCAACTAGGCAAAGGGCCAATTGGTGTTTATGAAAGGGCCCCTGGTCATAATGACTCAGTTACACTTGAGTCTTTTTGTCCACATATCCCACATATCCCACAATCTTTACCTAAGTAGTCAACCCACCAGGTTAGAACTATGACACTCTCCACCCATTTGAAAGTGGATGCCCTCATCCACAGACTCAAGGGTTTCTTTACCTAGGTAGTCAACCCATCAAGTTAGAACTATGACACTCTCCACCCATTTAAGAAAGTGGATGCCCTCATCCACAGACTCAAGGGGTTGCTACTATGCCTTCCTCTAGAAGGTGGAGCTAGAGGCGATCACAGAGCCGCTTGGCTATACACATGTGATCGAGGGTTTAGTTAGGCAAGGATAAGTGTGCCAACCTCAGTGGCTTGAGCTCTACTCAAAGTTCATCCCCCGATGAGAATCGAATCCGGGACCGCTTGGCTCATGCCCTTCCTCTAGAAGGTGGAGCCAGAGGCGATCACAAAGCCGCTTAGTTATACACATGTGATCGACTCATGCCCTTCCTCTAGAAGGTGGAGCCAGAGGCAATCACAGAGCTGCTTGGTTATACACATGTGATCGAGGGGTTTAGTTAGGCAAGGACAAGTGCGCCAACCTTAGTGGCTTGAGCTCTACTCAAAGTTCATCCCCTCTAGAAGGTGGAGCCAGAGGCGATCACAGAGCCCACTTGGCTATACACATGTGATCGAGGGGTTTAGTTAGGCAAGGACAAGTGCGCCAACCTTAGTGGCTTGAGCTCTAAGCAAAGTTCATCCCCTAATGAGAATCGAATCCGGGACTGCTTGGTTCATGCCCTTCCTCTAGAAGGTGGAGCCAGAGGCAATCACAAAGCCGCTTGGCTATACACATGTGATCGAAGGGTTTAGTTAGGCAAGGACAAGTGTGCCAAGCCGTTAATACACATGTGATCGGGGGTTTAGTTAAGCAAGGACAAGTGTGCCAACCTTAGTGGCTTGAGCTCTACTTAAAATTCATCTCTTGATGAGAATCGAATCCGGGACCGTTTGGCTATACACATGTGATCGATGGTTTAATTAGGCAAGGACAAATGTGCTAACCTTAGTGGCTTGAGCTTAGGCAAGGACAAGTGTGCTAACCTTAGTGGCTTGAGCTTTACTTAAAGTTCATCCCCTGATGAGAACCTTAGTGGCTTGAGCTCTACTTAAAGTTCATTCCTTAATGAGAACCGAATTCAAGACCGTTCTAATATGGAATGTCAAATCTTTCCCTCTCCCCTTATGCCAACTAGGCAAAGGGCTAATTGGTGTTTATAAGAGGTAGTAAACCCACTATGTTAGAATTATGACAAACATTAAAAGCAAATGACAAAATGATAACTCCCAAATGCATTCAAAACACTCTACGACATTGAGTTTTAAGGTCAGGAATTAATCATCACATGTTTGTATTACAACGAATGACAATATCAAGGACATGAAGAGATTTCTTTACATGATGGGCAACACTGAGGTCATATGAGAGAAAAGAATTTAATAAAGAGTCAAAAGCCAAAAAATCCATTTCAATATTAAAAAATATATTGTTGAATATATAGATCTTTATTAATTTTTGTAATTAGGCAAAATGATTGATGTTCCAAATTTATTTAAATTAAGAAGTAATTACAACGTCAAATTCATTAAAGCTATAAGAAAATATATGAAATTTGATGGTGAAAAAATAAAGATGTATATTCCTTATAATTTATTTTTTAATCAAGGATTCATAATAATTAATCATGTTATTCTTTCTTTAAACATAGAATATTTTAAAAATATTCTTATATTAAATATTATATAATTATTAATAAATGCTAATTAAATAATAAAATTAAATTATTACTAATTGGCACTATAAAGAGTCTCATTTTTGTTTGAGGGTGCTTAAATTCCTAAATTCCAACCAACTCAAAGAACACCAAAGAACACCAAAGAACACATCCATGCATATTGTGATATGGTAAAAATTTAGAAAAGGAGAGCCAAAATTTAATAAATTATGAAAATATGTCAAATACTAGAAAGATGTCAAACGTGTTCTATTTCATGGGGGTTTCACATTTGTGTCCCTCGTAAACTCAAGGTAATATATGGTGTTTTATTGTGTGTGTAAGACCTGTATTTCTAAATCAATATAATAATAAAACTAGATTACCTTCCGCTAGTATATCTCCCACCCTCTATCATGCAAAATGATTATCAATAGAAATGATTAATTATATCAAAATCTAGCTATTAGAAAAACGTTTGACACAATTATTTTATATTATTTAGTTATATTTTAAGTATGATATTTACAATTAAATTATCGATATTATTTCTGTAAGGGCACCCTTCCTACGTGAAGAATATTCATTTCAAAACGTAAACCTTCCCGCTAATCTCCATCAAGTTTAACAATGAACGTGTCTTATGTATGATACAACACGCGGTTATGTGTATTATATTTAAGTACAGGTGTAATATATATAATATAATTACAGGCTGTTCATTTGCGTGTTCTGGTATAGTTATATGTCTTTGTTGTAAACAAGTACTGACAAGTTTGACAAGCTATTATACTTAATAATATCCACCGTGTGTGAGAGCGTGGGTGTGTGTGTAGATCATACCTTATCTATACCATGCATGCCCATTTCCGGCTTTTGAGTTTGACTCGATTACATCAGCTCGCCATTATGGACCATTCATGGGCTTATAAAACCGCCCCTTGGCACTTGACGATCTCGTTCTTCTTCGTCATGGCAATTGGATACATTCTTTTAGCTTTGGCATTCTGAGTGCTGTCTCTGACAGACAGGAACTCCAGGACTATGCTTTTACAATCCAAGCAACTACAATTCATCAAGTAAGTGTCATAAATACACATACACACGCACACACATATATAGAGAGAGATTTAAAGATAAATTCTACAGCATATTTGGCATGTTTTAACACTGGATGGAACCCAAATGTGAGCATCCCAAATGGACAGGCAGTAATGAGCGGAGATCAGAGTTTGTGTAGCTCCATTACGAGCTGACGAGCGATTACAACAGGGCAGCGGGTGTCAAAGTACTAGTCAAGGTCGTGGCAGTTTACATCGGGATGCCGATACTTTCCAGGTGTCGAGCAGTGACTTGAGAGTATTTCTCCACGTGGAAATCCCCCAGGTGACAACAATCCCATCACATATGTCAGGTAAGATACCCAGTTCATTGTAGAGCATATTCTCTGTATTCTTATGTTGAAAGTGTTGTTCTGTAGTGCCGATATCCCTGGAACTATGCTAGTTTATGATCCGAGTAACTACAACCATCAAGTAAGTGACTCTCTCTCTCCACGCACACGCACACACACACCACAGAGCACTCGGATGTCTAACTTGCTCTCTCTCTCACACACACACACACACGCAGACACAGTGTTGTGTGTGAGAGAGAGGTCACACACCACACCACAGAAGCACTCAAATGTCTAACTTTCTCTCTTCTCTCTTTTCTCTCCCTCTCCTCTCTCAACACCACACACACCACAAAGTACTCATATGTCTAACTTGCTCTCTTTCTTTCACACACACACACACACTCTTCCCTCTCTTTCTCTCTCACAAACACACACATACACACACCACAAAGTACTCATATGTCTAACTTGCTCTCTCTCTCTCTCACACACACACACAATCTTCCCTCTCTTTCTCTCTCACAAACACACACACACACACACCACAAAGTACTCATATGTCTAGCTTGCTCTCTCTCTCTCTCACACACACTCCCTCCTCTCTTTTTCTCGCAGACACACACACGCCACAAAGTACTCATATGTCTAACTTGCTCTCTCTCTCTCTCTCTCAGACACACTCCCTCCCTCTTTCCTCTCTCTCTCTCTCACACAAACACAAACATACACACACACCACAGTGCACTTACATGTATAACTTGCAGCATACAGAAGTTGTCCTGGTAGTGGATGGAACCCTAACGTGAGCATCCCAAACAGTCAAGCCGTCTTCCTCGGAAACCAAGTTCCTGTGGCATGAGCTACGACCTCACCAGTAGCTATAACAGGGTTGCCGGTGTCAAAGCGACTGTCAAAGTTGTGGCAATATGTTCTTCGGGTGCGATAACTTCCAGGTCTCCAGTAACGACTTTGAGAGCATTTCCCCCCGTGGAAACCCCCCTGGCGATAACAATCCCATAACATTCGTAAGGTAAGTAGTAAATTAGTAACTACACAAGGTTTATATTTATTAACAATCACGTTCTTTCTGTACAGAAGCCAGTGAGTTTAATGGAAATATAATAGATATTGTATTAAAATTTCTTTTTCAGTATTTGAAGTACATAGACATAAATACATGTATACGTATATGTACATGTATGTTTATCCACTTGCGAAATGGAAGCAGGTCCTTCCATGTGCATCCGAACAGTAAACGGTCTGTTTGATTGGCCCCATTATTCCGGTACATGTCCTTTGTGAGTTTTAGGCACGGATCGTACACGCCTTACGACAAACCTCATTCAGAGGTCGGTCCACCAACCTCTTACAATCAATGTCCGGGAAGGTGCACAACTTGTCCTACACACACACATGTGCGTGTGTATTTGAGTCTATATAAACTTCTCTATATATATATAGTATTGCCAGTACAGAACATGTGTATAAATGTGTGGTTTAGAGTTTCTATACTTTTTAAAGATGCACTCAGCTGCAACTTCTTCAGTCAATACGTGTGTGTGTGAACGTGTTGTGTGTAAAGACAAGGCATATACCTTTATATTCTCATGGCTTTTCGTGTGTGGCTTTTAGGGCTGGGTACGAGCCGCTGTACACTGTCCTTAATCCACCAACCTCGTCTGTCACATATGATCCATGTCAAGAAGCTACAACAAAACTTGTCTCTTTCACACACACGCACACATACACACACGCCCATACACAGAAGCTTCTTATATACATAGCGCATATATACAAGAACACACACAAAAGACATGTATTTGCGTGTCCATTTTTGATTGGTTGCACACATGATACGCTGTTGTTCAACTATGCATATGTGTTTGTGGTGTATATATGTGCATATGTCGTACAAAACGTACTAGGCTTATTGGAGGGGACCATTAGATTCCTCAAATATATGAGGAATTATATGTAGACATTATTGAATTCGCCGTGTTTACCACATGCAATGATAAAATATCTTTTATATGATTTATATGGATCGCACAAATCTTTCTAGATACACACGCTTCGTAGCCACGTGTATATACGATTTTAATTGTTTTAAGATTATCTTAAAATAATAATAAATAAAGCCTTTTTGGGAATGTTTAATTGTTAATATTATGTTGATCTGCATACGAATATTTTCCTTTACCTTGATTGGTACAGTCGTATTCATTAAAGCAGCAGTACGTGTCACGTATTTAATCGCGCTTTACAATACTTAACCACGTGTCAGACGTCTACGTGTATGGTTAATTTTAATAATTAACGAACGTGTGCTTAAAACTACAGAGAGTTGTGTCGTAATTGTGTGTTCACTGTGGTATGAATATAGCGCCGCTAGCAGCTGAGATTTAAAATTTTGAATCTGGATTTGAATTTTTATATGATTTTTCAAGGTAAAGAAAGCTCATTTTTCTTATATATTTCCCCTTGTTTTAATTGGTTTTTGTATATTGTACATTTACATACATATATACTTTGATGATTCATATGATCTGATATATACACAATCGATTCTTTTGTTGGGTCATTCACATATTATATATAGAGAGAGAGAGATTCAAGTGCCTAAACATATACACACGCATATACATGTTGTGTGTTTGATGATTCATATGGTGTGTGTCATATGCAGTTGAATTGAGGAGGATTTCCAAGGAGTTTAATGTATCATAGATTTGTTGGAGCTTTGGGTGTTCAAGTAGACTACGGCTAATATACGTACATAAGAGAGGAGCGTATATACTCGTATTTCTTTCATTGGATTCGATCTACTAAGATGGGAGGAATTACTCGTTGTTTTCCTTTGATTTCCTGGAAATCAAGCTCTTTAAAGGTACCTTTCTTATATCCTTGATATATAATCTCATCTATTTAACAAACGATTTATTTTATAAGGATTTCTTTCACTCTCTCTCTCTCTCTCTCTCACACACACACACACACACACACACACACGTGTTTATACATGTTTTGATACAGAAAAAACAAGCTATTTTAGTGGATCAAGAGAAGCCTAAGGTGATTAATGCAAGAGTATACCCAGGCGATGAATTAGAAACAGACGAGCCGAGGTCGAGTTTAACATCTAGTTTACCCCGAGTGATAGTAAAACTCCGAGTAAAAATGGTCTTACCACGTCATCTTCTTCTTCTTCCCTAGCTGATGATGAAGCTAAACAGGCCCAAGTTACATCGAGTTTAAGTGAAACTCAAGGTAAATTTAACATAATTTAATTAATTTATACTCATAAAAACTAATGATTTAATTAAACCAGGTTTAGATAAGAAAAACAGCCTTAAACACGTGGAAGAGTGGGTTAACAACCTGCAAGAGCTTCCGCGTCTAGAGGAGGAAGAGGAGACACCTAAGCAGAGTGACGTCATTATTACCAATAATAATAATTCAGCATCTGAGAGCGAGCTTAACATGATAGTTGTTCAATCTTTAAGCCCAGCAGCACACGTGGCAAATTTGTCCGGGTTCGGATTAAGAACGATCCCTCCTCTTAGTACATTTACCAACTTACGCCGCCTCTTACTCTCTGGAAACTGCATAGGTTAGTATATACAGCACTTGTATGTGTATATGTATATATGTGTATGTATCTAGAGAGAGAAATGTTTGTGTATACACACATGATATATAATATAATTAACATTTTTTAATGGTGGTATTTTAGCTAAGATTAATGGGAGTGTTTGCCTAAGAGCTTACATGTTTTGGATCTCTCTCGTAATCAAATCTCCACCGTTGAGGGCCTGCGAGGACTCACCAGGTTACGTGTTCTCAACTTATCTCACAACAAGATCTCTCGTATCGGTCGTGGTAAGCTTCTCTCTCTCTCTCTCTCTCACACACACACACACACATACACACTCATATGTGTATGTGTATACAGGTCTTGGGGATTGCACATCTATAAAAGAGCTATACCTGTCTGGCAATAAAATAAGCGAGGTGGAAGGACTTCACCGTCTCAGAAAGCTCTTCTTATTGGACCTTAGCAATAACAGGCTGACTACAACCAAGTCCCTTGTACAGCTTGCCGCTAACTACAATTGCTTACAGGTATATACTGCATTTAAATTAAACATAATTAGTGAAATTAAACAAGATCTTTTAATTATGTAGGTTGTGAATCTACTTGGGAATGCAGTTATGCACAATGTAGGTGAGGAACAGCTGCGGAGATCCATCACTGCGATCGTGCCAAACTTGACTTACCTCAACAACCAGGTAAGATTTATCATTTAAATTACTAAAAAACATATTAAATTAATATATTTATTTAATTATGCAGCCAATAAAACCCGTACCTGCTAGAGAAGCCGTAGTAGGGAAGTTTTCGAGGGAGAACCACCATGGAAGAAAAGTGCAAAGACTGTCTGGAAACAAAGCAAAGAGAGTGCAGAAACTGCAGGACCTTAGTTCCACCAAGTCCCCCAGGCGGCGCCGAAACAAACATTACTAGAAAGTTTTTGTATAACTCGGAAAATAAATATATTTATTATATAATGTGCGTGTGTGATATGAAAATGTTATATATGTGTTTGTGTGTGTGCATGCGTGCGTGTAGAAATATGTACATATCACCCTGCAAATATCTATACATGCATGTGCCTATGCATATATATTGCTAATATCCTTGCATATTTGTCAATACCTCTCTCTCTCTCTATGTATATATATATATAACGAATGCTTCTTTTTAGAAAAAGCTTTATCTTACTAATATTGATTAACTGTTACATATACAAACCTCTGTGTACAATTAATAATGATTATTCCAAAACCGAATAATATACACTCTAATCTTACACTCACCAGTTAGGGAGATCCGATGGCTACTGAAAATTTCACTCGACGATAAAAACGCACCTTAAACTCTTCCTATGTACATTGTTAAGAAAAAATAATTCACCCATGACGAGCATATTCGGCACACCTCTCCTTAATCACCTGGTTAAGGAGTTACACAACACATGAGTAACTAGATGTATGTGTATAAATGTATACACAATGTGTTATTTACGTATATAGATATGCATGAAATATATATATACGTTCTTGTATTTATATTACGTATTATATTAAGCGTAACTGTATAATAAATTAAAGACGTACACGCAATTCGTCGTGAAGTATTAGAAATGTCTTCACCATTCTCTTAAACCTCTGCATACAGACTCGGTATATTGGTGCAGGAGAGAGAGAGAAAGGAGAGAGAGATACCTTGTGACAATGCGTGTAATCTTGAGTCACCTTCTTACAAACACTGGCTAAGCGATTTTTGTCATTTATGCTTTTAGCGTGTTGTAGGTCCCTCTGTAGACCCTCAAAACTCTCCCTGTACACAGATTTTATTTATTAGTATACTAATAATTCTTATGTATCTTAACACAAAGCATAAATGTAGAATGACAAATCTGTGTACGTGTCTGCGTGAGCGTATTTGTTAATATAAAGTATTACCTGTCCGTCTCCAAGCAGGAGTTGAGATTAACATAGACTTGATATTTCTCATGGTACTCACGCATATACTCTTTATACCTGAAAAAAGATATAACAACATACATATAATGTATATCAACGCGTACGGCTGTATATGTATTATTACTACGATATATTATGCAGAAGTGTGTGTGTCACGTACTGCTCATAGTCTCTGATGGGACCACGTAACTCCGGGCGTCCTTCTCGTAAGGGGCAAAGAAGTCCGTTCCTTTGCTCTGTATGGAGTCGGCCGAGGAATTGTTCTCTTTGCTCGTAGACGACCCTTTATTTATTAAGGGTCCCTTCCTCTCCGTTATACCCTTATCATGATGGTTCACCGGTTTCTTCAGTGGCCTAACATCCGTCCGACTAACTTCCAGCCTCCTTGGATCATGCTCCACCCGACTAGCTTCCGGCATCCGACCACCTTCCTGCCTCCTTGTATCTACCGGGTCAGCTTCCGACCTCCTCATATCTATCGGACCAGCTTCCGACCTCCTTGCATCTAGCAGGCCAGCTTCCGACCTCCTTGCGTCTACCAGAGCAGCTTCCGGCTTTCTTTTTTCCACTTCCGACCTCCCAGTATCAACTTCCAGCCTCCTCGTATCTATTACCGGTCTCATTGTATCAACCTCCGGCCTTTTGGCGTCATATTCCTGCCTCCTGTTATCTACCGAAGCAGCTTCCGGCCTCTTGTTATCGGCTTCGAACCTCTTGAAGGGTTCCTGTCTCGCTTCCGTCCGGCCGACTTCGAGCTTCCTTGTATCTGCCGGACGGATATTATTCTTTACTCTTGAAGCATCTTCTTTTCTCGTAAAGCTCCTCTGCTCCAGAGTTGTCTCCCGGAATTCACCCAGTTCCAAGTCGTTGTCATTTTCCGATGCTACCTTTTCTGAATCTATTCTAACACCTGAATATAAGAGTATACCTTTATATCTATGTACATACATACATGCAACAGATACAATAAATGAACGTAATATATAATAATGTGATATAATAAAAAAAAAAAAAAAATGCATCATATAATAATATATAACAATGTACTATCTATATTTTGACGTATGCATACCTGAATCACGCTGGTCGTTCCTAATGGGAACTGTCTGTGTCCGTCCATCAGTCTTAGGCCGTATACCGTCAGGTTTAGATGATCGCACATGGCTCCTATCATCGTACGGCCGAGAGGAAACTTTCTGCCTCTTGTCCTCTCTAGTTCTCTGCAATTCCGTATCTTCCTTCTGTAGCATGCACATCAATACATCATATATACATGTGTAAATTTTATTATATCTATATACATGTCCACAGCATATTGTATACTAAAAGATGTATATCGACAGGTGTCTACATGTAAAAAAATTACCGTATGAACCTTTTGCTTCTTAACGCTCTCGTCCGACTCGGAAACCTTTGTCACAGAACTCACCCGATAACTCTCCTCCCTACGCTGTCTCACCTCCATCTCATCCTAAAAAAAAAAAACATAAATGTTGTCATATGTATATACGAAGATGTGCTCATGTAACACACATGCAGAGAGAGAGAGAGAGAGAGAGAGAGAGAGAGAGAGAGAGAGAGAGACTAACCCGGTAAATTTCCTCTCGAGATTTTCTGTCCTCTGGTAACACAGCGGATGTAGTTTTTTCAGGTTGTGGGCTTTCTTCTGCAAACCCTCCCACTTCTATCTCTTCCACCTGACGAGATTGTTCCTGCTGCTGTAAAAACGTAAAAAGCATTTAAATATGCAATACATACAGGAGATATATGCATTGGACGCAATTTATATATCCAGGATATATAAATCAGCAACTAAGAAACGAAATGTAGACGGCGTATACTATGATAAATTACATAAACTACATAAACGTCACATACAGTATAGATGCATATATAAAATATAAGTACTTACATGGCCTTCGATATCCACATTCATCTCACCACCTTGTTCATCCATCGAGATAATGTCGACCTCGAGTGGAATGGTTTCCGTAATTCTCTCCACAACCGTATCAACCTTCGAGCTACACAAATAAATAAGGATATATTAATACTTTATATCTTAGGCACTTGGTGTAAAGATAGTAAGGATAAGTATACATGTAATATATATATATATACAGACACATAAAGTTATAACATGTATAAAGTTCTATGTCTGTGTGCTTATGTATATAACACATACACTTCTGCATCTCCAATGTCAATTTCTTCAGACTCCTTGTGAAATTCATCGGAAATGTTTCTTTCTGAATCCGGTTTTGTTTTCTCGTCATCACTGACGATATCTACGTCTTCGTCTTCCTCCTCACTGCTGCTTCCCTGTATTGAGGATAGTTAACAAATGATCTTTATAAGTGATCATATCATTTAGAGACGTGTATTTGCACAACATAAGTGTGCACGTAACAGCGTCAATATTAACTTACGGTATATATGTCTCTATTATACAAATCTACACAACCACACACACACACAGATATAAATATATACCTGCCTGAGTAAAATACTAGATAACATGATCATGTATATATTTTACATGTATATTTGCATCAAAGGCAAAAATCTCTGCAACAGATCTGTGTGCGTGTAATAAACTTAAGATATTTATGTTACTGCTATGTCAATTATAATATGCATGCCGAACATGCATATACGTACGCTGGCAGTAGATCCGCTTCCACTACTTTCACTGTCACTGCTGGATCCACTGTCACTGTCCGAATCACTCTCACTTCCGCTGCTGGATGCACTTACATGTTCCGTCCCCACTTGGTTTTCTGTTACCGCCATTTCCTCATCCTGAGCAGCCTCTTCCTAATAACATCAGAATAATACACATTAAAAACTTAAAATATTAAGAGCGTGGAACTGTTCTCAAATGCCTGCCCTAAGACACTTCCGGTAGATTATGTATAATAGTGGTATTCTTGAAGTACTATTATAATATATGCTGGTTCTATATGACCATATATAGGAGTTATACTCGTTAAGACATATATCGTATTAATACCTGTTTATGTTCAATTTCGTGAATTGGAGTCGCCTCTTTGACTGGACTCTCTTCATATCCTACATCTATTCTTTCTATCTCCGTGTTTGAAATTGCCGCTCCTGGCTCCTGAAATCATATTCCGTAAGCATGTATTTCAATAAGCACATAAATACAAAGAATGTGTGTTACGTGTTTCTTGTGTGTGCAGTACCTTTTTTGACGAGGTTAACTTGTTATTAAAATGATCATTTTTAGATTCCTCTCCTACTACAGGTGACTCTGGCGAGTCGACCGCTGGTAAACTGAATAAACAAAGCTCGTTTAAGTACACAGTTTAATAGAACATAGTATACTTAAAAGTATACTTAACATAGTACTATATATTTAATATAGTGTATAATTTTACGAATCTAAGTCCATTAACACCATACACATACATACATCTAAAACCCGTGTTAGTGAACACACACGGATGTAGAACTATTCAATTAGCATACATATCCATGATACAGAATATATTAAACCAATAATAAGATATGATATAATGTGCACTATAGAAAAAATATATATTGTGACAGATTACCTGCTACTCGCTGGAGATGGCCTTGTAAAAGTCTCTGGTTTGATCCCTGGCTTTAGCAAATATTTCCCAGGAGCTTGATATGTAGCAATCTGGAATCAATGTGCAAAAAGTTATGTACATGAGAAAGAAGAAGAAGAAGAAAAGAGAGCGTGGCCGACCGATTTCAGTATCTTCTCGATGTTCTTTCTCCCAGGATCTCCCAATGACTTCTCAATATCCTACAATTTCATAAGCAACTAAGTACTATAGCAAAATGTAACAACAAGTAATGTATGAATAGTTTGTACTCAATTTTTATTATATACAGAAACAAATGTTTAGTAAATGACAGTTTAAATGCAATGCATGATACAAAAGAAGACTCATCAAACTACAGTGATATTAGAATAGTTATGCGATTATTAATAAATAAACAAGTTTATAATTAAATGATACTCACCTTTAGGCGCAAACCTCTCGAATTTTCTGTTAAAAGCACGATAATACTGTTCCGTAAATCCGTTGGATTAAGTGGTGTTCGTTTAATCTCAGGCGTTGTAACCTTTTCCTTCTGCACAGGTTTGTTTGGAGGCGGCGAGCCCCCAATGCTTATCTCCTCCACCATTCCACGCTTTTCTGGGTTGGCCGGCTGAATAGCGTTGGCTTGTTGAACAACGTTGACCTGTTGACTAGAGTTGACATGTTGGCTAGAGTTGACTTTTGGCCAAAGTGAACTTGTTGACTGGGATGAACTTGTGAGCTTGGAGGACTCGTAGAGGGAACTAAAACCAATAACAAGCTTAGTTCTCTCTACAATAGATAGTGAATTTGTGCCTTATACATTCAGATATTGACATATACGGAGAGATAAAATACTGCCTGTTATGTATAAGTGCATGTAAACGAACATACATTTTCATACACATCCGTATATCTATATGAGTATATATAACTTCAGGTATAAAAGCACGATTACCTGGCTCGTGAGCCTGTGTATTTTCCATTACAACGGGAGCTGTGGTCGTGATCGTGGTCGTCGCCGGTACAGTTTTCTCCTTTGGTGCAGGAGTCACCTTCGACTTAGTAGGAGCCGCTAAAAAACCATTTGTCCTCAGCACACACACACAGATTTTGTCCCAGCAGCTTACCTGTTGTTGTGACTTTTCTTTTTTCTGGTGGTGGTTCCTTCTTTGTCTTTACCGGAGGCCTTCTCCCAGCTGTATCGGTACAAGATCAGCAACATCAATATATAGATATTAACTATATTATGTACGAATGTGTGTGAAAGTATTATGATATAGTAAACTTACCGTCTCCACCAGGGGTTCCTTCAGGTTTCATTAGTGAAGAGTCCAACACAATAGCTCTATGAAAACAATCATCAATATGTTTAGATATTCAGATTAATATATAACATGAGAAATAACTTCGAACTTAAAGCTATATATTATTGTATGTAATATTACATTTATGAACACCTGTAACCTCTATATTATATTTTGTTATATGCAATTGTATATAATATTATCACTGAGAGAATACTTACTTTCGAGATTTGAGCTGTTGCTCAGCCTCAACAGACCGTTTCTTAACTCGGTCTTTCTCACTAGCACTAAGAGTTCGCTGCACGGAGATCTTACGCCACGCTGACCCAACGGCTGTCAAAACTCCCTGTCCATCTTCACCACCTAAACAGGATTTATATACTCATGTAAGTGATTGATAGTAATCCACTCGTATGATTATTATGTACTATTGCATATACCTGTATGTATAATATATGTATGTAACATGCACATGCTATAGCTATATATAGACCTCTCTGCTCCTCATAGATGTCGCAGGGTTCACCCTGCTCTGGTGCTGAAGAGAATTTATATTCTTCTTGACCAACCTTAATCAGCTGCAACATATGAAAGAATAGATTAGATTACAAGCTAATGAATAAGATATAATAATAGTGTACCTCTCTATTGTCATTAAGAATTAATGACTTAGTATCTATTATTTTATATAGTAACTGATATTATCGTCATTCTTGCGTGTGGATATATACACTGGTACGGTGTTGGAAGATAATGTCCATCTATAGGATATTGGCTGATGGTAGTGTACTATATAGCTTTACAAGAATACCATCAGCACTGAGAATTATATATACACAAAGGCAAACGAGACACACAACATATACCGAGATAAAATATACTGTGTGTGAAACATGCACTGGTGTAACACGTGTGTTTATCCACACATATATACACACAAGTAGGACTTACATGACCAGAGGGGTTAACCCCAAACTTCATACTGGAAGAGCCGCCTTTAGATTCAACACGGCGGAGCTCATCGAGCAGTCCAGGAGTGAGCCGGATCATCATAGCAAACTGAGACGAGCCCTGGGGATTGCAAGCGAGCTGATACGACTCCTCCATAGCCGTATGAGTATTCCCCGAACCGGATGCGTGTGTATTCCCCAAACTAAGCATCCCGGATTCGTTGTGACGAGCCGGTTTGTGCACAAGCTGGTGATTCTTTGCCATACCTCTGCGTAGCGCCGCGATTGATCCTCCTCGTCCTCCATGGCCGCCGCCTTTTCCTCCCCTCCCAAACCCCGACATTTCTTCCTCACTCCATAGAACGAAGAACCCTAAAACTCTATCTACCCTAATCCTTATTTGGCCACGTGCCAAATTATATTATATGTGTGTTTACTCTAGGTAACATTAGTGTTTATCTGCAGAATATTCTTTTTATATCAGATTTTATAGTATTTACATGTTGTCTTCCTGATCTGTCATATTATTTAACTTATAATTTTGTAAGCTTTTTAATTATAATTAATAAAAAATTAAGTGTAATACACAATTTAAATAATATTTCTCTTATAATTTATAATATTATCAATTGAATTATGAGGTTGTCATTGTAAGCTTATAATTTTTATTATTTTAAATTTTAATAATTGGCTTTATTTTTGAAGATGAAAATGCCACTATAACTTTTTATATTTTAATTTTAGAGTTAGTAATACATATTAATATAATATATAGATTCAAATTAAAATATAAGTGTACATATGTGTTATGTTTGTATATAATATTAATTAAAGATGTACATTGTAGCTAAGATAGGCATGTATATAATCCCATTTCTTAATAATTAGCAATTTTAGTTATTTAATTAATATTTTTTAATATTAAAAGAATATTTTTTAAAAATATATATTTAAAGAAAGAATATTCTTTAAAATGTATGTTTAAAGACAAAATATGTTTTAGAACATTTTATTTTTGTAATTAAAATTACAGAGCATGAGAGGTATGTTTATATATCTTGTTATTAAAATACTAATATTTAATTATAAATTAATTAAAAATTTGTAATAATAATAATTTATATATAAAACCTATCTTATATAAATTTATAGTTAAGGAAATCATTTGGTATTATTATTAAAGAATTAATTGTAATTATGAAAATAATAAATATATTATATTTTATAATTGTTTTAACTTCAGAAGATATGCATTCTTTTGTAATTTTATTAATATGACTTTATTAGCATCCACCCATATCGAATGAATTTAATATTTAAAACATGTTGGATCTTTTTTATTGGAAAACGTGTTTTCTTTGAGTATCTATTATATCTTTCGTTCTCCTTTTTATGTCACTTGTTTGGGGTTTGAACCATATAACCTTTACCATATTAATTTTTATGATGACTTCATGTGTGTCGATAATTTAACTCACCCAAATAGGTTGATTATATAACATATCTAAAGTAACGAGAATGATCATTTGAAAATCTTTAAAACAATCAAAGCATGGTTTAGGTTTTTGGTTCTTTTGTTAAACAAAGTGTGGGGTTTGCACTTCCACATTACTACTGGCTTTTATATTGTCTACATTTATTGATGTGGTTTTAATTTCTTCCCGCCACCTTATTTTAGGCCAAAAAGGATGTTGTAATTCTGTATGTGTAACAACAGACATTTCTAACTCTTGAACAATAGTCTCCAATAGTCGACCACATCCTTATATAATTCTGAATAACAAGTTGCCTTATCAAAATTCTTTGGCATTGACTTTTGAACCCATGTCACATACTTTTTGATGCCATCAATAATAAACTCTTGTTCCTTGAGTTGGGCACTTAATGGAATAGGGTTTGGTTGTCCTTCTAGGAGAAGTGGCTTTTCATCCTCTTTGAACATTAAGCCTTCTTTAAGTAACCACTCTTGTTTTGATAGCCATAACTTATACTACATAGGGCCAACGCCCACCAACAATTAAATTAGCCTAATTTCAATTAACTTTTTAATTGACATTCCAATCAGCCCAATTAAGTTCCAATTTAATCAACTTAATTTAATTGCCCTAATTTAATTGAAAATCATTCCCACCAAAGATTCTTTTCAGTTAGGCTCATTATAATTAATTTAGCTCAAGACGGGAATTCCTTAATTTTTTAATTGAACTCAGCATGTATCATTAACTCAATTAGCATTTCAGGTGTGGCAGCTATGGATTTAGGTGAGCATGGGCTGCATGGACACATAACATGTTTCTTCAAAAAAGCACAACCGGCAGCCTAATTGGAGCAAGGAGGAGATCTTTTTGCTGGTACAGTTGAAAAAGGAGGAGAAAGGATTACACAAGTAGGAAGGACATGAAACAGGCCATCTCAAAGACAACAGAGGTTTCAGAAGATCGGTGAGAAGATGGCTTCTGCAGGGTACAGTCGTGGCCAATGTCCTCAGCTGCATCGACTACTCTCATATTCACATCAGCAGGCAGTCGAGAAGAGAGAAGCATACATGAAGCTCAAGCGTGCAAGCATCGTCCTCCAAGCGATTGTAGACTCGAAGAAGAGGTTTCTCGATGTCAACATTGGTTGGCCCGGATCTGTGCATGACACTGGATATGGAAAAACAGCGGGTTTTACAAGTGTTATAGGAGGGGAGAGGTTCTCCAATAACCAGTGAAACGACTCCACTTCCCCAAGATCAGCATTTTGATGTTTCTCCATACCTTCTCGGGACAAGGGATATCCATGTTGCTCAGCAATCATGCTACCTTTCTGGGTGCAACAGAACATGAATCGGATGACAGAGATCTTCAACTACGAGCTCTTAGCAGTGAGGGACCTTATGGAGTGTTCGTTTGCTCTATTGAAGAGTAAGTTTTATCATTTTTTCCTTATTCTTGTTGTCTCTGAGATGGTTTCCTATGACAGACAAGTTTGAGCTCTTCATCAGGAGATGAAGATGTCTCCAAAGCTAGCCTCTAAGCTTTTTTGCAATTTGTATTCTCCACAACTATCTAATAGATGTGGGAGATATAGATGTTGAGCAAGAGCTGCAAGCCATTAGAGTGGCTGAAGAAGAGGCTGCACAACAACAAGCTCCTCAGGCTGGAGCTCCTGAAGCTCAAGGCCCAGCTGCAGCTGAACAAGAAGACGACAATGAAGCTCAACCTCAACCTGATGAAGCCAATGGATTCATATCCGAGATCAACTTGTTCGATATTTAACGTTATCATGACCCTAAAATCATATTAACCTCATGTTTTAATTATATTTAATAATTTAGTTAAACCTAGTTTTTATTGATATTCTGGTATGCAATTAGCTAATTAAATTAATTTCATTCTGTGCCCTAATTATTTCAATTAAATTAAGTTGGTGGGAATGAAATGTAATTAAATTAGTAAATTAGATTCGATTAGCCTAATGCGATATTCCTAATTTAATTTTTGGTGGGTGTTGGCCCATAATAAGTATACCATCTCTTGTGGTAAAGAAGAATTGCAATGGCACAATGTGACCAATTAAAGAATCATTCCCCTTTTTTATATACTCCTTAAGAAACTTTTTAAAATATGACACCTTAATCACAAGTAAAGCACAATTTTTTTTGGAGATACAATTTTTAAAAAGATTAATCATATGTGGTAAGGTAAGTGCACTTGTTCATTTTATAGAACTGAGACTTTGTTAAATAATGTATCAATATCCTTATGAGTGTGACCAACATAAAAAATTGATCGTGATTTTCTCAAACACACCTTTAATAATAAGCATTGACAAGTATTCTAATACCTATCTAAAAATAAAAGTAAGTATGAGCTTGAGAAACCCTTAATTGACAATTATTTATATGTAAAAGCAAATGACGAGGAAGCTTGTTTGATGCTAATGACACTTGTACCTTGTCTGAGCTAGATCCTTCCATTGAATTGAAACTCTCAACATGGCCACAATCACGTTGCCCCTCGTAAATGTCACACTATCCCTGCATGGGAGAAATGTTTTGTGGCTTGTGCTAGGTTATCAATTACTCTTCATTGTCATAGTTTTTACTATGACTCCCCTTTTACTTTGAACGTTGACTGTTGTTGTCTACTATTGTACTATGTTGATAAGCCTTAAGTGTAGAAGAAATAGGCCCGCTTAGTGCACTATCTAGTGATGGTCTAGTAGGTGTCAAGCCACGACCCAAGAGCAAGATAACAACAAGAAGGCTTGACTCAAGAACAAGGCAAGAGCAAGGAACAAACAAGAATGATCGTAAAATGACTAGTGTTGATAGTAACTGATTGTACAACAATTAGGTCGGAGCTTTTATACTCACAACTCCAAGCTAATCTGGTCATGAGTCTAATATGGTCATGAGCTAAAAATAGTGACCCTTATCCTTTAGGCATATCCTGTAGTATATACTATAGGCATATCCTGTAGGAATATCTTGCAGGCATATCTTGTAAGTATATCCTATAGGCATATCCTGTAACTTATATCCTGTATCCTATATCCTGTATCGGGTCGTGACAGCACCTCTTCCCTAAGGACGAGTTCCACGAGTCTTGGGACCTGGTTTAGCAGGATAACGCCGATGGAAAGCAACAACTTTGGAAGAAGCATGGAGTAAGTTGGATGCAGGTTTCCAAGTGCGATCGGTAGGCAAATAACCTTTCCAATCCACCAGTATTGAAGTTGCAGCGATGAAGACGAGAATCAAGGATGACTACAACTTCATACTCAGGTTCACCGTCAGTGACCACAGAGGGGGAGGAAAGAAGCACGACCAAGAAGAGAAGAAGGATGATACGGCTCCAACAAAGAAGTGTGAAACACAGGATGAAGTTTCACCATAGATGGTAACTCGAGTCGGAAAGCTATAGGATTGACCTCAGCCGCAATCCTGTAAGGGCCCAATCGTTAAAAATCCAACTTAGAAGAAGGCCTGTTGGTGCGAATATGCTGACGAAGAAGCCACACGAGATCACCAATCTTGTATGTAGGTGCCGGTTGACGATGAGCATCAGCATAATGCTTGTACCGTTCTTGTGCCTACTGAAGATGAACCCAGAGATCCTTATGTACCTGACGAAGATGCTGGAGACGATCCTGTACTGCAGGAGCAGGAAGGAGAAAGAGGAGCAAAGTCAAAACGTGGATGGTAGCCTGTAAGAGCAAAGAAGGGGTCTGGCCTGTAGATGCGTGAACGGAGTTGTTGTAGGCAAACTCCGCCATTGGAAGAAGGTCCAACCAGTTGTCCTGTTGGTAATTGATGAAGCAGCGAAGATATTGCTTCAAGGTTGAATCGTGCGTTCTGACTGCCCATTAGTTTGTGAATGGTATCCTGAAGAAAGGTCCGCTTTAACATGTAGACTCCAGAGAAGTTCTCGCCAAAACTTGGACATGAATTGTGGGCCTCGATCAGAAATAATGCTCTCAGGAAGACCATGATGTCGGAATACTTCGCGGATCACCAACTCAGCAGTTGTCTGGCCTGTAGCAGTCTTGTGACATGGTAGGAAATGAGCTTGTTTGGTGAAATAGTCAACCACGACAAGAACTGCATCAAATCCACGAGAAGGAGGAAGATATGTGAGGAAATCCATAGAAATGGATCTCCAAGGAGCAGAAGGAACAGGAAGAGAACGAAGAAGACCAGAGGGCGTGTACGAGGCATTTGACCTATTGCAGGTGTCACATATAGGATACAGGAGTCCATCCTGTATGGTAAACAACTTGTAGTCTGTACGGGAACTGGAGGAAGAGGAACTTGTGATGTTAGGACTAATGTGTGAAAACACATTTCCTTGCCAAGTCGTCTGTAGCCAACTGCAAACAGATGTCCTGTAGAAGTGTGGAATCTGCTGGAGCCTAATGAACTTGTAGTGCTGCAAGCCAAGTCGATCAGACCCAACAACACTTGCTTTTGACAGTCATATGCAGGATCGCTCGGGGTTGGTGCAAGGTAAGAGCGCCTAAATAATGCATCCGCCTTGCCATTTCGAAAACCAGGCCTGTAGATGATGACGAAATCAAAACGTGATAGGAACTCCGCCCACCTAGCCTGTCGCCGACTGAGAACTCGAGCCGTTTGAAAATACTCCAGGTTCTTGTGATCCGTAAGAACTTATACAGGATGCGCAGCACCTTCTAGGAAATGCCGCCACTCTTCGAACGAATCCACAATGGCCTTGAGTTCCTTGTCATGAATCTCGTAATTGATCTCTGCCAAAAGGAACTTACGAGAGTGAAAAGCTACAGGATGAAGCAATTTATCTTCTCCAACTTGTGATAAAATAGATCCTACTGCAAAATCCAAGGCATCTGCTTCAACGAAGAAGGGACGAGAAGGATCAGGATGTGCTAAAATCGGAGCTGTCGTGAAGATGTTCTTGAGTGTTGTGAATACATGTTCTGCCTTGTCGGACCAAGAGAACACTCCTGTGCGCTTGGTGAGTTCGTGAGTGGAAGTACACGCTTAAAGAAGTCCTGTATGAAACGCCTGTAGAAGTTTGCAAAGCTAAGGAAACATTGTACATCTCGTACAGACTTGGGCCTCTCCCACTCCGCGATAGTCTTCACCTTGTGCATGTCCATGGAAACGTCAGCAGGAGAGACGATGTAGCCCAAGAACTCTACAGTATCCTATCGAAGAAACACTTCTCCAACTTCGCATACAGGCCATGCTCGCGAAGCCTCTGTAAGACTAGTCGTACATGCTTTATGAGCCACCTGGTCCTTTAAAATGTCATCGAGGTAGATTACCACAAACTGGTTCAAGAAGTCACGAAAGATGTCGTTCACCATGTGTTGGAACACGGCTGGGGCATGCATCACCGTATACTCGAAGTGTCCATACCTTGTACGAAAGGCAGTCTTCCACTCATCGCCTGGACAAATCCGTACAAGATTGTAAGCCCCTCGTAAGTCAATCTTCGTGAACACTTTTGCTCCTTGCAGTCGATCGAGAAGTTCCAGGATCAATGGCAACGGGTACCGGTTCTGAATGGTGACTTGATTCAAACCTCTGTTGTCCACAACCAAACGTAAACTCCCATCTTTCTTCTTAACAAAGAAGATAGGTGCTCCAGCAGGGGACTTTGAGTGACGAATGAAGCCGGATGCCAAGTTTTCCTCGATGTATTGACGAAGAACCTCCAATTCTGTAAGTGACAATGCATAAATCGGTCCGAACGATGGAGTCTTTCCTTCCACAAGATCGATAGGACAGTCGTAAGACATGTGAACAGGAAGAACTGCAGCCTTGTGCTTGTCAAAAACGTTCTGAAAGGAGTAATACTTGGATGGCAGGGAAGAAGGAGGAGAAGAAGAAGGAACAGGAGAAGGAGATTGAAAAACAGGGAATCAGATACAGGAAAGGTAGAAGAGGACGTAGAAGTTACTTGGAAGGCAAAAAGATGAAAAGGAGCAGGATCAGTGGCAAGTTCATGCATGGTAGTGTAAGAACTCGAAGAGGAGAAGGAGGGAGCTGTGATTGAAAAAGAGGAAGGATCTTGGGGGGTGGAACAGAAGAAGAGTAATGAAAAGAGGCAGGATTGGAAAAACATGTGTGGATGTTGACAAGTGTACAGGATTGGAAGAATCCTGTACAGAAGTCTGTGGATGCACAAGAGTGAGGAGAACTTGTGAGTGTGCTGACGAACCAATAGGAGGTGGATCCTGTCGAGGAGGAGTCTTCAACACTGATACAGGAACAAGGCACGGTCAATCCTGTAGCTTGTACTGCCTCAGACACTAAGGATGTATTCTGCACACAGGAAGGTACAAGATTGGTCCCTGGTTGCCAGAGAGGAAAACGTGAACGTCCTAGACCTCAGTTGATCTGAGGATTTGCAACAACGAACCATGGCATGCTCAAAATGATGGGAGTCGACCGAGTCTTGATCAAGTTGAAGGAAATTGAACAGTTGAATGCGCCATGACTGCAAGAGAGAGGTTTGGTAGCATGGGTAACTGCGCCAGAAGCAATCAGACGACCATCGGCCACCTCTATAGAACTGCACGCTTCAACTTCACTATTGGAATGCCATGTTGAGTTGCAAAAGTGTCATCCATGAAGCATGCATTTGCACCAGTGTCTAACAGGGCAAACTCCTTGAGCTCTTGATTATTGAGATGAATGTGTACCGGAAACTTGAGTGATGGAATGGTATGAGCAGCACCAATGGAGCCTGCACCTACGTCCAACTTCGTGGCTCTAAACAAAGTGAACATTGAAGTTTTCGACTGAACTTAGCTTCAACTTCACACATCTTGAACTTCCTGGCTTTAATAGGACATTCCGCCGCCTTGTGTCCTGCTTCACCACAATACAAACATAGATTCTCACTGTGGCGACGTTGCTTCTCAGCAGGGGAAAGTGGGCCACGCTTGTATTTCTCAACCTCCATAGGAACTACTCCAGAAGGTGTCGCAGAAGTATGTACCACAGCTACAGGATTGGTTTGTAGGAACTGTTGACGGGATTTTTCTTGATGACGCTCGAACAAGCGGTTGTGCAGCGAACGGCCTGTTGCATGATCTCCGCTAATGTTTGGGCATCCGGTAACGAAAGGAGAAGGTCCTTCACATCATCCCTCAACCCAAAACGGAAGTGTTCAATCAATGCAGTCTCGTCCCATGGAATGTTCGTGCAAAGTTGCTGAAATCCGGATACATAAATGGAAGCTGGTCGAGATCCTTGTGTGAGCTTTCGTAACTTCGTGCATGCGAAACGGTACTTATCGGGATCTCCAAAGCAAGCTTCAAAGGCAGCCACGAAACCTTCAAAGTCTTTCATGAATGGGTCGTCACGTTCCAGCAAAGGGGCAACCCAAGCCCGTGGAGATCCAACTAGTAGGGATGCCAAAAGGCCAACCTTTTGTGCATCAGTCGAGTAGCGGCGTGGTTGCATGCGGATCAAAAGCCTAATCTAATTCAGAAACCCTTGGAAATCGGCACGATTACCATTGAACTTTTCTAGCATGCTAATTTCAGCTCCAAAGAAGTGTTCGATGTAGAGGAAATCATGGATGCTTGAGAGAGAGCCTGTGCAGCAGCCTTGGAGGATGCATAGCAGCTGCATGCGCCGCATTGGTGGAACCTTGCAAATATGTGACCACTTGGTGCAAAGTGGCTAGCTCATGAAGCAATATTTGGTGCTCGCGTTGAAATTGCTCAAAATCGGCCATGATCTATGAAAGAAAAAAAAAAAAGAAAAACGAAGGAGAAGAATCAAGGAGAAAAAAAAGTAGCTGAAAATCGAAAAGTTATGAAAGGAGTTACTATCAAACTGTCAAGCCACGACCCAAGAGCAAGATAACAACAAGAAGGCTTGACTCAAAAACAAGGCAAGAGTAAGGAACAAGACAAGAATGATCGTAGAATGACTAGTGTTGATAGTAACTGATTGTACAACAATTAGGTCGGAGCTTTTATACTCACAACTCCAAGCTAATCTGGTCATGAGTCTAATATGGTCATGAGCTAAAAATAGTGACCCTAAGCATATCATGTAGTATATCCTATAGGCATATCCTGTAGGAATATCATGTAAGTATATCCTATAGGCATATTCTGTAAGAATATCCTGCAGGCATATCCTATAGGTATATCCTGTAACTCGTATCCTGTATCCTGTATCCTGTATTGGGTCGTGACAGCATGTATTTACAAGAAACTCTGGGTGAAGCTAGCACATCCATTTAGAAAACTCTTACCTTGGTTTTCTATGTCCTAGTTGGGTTAATGGTTAGTTCCGGTGAGTTTGGCATGTCAAATATGTTTAGAAATACCCATAGGTTTGACAAGTTAGGGTTTAGGGTTGATGGATAACTCACCAAGTATATTCCCTCTGGGAATGAGATTCTGTGCCAGCCCACTTTGTAAACAGAAAAACAGGGGGGGGGGGGCTCTGTCACATAAATAAGGTAAAGTATGTAGGAGTGAGGGTTCCTTAGTTCATGACTAAGCTCGTTACTCTTCTCCCAGTGCAAGCTCTAGCTTGTGTCGTCAAGACACAACCCTTTGTTGTGCTGCCCTAACTTCCAGATGACAGGGGTACGTCCACCTTCGGGGTAGCTCACCCTTAACGTTGGCGAATCCATGTTTTGTCGGAATGCAAGTTCCAAGAGGCAGAGGTTGAGGCTTGTCTCCAGCCTCCTCCTCCACATCAAGCTAGGTGTAGTACTCATGGCCAAGCAAGGCACATTCATGTCCTTGTCGAACTGTGGGTGTGGGATCTTGTCACATTACCTATCGAACTGTGGGTGTGGGATCTTGTTTGATAGGTTCACATTACCTATTGAACTATGGGTGTGGGATCTTGTTTGACAGGTTCACATTACCTAGTTCTTGAGGGTTCACTAAGGGGTTCTAGAGTTGACATTTAGGAGCCACGTTTGTCCCACTTGGTACAACTCTTGAATCTTAAGGGCTATGGCATGAAACCCACATTGTGGAAGGTAGTGTCACATGGAGATGAAGACACTGGCTAGACGTCAACACGATACAACGCCCGAGGCACGCCCTTTGGGGTTGTGTCATGGGTTTGTCGCCAAGGGGTTAGATACTCTAGCAAATAGACATGTTTGTGCTCACAATAGGGTGCTAAGCCTGGGCAATTGCTCAGGGGAGGTTAGGTCTCGTAACTAGGTGTGCTTAGGCACACTTGACTAGGCGAGTGTTCTCCTTGGAATTCAGGGTTGAACAAACTTAAGCTTGTTAGTATGAGCTTTTTTCGTGAAACACTTATAAGGTCATGTACTTAAGGTTATCCAAACCTAACCTTAAAGAGTTGGCTTAGTAAAACACTTGTGTTCGCTTACAGACACACTCGTGTCCTCACTAAGTACTAGCCCTAAGTCTAGGTATGACTTAGCCACCCAAACCCTTAGGGGTTAGTCATGGTTTAGGGTACCCCTTATCGCCCTAAAGGGGTTGTACTGCCGAATAAGGGTGATTTCTCAAGGGGTAAGTGACGATGCCTTAGCTTTGTCACAGGGATATGTGTAAGACACATCTCCTTTGTGGGGTTAGGGCATGAGCCTGTCTAGGTCTACTGGATAAGATCCTAAAGTCTACTCAGGTTATCCTTTAGGGTTCAAAGGATGGTCATTTTTAGGGAAGTTCTCTAAGTCTTCTACCTAATTAGGCCTCTCTGAGTCAGACTCATAAGGTTATTTTGGAAAACTTAACATTGTTCACACAGGGTGATGATGCCGAATGACCACTTAGTAGCCATATGTTGGCCCTCCATGTTAAAACTCTGACATTCACCCTCCTTTCATGTGCCATTCTTAGAGGGATGCAAAGGGAATCAGAGTTCTCATGTTTGCACTTGATTTCGCATGTTGATGTGCGAAAATTTTCTAGTAATTAAATCTAGTATTTAGCCTTGCTTGTCCACATGAGGTTCATTCATTGTAATAAATACAGAAATGTATGTATGTATATGAGTTAAAAGGTGTGTATATTAGATGGATGTATAACGATTTAAATAGACATAGAAATAGAATGTATTATTTGCTACAATGGCATTTTATGGATTATAATGGGTCTTGAAGTCCCTTGCTGGGGCACACCTCATCAACATTTGTTCCATTATCACCATGTCGTGCTTTCTTTTTAATGTGACATCATACCTTGTGTATACCTTAAGGGCCTTTGATTTGGTGTAGTACCACAAATCACACATCTACTTTGCATCCAGCCCTAACCGCCTCTTGCTCCAAGGGTTTACAAATGTTAACATTTGTGTGAACTCATCCATTGTGATTTAATTTCTTATAGTAGTTTTGCCTAGTGAAATACACCGTAGAAGAAAAATGCTACAGATTAATAATTAAATTATTAATAATATAGACAATAGTAATTAAATATTTCTGTAACATTTTTTGACTTCCTCGTATTTCACTGGTTTTGCCAGTGCGGAACGCAATCGAAAGTTGTTTGGTCCCATGAACATCACAATGCTATAGTAGAGTTTCTAAATCTGAATTGGAGAGGGGAGATGGAAAATCAAACACATCCTATAAGTTACAAACTTTAGGGTTTTATACGATTATGCATAGTTTGCAGCTGGAGTGTGGAGAAGTAAGAACCGCACGATCGAAGGGTTGCAGAAAGGTACGAGGCAAGTCTAGACAGTTTATATACACACGCTCATTGGTATCGATGTGTATGTAGGAGCGTGGTCGAGAAACAATTCACTCATTTGTTTTCAAGCTGAAAGAATGTGGCAAAAGAAAGGACTTGCAAGGAGGAAACTCATACATACGAATGCAAGAGAAGCTGGCTGTGACAAGAACAGATATGTTGCCAGCGCTCTGGTGTCTATGTACAGCAAGTGCAGCAGAATGCAGGACGCCCGGGATGTCTTAGAGAGCATGGCACAGCACGATGTGGTTTCCTGGAACAGTTTAATACACGGATACGTGGAGAATGGGGAGAGCTTGGTGGCTTTGGACTTGTTTTTCTATACAATGGACTGTGCACCAAACTTTGTTACATATGTTGCTGCACTTAAGGCGTGTACAAAACTGGACAAAAGGACCTGTATAGAGCAAGGCGTGCGTATTCATATACAAGCTAGAGAGCATGGCTTTGATAAAGAGGTGGTTGTCGCAAACAGTTTGGTGGGAATGTACAGCAGGTGTGGAGGATGCAACATGCACAAGATGTCTTCGACGGAATGACGGAGCGGGACGTCGTATCGTGGAACGCTTTAATCAAGGGATACGTGGAGAATGAGGAGAGTTTAGTGGGACTGGACGTGTTCTACAGGATGGACTGTGCACCGGGCCGTGTTACGTTTCTTGTTGCATTGAAAGCAGCTATAAATCTGGTGACGGAGAATAAGCTGGAGAAGAGGACTTGCCTAGAGAAGGGGATGGCCATCCATAGGCAAGCTAGAGAGCGTGGTTTTGACAAAGACGTATATGTGGCGAGCATCTTGGTGGATATGTACGGTAAATGCGGTGACATGGTGCAGGCAAAGTGTATATACGACGGAATGGTAGTGAGGAGTGTTGTGCCCTGGACTGCATTAATCCTTGGATATGTAGAAAACGGGCAGAGTTTGGTGGCTTTGGAAGTGTTCAACAACATGGATTGTGCACCGAACATATTACGTTTGTTGCTGCACTCAAGGCATGTGCTGCTTTGGCTGCAGAGAATAAGGTGGAGAAGAAACCATGTCTAAAGAAGGGTGCGGAGATACATAGACAAGTCAGAGAGCTTGGCTTTGACAAGGACGCATTTGTGGCGAGCACGTTGGTAGACATGTATAGTAAATGCGGGACATGCTAAATGCGAGACTAGTTTTTGATGGAATGACGCACAGGGACTTTGTATCATGGAATGCGTTAATCCTGGGATATGTGGAGAATGGGGATAGTTCACTGGCCTTGGACGTGTTCGAGCGTATGGACTGTGTGCCAAACCGGGTTACGTTTGTTGCGGCACTCAAGGCGTGTGTAGGGCTGGCAATGGACAAGAGGATATGTATAGAGAAAGGGAAGAGCATTCATATGCAAGCAAGAGAGTGCGGTTTCAACAGAGACGTATTTGTGGCAAACACCTTGGTGGACATGTATAGCAAATGTGGGGATATGTTACGGGCAAGAGAGGTTTTCGATGGAATCACGCACCGAGATCTTGTGTCATGGAACGCTCTGCTCATGGGATACGTGGAGAATGGATTGAGTTCGATAGCGCTGGATTTGTTCGACAATATGGAATGTGCACCAGACAGTGTCACATTTGTAGCTGCGCTCAAGGCCTGCGGTAGTCTGGGAGCATTAGAAACTGGACAGAGAATACATAACAGAGTACGTGAGCTTGGATATGAACAGGAGCTTATGGTGGCGAATTGTTTAGTGGACTTTTATGGGAAATGTGGCAACGTGGCTGCTGCTGAGGAGGTGTTTTACCGAATGCATTCTCGTAGTGTAGTGTCCTGGACTGCCTTGATTGGGGGTACAGCTTGGTCGGTAACACGTCTGGGGTCTTTGATCTGGTGAAGAGGATGCAGGACAGTGGTATGCAAATGGACGGTGTTACAATGGTACTGATACTTACAGCGTGTAGTCACGCAGGCATGGTGAGGAAGGCAGAGCTACTTCGACTCCATGTCAAGATACGGTATCAGCCCGAGTGTGGAACATTATGCATGCATGGTTGACATGTTGGGCAGAGCCAACAGGCTAGAAGAGGCACTGTCGCTTATCCGTGGGATGCCATTTGAAGCCAATGGTTATGTGTGGATGACCTTGTTAGGTGCGTGTTGGAAATGGAGCAACAAAGAGATAGGTAAGGTTGCATTTCATGCTTTGGTGAGTCGGAAGAACAGGGAAGACATAGTAGCTGCGTGCGTTTTGATGCGGAACATATATGAGAGGTTAGGCATGCGAGAGGAGGTAGAACAGATAGAACAAATGGAAATTAGTGAAAACATGGAGGAAACCAAGACAGACACGGTGGTCTGATGCCAAGGGAAAGGCCATATACAGTTTTTGGTAGGAGATGAGATAAAAGTGGAGGTGACACATAAACTAAAAACTCTCCTGAGTTAAGTTTCTTATATTATTGCTGAGTATAAATTTTGTTTATAAAAGAGTTTCCGCTATTTCAATACGAGACAAGTAGATAATCAATTTTTAATACCAACTTATTATTAGATCAAACACATGAATAAGATATTATGAATTAATTATGAACTTCTTCAGCACCAATTACCACAGAAAGAGCTCCTCCTTGGTGGCTCCACTACCGGTGGTGCAGGCTGCTGAGCAGCAAGCTCGGCACGGCGTTCTCTGCGGTTCATCCTGTGTAGTATGCGGTGCAGATCCTCAACCTGCGTCATGGCGGCCTGCTCGTTGTCATATGCTTCCTTCAACTCCTGGGTCACCTCTTGATAACCTCCTTGCGTCGCTTGAGTTCTGTCCTATATGTATCCAGCAATTTCTCATACTTTCTCGACCTTCTCCTTCAGTTCCTCTGTCTGCATGAAACGACAACATGGTGTGTGCGCGCGAAGTGTGTATATATGTTATATGTATTTTCTCATGTGTAGTACCGTAGAGGCCTTGTGATCGTAGGTGTCATCCTTGACCAGCTGATATGGATGCCTATCCTTGTTAACCTCCTGCGATAAAAATGAGTATATGAGAGGGAGAGAGGGGGAGATGAGAAGACAATAAGGGAAAACACAAAAAAAGAAATTGTATCCAAACAGGTGAAGAGCGGTGCGTCCAAGCCGGTGAAGAATGGGGCGTCCAAGCCGGTGAAGAGCGCCGTGTCCAAACGGGTAAAGAATGAACAGACATTCTAGTGTTGTGATGATCAGACAAGATCGAAACCTAGGTAAACATAGTAATAAATTCTTGTGTAAGGGTGGAACGCATTTAAAACAAAACCACGCCCACGGGCACAAATAAGCACACACAAAAAACCACGTACGCGGATTAGGGCACATTTAGGAGACTGGGTTTATAAAGACCATTATTAACCACACGTCCGTTTCAGAATATATATATATATAGTATATTTCTCCTAAATGAGCATATATATACCACATACACTCACATTACATATGTACTCTGTGGGCATATTGTGATGTTATGAATTTCAAGCTTTCCTTTACAGTTATTTAAAATACTAAATTTACAAAATAAATTGTTATTTGCAAACTTTTATCTTCAAAATAAAATAAATTTATTTTCTTAGGAAATTAATATTTGGAAGATAAGAAACTTATTTTAAAAACTTAATTGTGGAAATAACAAAGTTATTAAAACATGCCCACGTGACTTTTGGATCAGATGAGGTAAAATTTGAATATACACACACACACACACACACACACACATATATATATATCGATTAAGCATAGTTAAGAAGTGCTACAGTGTGCATATGTCAGCATTTTAAAATTTATTAATAGAATATATAAACATTTTATTAAAATAGGTATAACTTAGAAAACACCCAATCTCCAGTTTAGTTGCAAAGGAAGAAGGGCGCCCCTCTGACCCGGCGTGTTTTCCACTGTTGGATTTCCTCATCAGGGGCGTCTCTGAATTCGCCGATCCGAGTTTTGCATGAAAACTAGTACTCTGTTACATATACACATAACCACTCGTACACGCACGCACCACCAGATAGCCTATTCCACCTCTTAGACCCCAGTCCTATAGAGGAATGCCATACAAAACCTCCCAAGTCCCAACTATCGCTGCAGAAGATGTCCTATTTGACACATCCGACTCTGCAGGGAGATGCACTGTCCCACTCCTTGATATACTCGTGTAGGGCCTCACATTCCTTGAGGAGACGTTTCTCAAGTGTGAAGTCTTCATCCTTTTCATTAGGTGTAGGATATTAGAGCCTGCACTCATGTACTTCATCACCTCCTCGTACTCTCTCTCAATTGCATATGATGGTGAGAACACTGTGCGTGTGTTTTAAATTGCACTATACATACGTTGAATTCGTATCTTGCTGCTGTTTATTAATGTGTCGAAGAGTTAAAGATACCTTGTTAGGGTTGAAGACCTAACGCTAAATAAATATGTGAGAGATATAGACAGATGTGAGGGGAAGGAGAGAGAGATGGTATATCTACCTGCCTGCTGTAGGGATGAGGAAGAAGCGCCATCTCAAGACATCTTTTCGTGGTGAGAACAATACTAGTACGAATTTTATTAGAAAAAAATAAGGGCGAAACGCATTTAAACCAAAACCAGGTGCACACGCACAAATAGACACACATAAACAACCACATGTGCAGAAAGGGGATTCGGTCACATTTAGGAATAAGACTGGGTTTATAAAGGTTCACATGATTTTTCTCAGGATCCGGAAATGCTCAGTTTGCAAATCTCACAGCATTAGATCATCCCCTTGACAACTTATCTACAGAAGCTCTGGCATTCAGCCTTACACAATCAAAGATTATCTTTCTGCTAAGTCATCCCCAGACGACCATATGTGAAGAACTCCTCATTTGTGTGAGCCTGCAAACCCCTATGGCAGAGGGCCTTCACAGCAATTGACACAGAAATGGTTCCGCCCGTTCCTGGTGGACATACGCTTACTGCAGTACTTGCCCTCGAGAAACGGTAGGAATCTCAGCTGGCTATGCATGAATGTGTGCAGAGATTGCCAAACTTACTAGATGAACTAAGGGCGTTTGTGGCGTTTCTGAGATAGAAATGGCCCAAAGTTGGATTCAACGTGGAAAGAGTGAGGGAGTGCGCGTGTTAACATTACAGATATATAACAGGAAGATGGTCCGCCATGAGCAATAGAATGAAAGCATGCATGCTGTGTTTCTCCTCTTCATTGAAAAAAACATGCCGTTTATGTTGTTTTATTATTATTTATTGAAATCTAGCAACTAGAAATATTCCACTTTTCTTCCGCTTTGGGGCAGATGAATCTTTCTTTTCTCAAGAAACAGTCGGGATAACTTTTCCTTACTCACTTGTACGCTGATACAAGTGAAGCACATGTACTTCATTTTAAATTCAAGTAAAATTAAAATGTAATTATAATTTGTTTTACAATCACTCTTTAATTTAAAAGTTTATTATTGTTACCTACGTAACGAATTTAGATGTAAAAAAAAAAACAGATTTACTTAGTACACTTGGTATTTAACAATGTTTGATGAGGTATAGTTCTCCAACAGAAGAATTACATGCAACGGGAAACAAAAATGATGACGGAGTGCACATTGTGTTCTTCAAGGTCTCCATAACTTGGCTGAAATAAGTCTATGCCTGATAAAAAAAGGTTTCAGGCCTCATAGAAAAAGGCTTCAGATTGTGTTGAGGAAAAATTGCTTACCTTTGTCTTCCTTTTTTCTTCTTCCTTGCTCAATCAACTAACAAGTTCTGGATTGTTGGAATAACTCCTTTGTCAAACTAGATAGTAACACATGTGAGATTCACAAAATGCAAAATAAATAAAGAAAGCTACCTCAACAACCATAGCACCGTGAGCTGATGAGTAGCTGCGCCACCATAATGCGTTCTGCGTTGTTCAGATCTAGGACGATGATCTGCCTTGGAGAAGAGGCGAACACTCTTGCAGCTTGTGGTGGAGGTGGAAAAATTGCAGGAACAGGTGTTTGCATACTCTGCGAGCTGTCAAGCCCAACTCATCAGGTACATCTGCATTGGCCCTGGACCATATGATACACTAAGTGCATCCTGTGGTAACGAACAGCTTCAACGATGGCTTTCTTCCCGTTAGAAGTGGCAATATTCAGATTTTGAATGACAGATATTACTGACTCGGGAATGTCACCTGATTTGATAAGTTGTTCAAACTTATCAATCAGTTTCGGCGTGGAAACCATTGTATAGTTGTAAGCTGGTACTTGTAAACAAACTATTAGATACACCCGGAAGAAGCAGTAATGGCTTTCATCTCATTTATGAGTCGTCTTAAATGGTGCTGTAGACAGAGATGGCCATGAAATTGCAGCCATTTCAACTGCATAGAAGCTGAAAAAACCTTAGGCAAATTCGTGAAGAGGAATGTATCTGTAAAATATAGGATAAACACCACATTGAATATCTTAATTGAAAATCCATATATGTGGTTGAAGTATTGCGCTATCTTGTACACCTCTCTATCCTTCTGCTCGGCTTTCCCTTCCTCTTGACCGCACTATCTACATCCGTTTCCAACACCAATCAGTAACAAACACTTGTTTCTAGTCTCAACAAGGAAGTCAGTCTTGGAGGGCTGTTCGCCAGCTAACATTCACTTACCATTACAAGTGCATCCGGCGCATTGTTATGTTAGAGCTAATAGAAAAACCTAAATCTATTTAGAAAAAACCCTAAATCGTAAATAGTGTGTGTGTGTGTGTGTGTGTGTGTGTGTGTGTGTGTGTCTGTCTCTGAGTGTGAGAGAGTTTCGTTTACTCCATTCACAATTCCAAAGATAATGATTTTCCATTCACCGAGCTTCACAAAATTAACAAATTAACAGCATTGTGTGTCTTGAACTTTATAACCGTTTTTAATATCGTACAAATCTATATAACACAAACGATAAGGCGCCTTGGCTGCTATCCGTCAAGTTATACATTTTATCATCCAATCTCCTCAGCTCAAGAGCAGAAATGAATATCGGGGGTCGCTAAGCAGAAATGTCGTGTATCAGTGACAGCCTTGAGAATAAACTCATAGTATCCAACATTGTTTTGAGCCTGCACATTCATGAAGGTGTTTGCACCAACCATTATATCAAACCTCACTAACGAACTTCCTATTCCATCGTAGCTGCCATAATAGAATACAGGTACGTCTCACCTGGTTTAACAGGTAACGCATAACAGTGCTTATGGTCTACCTCCGAAAAGTATCTATATCTTCCTGAAGATTGGCCTCCATAGCTTGTGTAGAAACAGATGTGTTTCCCGTGATGTATTCATTATTCGATGCCTTTTTCATCTGTGAAGGACTCTGTTCCGCACATACCTGGCTGTGCTGCAGCCCTTTGTATTAAGATGGAAAACAATAGGATCAGCATGGTATGTTCAATTGTTCGATGAACACAGTGCAGGATTGCCTACATTGAATGTTATGCTTCCGTTGATTCAGACTTTTCACAATGTCAAAGGTTATACAGCCATGCACATGGTTGATTCAGACTATACTATGACATGACAATGTCAAAGCCATGCACATGAATATACATTGGTGCGCATGTAATCGTGCGTTCTATAAAAGTTCAATGATATAGCCATATAAAGTTTTCTAGATGAAATGGCATGTTTTTTATTCTTATAGGCATATCATTTAAACATCAAATTCAGTGACAAAGACAAGAAAAGAAAACAGAAAAAGAATTCTAAAACTCTAAACCTGACTGCATATATTTATCTGGTAGAGAATTCTGCAGTCGACCCGTTGTCTTCCAAGTGGATCACCTCCTTTAAGGGTCTCGGCGAAAAGGGGGCTCCGTATCAGGACGCTTCGTAATATTCTAGTATATTCATGGATATTCCAGGTTTATTCTAGCATATTTTAGAATATTCTTAAGAATATTTTTTGATATAAGTTTTTCAATGTGGGACTGACTTAATATTTGCCTGACCAACAAATAAATCATTTAAATTTTTAGAATTTTTTTTTATTACTTTATAAAAAAGTTCAATAAGTTACTATTCAAACAAAGCATTTTTATATATACCATTTATCTTTGTAACACCGGTGGGTCGTGAACTCTACTATAATTCACCAGCAAACGGTGGACCTCCATCTCATTGAGTGATCACCTTTGTAGAAAGTATCTACAAAGGTATGTGACGTCTGGGTTCAAGCCAAGCACACGGCTGTAGACAAAGTACATGTGTACACATGGGCTCCAACTTTTACTCTTTTAAAAGGTAGAACAACTGCATGTAGAATAAGTATTGATAATTACCTTTGCAGAGTCATTTCTTGCCGACACAACGAAAGCCTCCTTCCGTCCTATAATTATCACTTCAACATTTTTCACACGACCTAAAAACGTCTTGGCCTTGTGGAAATTCTTCTCTTGTTCCTTAAACATTTTTGTTGGAGTTTGGACCATGCGTCCTTCGAAAAGTGGAATTGTTGTAAATCCAGCTCCATGTGGTGGCGATGGTGTTTTGTCCTTCTGACCCTGTTAGAGTTTTAACCCAAAGGGCCAACACGTGGCAACACGTGGCTGCCAGGTGGCCATTCGGCGTCATCACCCTGTGTGAGCAACGCTAAGTTTCCCAAAACAACCCCAACGACCCCTAAGGTTAGACTCTAATGCCCAAGTGGACAGGAGACTTAGGGTTTAGCCTAAGTCTCCCTAGAATGTTTGTCCCCAGAATCCTTGAGGGATAACCCTAGTTGACTTAGGGTTTAGCCTAAGTCTCCCTAGAGTGTCTACCCCCAAAACCCTTGAGGGATAACCCTAGTTGACTTAGGGTCTTGCCTTAGAAGACCTAGACATGCTCATGCCCTAACTCCCATCAAGAAGACGTGTGTTCCACACATACCCCTGGACAAAGCTAAGGCATCGTCACTTACCCCTTGAGGAATCACCCTCATCCGGGAGTACAACCCCTTTAGGGCGACAAGGGTACCTGAACCACGACTAACCCCTAAGGGTTTGAGTGGCAAAGTTATACCCTAGACCTAGGGTTAGTATTTAGTGAGGACACGAGTGTGCGCCGTAGGCGGACACGAGTGTTCTGCTGAGCAAACTCCCTAAGGCTAGGTTTGGGATAATCCTAAGCACATGACCTTGCGAGTGCCTCACGAAAGGGCTCCTGCTAACATTTTTGTTGGAGTTTGGACCATGCGTCCTTCGAAAGGTGGAATTGTTGTAGATCCAGCTCCACGTGGTGGCGATGGTGTTTTGTCCTTCTGACCCTGTCAGAGTTTTAACCCAAAGGGCCAACACGTGGCAACACGTGGCTGCCAGGTGGCCATTCGGCGTCATCACCCTGTGTGAGCAACGCTAAGTTTCCCAGAACAACCCCAACGACCCCTAGGGTTAGACTCTAATGCCCAAGTGGACAGGAGACTTAGGGTTTAGCCTAAGTCTCCCTAGAATGTTGCCCCCAGAACCCTTGAGGGATAACCCTAGTTGACTTAGGGTTTAGCCTAAGTCTCCCTAGAGTGTCTACCCCCAAAACCCTTGAGGGATAACCCTAGTTGACTTAGGGTCTTGCCCTAGAAGACCTAGACAGGCTCATGCCCTAACCCCCATCAAGGAGACGTGTGTTCCACACATACCCCTGGACAGAGCTAAGGCATCGTCACTTACCCCTTGAGGAATCACCCTCATCCGGGAGTACAACCCCTTTAGGGCGACAAGGGGTACCCTGAACCACGACTAACCCCTAAGGGTTTGAGTGGCCAAGTTATACCCTAGACCTAGGGCTAGTACTTAGTGAGGACACGAGTGTGCGCCGTAGGCGGACACGAGTGTGCGCCGTAGGCGACACGAGTGTTCTGCTAAGCAAACTCCCTAAGGCTAGGTTTGGGATAACCCTAAGCACATGACCTTGCGAGTGCCTCACGAAAGGCTCCTGCTAACATGTTTAGGTTGTTCAACCCTTGAATTCCAAGGAGAACACTCCCCTAGCCAAGTGTGCCAAAGCACACCTAGTTATGAGACCTAACCTCCCTTGAGCGGATGCCCAAGGCTTAGCACCCTAGTGCAAGCACAAGCATGTCTGTTTGCTAGAGTATCCAACCCCTTGGCGACAAGCCCATGACATAACCCCAAAGGGCGTGCCTCAGGCGTTGTACCATGTGACGTTTAGCCCAGTGTCACATCTCCATGTGACACTGCCTTCCCCGATGTGGGCTATCATGCCATAGCCCTTAGATTCAAGAGTTGCACCAAGTGCCACAAACGTGGCTCCTAAATGCCAACTCTAGAACCCCTCAATACCCTCAAGAACCAGTAAGGAACCTGTCAACAAGACCCACCCACAGTTGGACAAGGACACGAACGTGCCTGTTAGCTGTGAGTGTGCTCTAGCTTGACGTGGAGGAGGAGGCTGGAGACAAGCCTCAACCTCTGCCTCTTGGAACGTGCATTCCGACAAGACCTCCCAGGCATGGATTCGCCAACGTTAAGGGTAAGCTACCCCGAAGGTGGGACGTACCCCTGGCATCTGGAAGTTAGGGCGGCACAACAGAGGGTTGTGCCTTAACGACACAAGCTAGAGCTTGCACCGGGAGAAGAGTAACGAGCTCAGTCATGAACCCAGGAACCCTCTCACTATATACTACCTTATTTATGTGACAGAGCCCCCCCCCCCTGTTTTCCTGTTTACATAAGTGGGCTAGCACTGAAATCTCATTCCCAGAGGAAACATACTTGGTGAGTTATCCATCGACCCCTAAACCCTAACCTGTCAAACCTGGGGTATTTCTAAGCATATCCGACATGCCGAACTCACCGGAACTAGCCATTAATCCAACCGGGACACGGAAAACCAAGGTAAGAGTTTTCTAGATGGAAGTGCTAGCTTCGCCCAGAGTTTCTTGCAAATACCTAATGAACCCGGCCGGACCATCACTAGATATCCAAGTGCACTAAGCGGGCCTGTTTCTTCTACACCTAGGGCTTATCAACATAGTACAGTAGGTAACAACAGTCAACGTCCAAAGTAAAGGGGAGTCATAGTAAAAACTATGACACACTCCCCGCCTTTGAAAATGTCAACGTCCTCGTTGACGTCCAACTCCAAGACTAGATAATGTTAGAGAAAACTAACCAAAACTAACATATCACTCTATGCGGAGTCAGCCAAAAGTTCACATAATTATTACCCCCCTTGCATTACGCGAAACCAAGTACTTCAGAACCGTCGTTCACTGAGTCGTAAACCCAGCTGCCGGAGGCACCACCTGCGACATGAAGTCACTTGGAGACCTTTTGCACGTCTGCAAAGTCTGTCACCCGACGCACACAACACTGGTTAATTTCTTTACTTAACTAGAATTTATATTGGAGGCCTCTAGTTAGTGTTGTTGCCGGCCCCTTGGTTAACAAGAAATAAAGACTTGCTTTATTCCTTAATATTAAAATGTTGACGACCCTGTCATCTAGCGCACAACAAGCACTTCTCAAATGCTTGACCAAACACCTTCGCATTTCTTTGATTTTCCAATGGTCCCACATCTCACATTACGTATTATAGCACATTCTGCATCCCTCGGTGTTTCTCATTACCCCTTTTCATAAGGGTCTGCTACTATACCTATCTCTCATTAGTATATAGCTACGCCAGACTAAGTATGAGACTTTTATCGGAATCAAGCTCTTTTCCGATATAAGAGTACAATTCGTAAAACCCTGTTCTTTGTAAACATGTCAATCTGGCCAGAGGCGATCACAGAGGCGCATGGCTGTACACATGTATACAACAAGGTCTTGCCAATCTACCAACTGCCATTCACTTGGTGTGTTATTAACATAAATTTATTCCCGATAGGAATCAAATTCAGTCAAATCTGACCAAGTGTGATAGCACTACCATTGTCTTTCAACCAACTTTGTACTCTTTCATAACACCGACCAGTTCAGGGACCAGATAAGCTAACATACCTTTCTTAAAACCAATGTGGAAACCAGGAAATTCAACCCATCTCTAGTGCCTCAATCGACAATCTTTAGATAACACGTCTCTTAATTGTCACTCTCATTGTACTCATTCCCAAAGAGCACAACATACTAGTGCCATTCAATAATTCCTAACTCTTATCGTACTAAGTTCAAAATACGAATTTTAAGAACTTAGTTTCCACGATAAGAGTCTCTGAATTCGAATACTGCACGCCTCCATAACATTATATTTATTTCCAACTCTTAAACTGATTTCGTAAATGTTTCTCAACACTATACCGAAGTATAGCATTTTCACTAATTCAAGCAATTAGTGTTTTGATAAACATCTTTTTAAACTAATCCTTATTCATAAACAGTTTAATTTCGATATTGATACTCTTGAATGGATAATGATCGTTTTAACGTTCAAATCCTAAGTTTATCAACTAGTTGTTATACTAGCGATATAAACTTACAATCATATCAATTATCAAAATGCTACAACTATAATATAGACATGGTCTTAGTTTACATGAACCGAACTTCAAGTTTTGAGATGGAATATAATGTTATGACAGTATTCGAGGAACTTGTTCAGAGACTAAGAGGAATCATGAACTAGTGTCTGGTTCATCTAATTGATTTAGTAAGATATCAACCTCCACATAAATGTTATCATAACACTGAAGTGTTATATCAACTTCATGTTTAGTCATACCTTATAATTCAATAGATCTCCCCAAACATGAATAAAATATCTAGTTCAGTACATTGAACTAAGATACATTATTCACTCTAGACACCTAGCAATCCAGAAAGTATCACATTGCCCCTCAAGCAATGTATTGAGAAATGTCTCATTTCTCAACTAACTTGAAAACACGTTTCAAGTTATAACACTAAGGTAGTGCCTTACCAAAGTGTCAGACTCAAATCCACTTGAGTCTTTATATTATATGATTACGGCCACCTCATGTGATCATAACCAAGTTTGATATTGAGCGCTCCAAACTCAATATTGAAGAGATATCATACCATACTTTGACAAGTCATTTATAACAATCTTGAAAAGATTGTCACAAATTCTGCCAAAGTTTAGAATATAAATATCTCAACAGATGAGGTGATAGGAAACCTCATATTTCGAACCGGATATTGGACGAACCTTGAACTACAATCATCAAGAAGGGACACCATCTTCTTGAGCTAATCCCGCTACACAATATCATACTTACAAGAATATTGAACCAACTCAAGGAACACCATCAAACCTTGAGATAGAACTAACAACTAACCCAAGGAATACAATCAAACCTTGAGTCAAGAATAGTTCTATTTTTCAATATTCCGAAAGATTGAAGATACATACTTTATTTGTTCTTTAAGTGCCCACATTTGCGACCATGATGCAGAGTCAAGAAACCGTCTTTTGAATAATCGTATTCGACTCTAAAATGAAATTGATATTGAAAATCAATATCAACTTCTAATTCTCATCGAACACCGACTCTCTGAGGAGGTACATGCACTTAAACCTCCAATGGAAATCCGACTATTACTAGCTCATTGTAATTCTCAACATAAGTTATCAAACTTAGCAAGTTTCCTTACTTAGTCGATAAAAAAGTGAAGAATCCCAAATCATGCTCTTCTTAACCAAGGAATCACCCTTGTTCAAGACTTCTCCCACATTGCAAACAACGTTACAGTTTCAAGATTAAAGAGTTAACAATGAAAATGCACAAGTGTGCGCCGAACGCCTTCACTATGCAAGTCCTTCATTACTCAGTAAACTAAAAATGTAAACGTATGTTTCCAACATTACTCTTTCTGATAGATCATGCCATCTATCCCAAAAGTTGCATTGATAGGGATGCAACATTAAATCCGTCTACTGCCAAAATATATTATCTATCCCATTCTTAAGATCCCATGAGATAACTTCATAATCAAGTTAGTTGAGTTAGCTAACTTGAATACAAAGTGCGCCTACAACAACTAAGGTTTCAAGTTGTACTTTGTTCAAATACGACTTGAACTTAGTAAACTATTTCACCTAATGTTACTTGCAGCTAGCGTCATCAAAATATTGCGAACATCGGACAATACTTTGATTACATTGGATCTTCGAACCAACTGCTTAACATATTCATCATATGTTAATATTGACATTCCGTTGTATTATAAGTTCATCACCATAGTCTGCTTCTAGAGTTACACTCTGGAAACATGCACTATAATAAGAGCTTATTTTACACTTTATGTCAAAATGTAGTGTTCATTCTTATGTTTGAATATGCCCCTTCTCCCGAAGTCAAAGATGCACTTCGAACATAAGTCTTTCCCCGTTTGAACACTATTGCTGGAACGATATTGAATCTTGACTAAGCCAAAACTCAATGGACAGTCACTTCTCAAATCATGTGTTATCCCAAATTCAAACACCTTAAAAAAAAATTTTCAATAATGTGTAGACTTAGATATCACAAGACCACTCACAAGACTTAGTTTGTAAGCCAGAACAAACTAACATGCCATGTCTTGTGGAAGTATATGGTAAAGTAACCTGGACAACCCAAAGGTAAAATAACCTGGCATACAACTTGGAAGTTGCCTTCCAAGTGCTACCTTCGACATTGGAGTCCATAACCCACACCCACTTATAAGTAGGTGTACTTGAAGAGTTATAGATCTCAGGACCAACTCTCCACGCAGAATTCAGACATTAGCCGAAAGTGATAGAGTACTTCAAGAATTTAGAACTAACTAAACCCTAAAATACACTACACTTTAGGTAGTCCTACTGACCGCAGAGAATAGGCTCCGATACCAATTGTCAGAGTTTTAACCCAAAGGGCCAACACGTGGCTGCCAGGTGGCCATTCGGCGTCATCACCCTGTGTGAGCAACGCTAAGTTTCCCAGAACAACCCCAACGACCCCTAGGGTTAGACTCTAATGCCCAAGTGGACAGGAGACTTAGGGTTTAGCCTAAGTCTCCCTAGAATGTGCCCCCAGAACCCTTGAGGGATAACCCTAGTTGACTTAGGGTTTAGCCTAAGTCTCCCTAGAGTGTCTACCCCCAAAACCCTTGAGGGATAACCCTAGTTGACTTAGGGTCTTGCCCTAGAAGACCTAGACAGGCTCATGCCCTAACCCCCATCAAGGAGACGTGTGTTCCACACATACCCCTGGACAGAGCTAAGGCATCGTCACTTACCCCTTGAGGAATCACCCTCATCCGGGAGTACAACCCCTTTAGGGCGACAAGGGGTACCCTGAACCACGACTAACCCCTAAGGGTTTGAGTGGCCAAGTTATACCCTAGACCTAGGGCTAGTACTTAGTGAGGACACGAGTGTGCGCCGTAGGCGGACACGAGTGTTCTGCTAAGCAAACTCCCTAAGGCTAGGTTTGGGATAACCCTAAGCACATGACCTTGCGAGTGCCTCACGAAAGGGCTCCTGCTAACATGTTTAGGTTGTTCAACCCTTGAATTCCAAGGAGAACACTCCCCTAGCCAAGTGTGCCAAAGCACACCTAGTTATGAGACCTAACCTCCCTTGAGCGGATGCCCAAGGCTTAGCACCCTAGTGCAAGCACAAGCATGTCTGTTTGCTAGAGTATCCAACCCCTTGGCGACAAGCCCATGACATAACCCCAAAGGGCGTGCCTCAGGCGTTGTACCATGTGACGTTTAGCCCAGTGTCACATCTCCATGTGACACTGCCTTCCCCGATGTGGGCTATCATGCCATAGCCCTTAGATTCAAGAGTTGCACCAAGTGCCACAAACGTGGCTCCTAAATGCCAACTCTAGAACCCCTCAATACCCTCAAACCGTAAGGAACCTGTCAATCAAAACCCACCCACAGTTGGACAAGGACACGAACGTGCCTGGTTGCTTGGAGTGTGCTCTAGCTTGACGTGGAGGAGGAGGCTGGAGACAAGCCTCAACCTCTGCCTCTTGGAACGTGCATTCCGACAAGACCTCCCAGGCATGGATTCGCCAACGTTAAGGGTAAGCTACCCCGAAGGTGGGACGTACCCCTGGCATCTGGAAGTTAGGGCGGCACAACAGAGGGTTGTGCCTTAACGACACAAGCTAGAGCTTGCACCGGGAGAAGAGTAACGAGCTCAGTCATGAACCCAGGAACCCTCCTCACTATATACTACCTTATTTATGTGACAGAGGCCCCCCCCCTGTTTTCCTGTTTACATAAGTGGGCTAGCACTGAAATCTCATTCCCAGAGGAACATACTTGGTGAGTTATCCATCGACCCCTAAACCCTAACCTGTCAAACCTGGGGGTATTTCTAAGCATATCCGACATGCCGAACTCACCGGAACTAGCCATTAATCCAACCGGGACACGGAAAACCAAGGTAAGAGTTTTCTAGATGGAAGTGCTAGCTTCGCCCAGAGTTTCTTAAATACCTAATGAACCCGGCCGGACCATCACTAGATATCCAAGTGCACTAAGCGGGCCTGTTTCTTCTACACCTAGGGCTTATCAACATAGTACAGTAGGTAACAACAGTCAACGTCCAAAGTAAAGGGTTGAGTCATAGTAAAAACTATGACAGACCCTCATCTACTCTTCCTGCCGTCCCTTGTAAACCTTCCAGAACAAAGCCTACATCTTGTAGTTCTCTGACCTCCTCACTTGTCAACTTTGTTTCCTTGAGCATAAGCCAAACCATTGGTGGTGTTGGAATTCTTGATTAAAGAATTTTGCCGTTTGGCAGAGTGAAACACCCTGAATCTCTTGGGCAAAACCACATCATCTGTTGTACATACTCCTCATTCCCCAAGGCATCACTATACATTTGTTTTTCGTAGAATCCTAGTGCTAGCACTCTGCTTGGATAACCGATTGGTTTTTCACATAGAGCAGTTCCTTCCTGATTCATCCCCAAACACTTAACCTTACTGGATGCTCCGATTTGTCTTATGGCCCACTCTATTTGTGCAATCTCTCTTTACAAAACCTCTTCGAACCTTAACCTCTTTCTCCTGTACTTTTGGATCACCCGCTATGTGTACTCTATATCATGTCTGTGTGAACGTCGAGCATCAGACTGTTCTGTTCCTGTGACTGTTCTTCTCATAGTTTGCACTCGAATGTTAGTGGTACTCGTGAACTTTGGGCTGGTCAAGTGTTCCTCGTCTTCTACCAGATTGATAATTGTTGATGGAGATACACTTTTCCCCTCAGAGAGTTTGCATTGCACTCGTTTCAACAGAGTTTCCTTCGAAGGACCTAACCCTGTATACCCCCTTTTATTGCCACTTTCACCTTCGCACTTTGCAGAACTACATCGGTGGGGTCTAACATTGTTGTGGTACTCTTTTGGCCAATCTTGCTCTTCTTGCTCTCACGTGAATCACTTCAACATTGATTGTAGTTAGAACGCTCGCGAGTCCTTCTTCTGTCATGTCTCCCAGTTCCACCATGGAGATGTGATCCTCATGCCTGATTCACCAAGACAACCATGTTTTCAAAGCACGAATGTTTGACTCTCATCCTTCCGAAAAAGACTCCAAAATTGCTAGTTGTTCTTTTTTAGATTGTTCATTTAGTGTTGCAGGCTAGGCACGAGCAAGCTTCATGTGTTCTTCGCAGTGTTCTTCTGCAATCCATTTCTTTGTCACCTGACGCACGGATTGCATAAAGTGAAACAGATAGCTTCTTTCCCTTCCTTTCATCTTTTCTCTGTTATTGAATACTTGGCGCAAGGCTATCCATATCACTCCAGCCTCATCCGACATGAAACCAACAAAGTTTACATTCTCCAAACCCTGTTTCTTACAAACCTCTAGCATTGTGTTCAAGAACTTCAACACTGCAACCATTATCTTCGTGGCACATATTTGCATAAGTTATAATGACCATGGATCTAACACTGTAAGAGAGCATTAGATAACAAAGATTATAAAGTGTTATGAAGAGTTCTACAACTTACAATGGGTCATAAAAGTGTATTTTAATTGTCGCCCAGTTTGGTATACGGTGTGTGTGTGGTCCAGAACAACCCATTGATCATGAAGGTCTCCTCCACTTTGACACCTTCTAATGTAGTCAACTCCTAAACCGGTCCCTCAATTGTCATTTTGAAGATCAAAGGTTGCTCCTTAGCACCATGCAATTCCATCCCTGGAACATGTATGACGTGAATGAAAGGTATTGGCAACTTTGTCTTCAGCTCCAGAAGACCCTCGTAACCCTCTTTAAAGTGTGTCTCCTTCTGTCTTGATTGTGAAATCAAGTCCCGAGTCCTAAAGAAAAGGTCACGTCAGTGTGCCGAGATTTAAATAAAAATACCTTCGATGGTTGTAAGAGGTTCAAGTTTTAAGAGTAAACCAATGCATAAGACTTTTCCTCCTTCCTTGAAAAGTTCTTCAAAAATGAGCTCCTGTGCAGCTTGAAACTCAATCACTCATTGATTGGTTCGCGGACTGTTCTTTACCACGTTGCTAACACTAGATTTGGCACGCTGAACATTTGAAGCTGTGACACTAAGGGGCTGACTGGATGCTGATGAACACCTCTATGAATGAACAGCCTTGTAAAAGAAATGTCGTCTGGCAGAATGCAGTACACATAAGCCGAATAAGTGTGCACTAGCAATGGCTCCTCTTCACAATGCTTACATTTCATGCCTTTTACTTTGCCTGACTCAGTTGTCTTACCATGTCCACAGGATGGTGCCATAGTTGGAGTTATACTTTCAAATTTATCAAGCAAACAACATGGTGCACATAAATATATAATACAAATACACATGTACAAGCATCTATAAATACTTGTCTATAAGATCGATATCATGCTATCGTGTCTATATATAATATGATATGTGTGTATGTATTTGTCAAATATACATTTATGCACACACACACACACACAACATATAGATATGCATTGTTTTCTTAATATACATTATGTCCAGATCAATTATACTTTGTGGATGATCTTTTACAAAAACCAAGTGCGGAAAAAAAATGCATATATGAGGTGCCTACCTTATTGGATACTGAGATATTCCTTTTGTTGGAAAAGCCTAGGAAAACTTAATTAAACTGTCATTAGCTAATAATGACCCGGTTAACTTCCTTTTACAACACTCTCAAGAGGTACATCATGTGTGTGTAATCCTTGCAATAACTATATGAGTATGTATATATTATATGTAATATTTATATTAAATACATATATATACATATACAAGGAACAATAATCCCTGCAATAACTATATGAGAATGTATTCTATTGCTAACTAAGGAGACTCTACCATATATGTTGAAGTACACACATGAAAACATGAATAAACCTGGTTTTTGTCTTCCGCGTTGTAATGTACATACTAATATCTCACACATTAGAATATAAACAAGTTTTGTATTCTCTGTGAAGACACAGAACAACAAATAAAAACAAAAAGACATATATGCTAAACGTACCATAAGAAACACAGTCTCACGGCAAGTACTCAAATGTCACTCTTGTACATTAGTCCATATAGCCATGGCCATGTACATACCATCGGAGAACCATACACCATGCAGATTTCAGTTGTACAGCAGTTCCATGTTAAGACCTACTAGATTTAAATCATGCATCTATTACAAAGCATAGTATCCTGCACATATACATACACCTCAAAGCACACACACTACAACCTACACATACATAGAAATCTATAGTGTATAACCCCAAATTGAAATACATACATCTAGTAGTGGCCACCATTGATATTGCACAGCACCATATCTTGGAGAGCTAAACCCATGCCGCCGAATCTGCAGAGCACGCTCCGCCGCTTCATAGAAGAACCCTAAAGCATATTCTAGGATCCCATGTTTAGGTTAGCTTACGTGTATTACATGTAATATTTTATAAATAAGTAGTGAAGAACAATAACTATATAATGTATGTATATACTAAGAGTTTCATAAATATCTATTATAATTTAAATATGTGAGTCTATACATCTTACAAACATTATTTATATATGTATGTGTGTAGAGAGGGACAAAGAGAGATGAATTTATGCATGCACACATGCTTATATATATACACACATAGAAAGTAAATAAAATGTTTTTCATTGTATTTTAATGAATTATAACATAATTTTATACATGTTACAAACCCAAAAATCAACCTTTGTTCTTGGACCCTTAGTACTTTCCCTAATATGTTAGTCAAAAAATTTCTACCCCTAGTATTTATAAAATTAGGCATAGTTTTTTTACTTTGTTTATTTTACATTTTCCGATGATAGAAGAATATACACACCATTTTAAGAAGCATAAAAAGAAATGCTCATTATATATTAAGGAAGACGCTTTGCTTCAATGGTATAAGCAAAGATTATAGAAGCTATATAGGCATTATGCAATGATTATTCAGAAAATAAATAGAAAAGATCTTGTAAAACATTTAAAAGATTATGAGAAAAAGAAGAGACAAATAAAGAACATAGCTAAAGGAAAGATAAAGTCCTCAAGGAGAAGAGAAGATAGTTCAAATGATGAGGAAGAACCTATTAAGGTTCGGGACTATAAAATTGATGAGAAAATGCTTTTATAGTTGGTAAAACTTAAAAAACAGTCCTACTTATAAGGAATTAGATGTCAGGATATGGTGTGCTAAGTACAAAAATCCTGGGCGTATAGTGGATGAATGCAAACTAAAGTTGCCAAAATGTTAAATATGTGATAAAGAAGGACATTTTGGTAAAGGACTGTAAGTATTTCTTTAATCAAAACGTAGCATGTGTGGAGAGAGAGGAGGAATGAAGGAAGGAAGGAAGGAAGGTCAGTATGACATGCTGCTTCCTGTGAACAACCTCTTGGTAACACATTCCCATCTCATAATAGGAAGCTCTATTATAGAGCAAATATTGGGAATTGGCAGGAAGGAAGAAACAAAAATCTATCAGTAATGGAAGAGATGCTCCTTACACAGAAATGATAGGTTGTATGAAAGGAATTAAACTAATTATGTTCCCCCATACAAGCCTAACATGGGAAGGAATGAGACTTCCTACAGAGGACCAGATAGGTCCTATCCAAGAAAAGAAGTTTATGGAGATCAAAGATGATTATAAACAAGGAGAAGTACAAAAAACGAATTCAAGTAATCTTACTTGCTATACATGTGGGGAGAAAGGACATATTTCTCCAAATTGTCCTAGAAATCAACCTTCTACTTCAAATAATGTTCCTAAAAGACAGCCTGGAGCTAGATTAATTGATGTGAAGGAGAGAGAAGTAGAAAATCATCCTGCCGTGAGAGCAGTAACTTGTATATAAAAAAAACAGAAATCAAAAACTGGAATACTTTACTACAAAAGAAGTATATCCATCACATGATAGTATGCAAATAGGAGAAGAGATAAACATTCATCTCCAAGAATGAGATCTCCCTGAGTATATCTCGGATGATGAGAAAAAACCAATGGATATATCTAAAGATCTAAAACTAGCTGATTCTATTTTAAGAAGAAGAATATTTCGGAGAAAAAGGATATTTTTTGTGAAAAAGAATATTCCTATGGAAAGAATATTCTTGTACAATAGAATATTCCTATAAAACATGATATTTTTATAAAAAGAATATATCTATAAAATAAAGTATTCATGTGAAGCAGATTCAAGATGACATGACAGAATCTATGGCTCAAAGTGCATTAAGCCAAGAAATCACAATCATGTTAGGACAATTAATACATATTGCCCATATATTAAAAATCAATTCTGCAAATTTAAACAATATCCCGAAATCTACCTAACTATTATTATGAATGAGATTCACCGAGTGGAGAAACATTATGAGAAGGAAAGTGATTATGATGGGTATGTACCAAGTATCACAGTATATATTGGTAAAAATAAGATAAAAGGAGCACTTATAGATGGAGGCTCAGGAGTTAACTTTATAAAGAGCATGTTTGTAAGAAAATGGGTTTAGAACCCATTGAGCCAACTCCTTTTAATCTTAAAATGATAGATCAAAGAAGTGTGAAGCCTATAGGTATAGTGAGAGAGTAACTATATCCATAAAAGGTCTTAAGTATAAGGTGTCACTCATTGTCCTCCAAATGGAAGGAAAAGACACTGTATATTGTTAGGAGCATAGTTAAACATTGGTAGAATTTCTTGTTATTTCATGGGCAATATAATGGGAAAATATCAAAAACAATATATATTGTGGAAAATCGAGAGTAAAAAGGATATATCGGAGTACGAGTTAATGATGCAATATTGCAATATGGGTCATCACCGCAATACGATATCAGCGGAGTATGGCATTTTTAAATAAGGATAATAAGGAGTTACAGTAACTGAATGGATAAGGTTAGGAGGCAGTTGTGGTAACTACTAGTATGGGACCTGTCACGACCCGATACAGAATACAGGATTCCGGATACAGGACATGGGTTGCAGGACTTTCCTACAGGATTCCGGATACAGGATATGGGTTGCAGGATTTTCCTACAGGATACTCCTACCAGGATTCCGGACACAGGATTTGGTTGCAGGGATATTCCTACAGGATATGCCACAGGATATGCCTAAAGGATAAGGGACATGTGGACTCATCTTAGCCTCTGCATGCATGCAATCACTTTTGCATGCATGCAACCACTTTTGCATGCATGCCTAGATTAGCTCTTGGAGTTGTGAGCATAAAAGCTCCGACCTAATTGTTGTACAATCAGTTACTATCAACACCAGTCTTACTACGATTAATCTTGTCTTGTCTTGTTTCCTATCCTGTTCCTGTCTCGCTCCTATTTCCTGTCCTGTTCCTGGATCCTGTCCTGCTCCGGGATCCTGTCATGTTCCTGTTTTGCTCCCGGATCCTATCCTGTGCTTTCCTGTCTTGCTCCCGGATCCTATCCTAATCCTGTCCTACTCCTAGATCCGTCCTGTTCCTATTCCTGGTTCCTGTCCTGCTCTCGGTCCTGTTCCTGAGTCAAGCCTTCATGTCCTTGGAATCCTGCTCTCTTCCTGTTTCCTGGATCGTGGCTTGACAGTTTGATAGTAACTGCTTCATAGTTCTCCGTTTTCCAGCTACCTTTTTCTTGATTCCTTTCCTTCATTTTCCTCCTTTTTTCTTTCCTAGATCATGGCTGATTTTGAGCATTTTCAACACGAGCACCAAATGCTACTTCATGCAGGACAAATCGGACGTAGAAGAGGCGAACGATACCGCATTGGAGGAGGAAAACCTCTCGGCGCTCCAAGGCCGACCAAAAAGGAGAAACGGTCGGGGGCCAAGGGACACAGGCAGCTGCAGCAGGGGGAAAACCTATGGGGGGCCACACGAAAGGAAGACTTATCCATGACACTGGCTCAAATGGGATACACTGCACGGGGGGATAAGTACTGTCGGGTGTGTAACATCTGCACAAACGATTGCTACCGGCTGGCCGAACTCCTGAGCCGAAGGCCACCACAGGCAACCAAACTGATGGTAGAGCGAGGAGCTGAAGGGGGCCGGATGGCCGAAGGAGTTATGGCCGCAGGACGGAGGGAGACAACCAACCCTATAGGAGGTCCCGTTCGGGAGACCGGAATCGTAAGTCCCACTCCCGAGAACGGCCACCATACCGACCCAGGTATGGCGACAGAGAGAGACGATCGGAACGCAAAGAGGTGTTGTGCGTATTGTGCAGAGGCCACACCCGCTCTACCGATGCTCATGGTATCATTGATCAAACCAATGCTAGAAGAGCAAGCAGCCAGCGCCACCAAGACGAGTAACAGGCAGATCCCTGCGCACCCAATTCCAAACCCCACACCGCAAGTAAACCAAGTAACGGTGGTACTACCAAAACAGGACATTGGGACAGACATAGTACCACAGGCTCCCTTAGCGGATGAAAAAAAGGAAACACAAAGATGGAGAACCAAGGGAGCGCGAAGGCGCGGAAAGAGAAGACAGGCAATAAACACCCCGGTTTTAAAAGCAGTGGGTAAGGAAGCAAACGCAAGAACTGATAGTCTTGGAACCTGTGGAGCCTAGCCGAGGCCAGGAATCGCTAAGAAAACTAAGGAGAAGGTGAAACCGCACACTCGTAAGGGGGAGGCCCATACGGGGTCAGAACAGGAAACGCCGCTGGTTTCCACCGCACGATGGGAGAATTGGGTACGACCAGCAGTAAGACCCCACCAAGAGGCACTGCAACTACAGTGAACTACGTGAACGACGTACCGACTATCTTGGTTCGCATGGCGGGTCACACAATCAGTGAAGTGATTATAGATGGGGGGTCAACAGTCAATGTCATGTCAGCAAAGCTCCACAGGAAATTGCGTATGCCAACTCTAGAGCCCACTCCATTTCAGGTGCGCATGGCCAATCAGGCCGAGGTGGTGCCCAAGGGCATCTTGAGGGCAGTAGAGGTCGAGATCCAAATGGTCAAATTTTGGATCAACATTGTGGTCCTGGATATGCACGCCAGGGGGGGATTCGACCTACTCCTCGGTCGACCCTGGCTTAGGGGTGCAAAGGTACATCACAATTGGAACACCAATAGATACGGTTCCGCACCAGACGGGCGATAAGGTCCATACCCACAGGCAAAACCCAGGCCCCAGCACGGAGGTTCGGGGCATTGGAGCATCAGGAGCCAGGTAGGCGCGGGGTATGGAGCGAGGGCGCAACAGCGACCTCCACAGGCCGACTCCCGGGATTGGGTTGCACCAGACAGGAGGCCTCGCATCAGAGGCAGGCCAACGTGAAGGAACTAGGGATCATAGGAGCAACCAAAGCCCGAGACTATCTGGCACCGGAATGTTGGTTCACCAACCACCAAGACAAGTTCGGAGGGCTATGTGGACATACCCAAGCCAAACGGCCGCCCCAATCAAGTGGAGCCACTTCAGAGCTAGTATCGACGGGGATCGGCAGCCCTGTTCCGGTCTTGGTCCCAAGGAGAGATATCCACTACCTGGGCCGATCGAAGATCGGCCCGGGAAGTGGGGGGGGGGGAGAAGCTCCAGCGTAGACACGCCCTGGTGGAAGTAGGACATGGAAACCTAGATAGGGGACATGCGGGGCCAATGTGGGGAAGAAGCGGCAGGAAAGGATCAACAGGTAAGACTGTGCAGTTAGAGCCAGAATGGGCCTCACCAAGCAGCAGCAAAACCACCACAATCTACGTTAACGAACAAGTACCATGACGAACGGCGATAGTAGCAGCGCTGGTCACCCAGATGGAGCACAGATTGAGGAATCCCGGGGCAGAACCAGTGAACCATGGGGTGAAGAGATAGGGAGGACGGAGGAGCCGGAAGCAGGATCTCCAAACGCACGTGTGGCTAGCTCACAGGACCACATGGTCCACAAGGTTGGACCACAGGCATGAGGCACGCACTACGAAGGCAATGATGGTTAGGCGGCACCATCATTGCGTATCCAGGCGCAGGGATAGACGCGCCAGTCACCTCGGAGGACGCCACAAGGACTGTCACGGCACCTACACTCAAAAAGGAGGTGCACAATGCCACACCTCCATTACCATGACCACGGGGTGGACAGAGAGAAATCGACCAGTGGTGATTAGAAAAATTCGAGTGCTCATCAAGGGCCAAGAATGAGCAGCGGAGCTAGTATCGCCCAGGTACTCCAAGTTCAAGGAATTAATCGGGCAACCCGATGTCCGGCAAGTCAGGAAGCAATTACAATTGGATGAATTCTTCGACCTTCCGTAGGGAGAAGTAGAGGACCTAGGATTTGATGAGAAGGCCAGACAATTCCTCCAATCAGCGGAATTAGTGGCTAGTCAAACTGAGTGTAGGGGGATACAATTCTGCATGGATGGGAGTGCCGTCTTCCGCATTATGTTCGATGAACTGGCGATAGTCTTCCGGCTACCAGGGGACAGCCTAGCCCTAGGGGATGCTCGGACACGGAGGTTCAACGGCCCGCCCACACAGGAAGTCATGGACTACGAGGCATACAAGCGAAGGAGGAAGTAGCCGAGTTTGTAACGCTAGTGGCCTTCATGCTCACAGGAAGAACAGGGAGTCGGATCATCAGGCGGTTGGCGAACGGTCTTTGCAGGGCGTGGGAAGGAATCGCGATAAATTGGGCTGACTGCCTTAAGCAGTACCTAATTCCGGCTCTAACTAGTGGGATTCAAGGTGTTCGAGCCGGCACTGAGCAAAGGCTACCCACGGTTGGCCACATTGCTATTATGAGAGTCAACAAAAGAACAAGATTCAACGGAGGGATCGGCATCTACAGAAGAATAGGGCTCAACAGAAGAACATGCTTCAACAGAGGAGCAGGCGGGGGTAGCCTCCTTCCGGACCAGGAATCACCAGGGTATGTACCGTAGGAACCCATTCACGTGATTCCCCTGGCTACAAGCCCCCCACTACCGCAATCCTCGTCAGACGCAATCGAGCAACCTACCGGGCCCAGCTAGGGAGGGAAGAAGGACAAGCCCGAGGACAAGTACAAGAGTAACTACCAACACTTCCAGGCCAATGGACAATGGAGCTCCACAGTCTATACCAGGCTCGCGGGGGTCTTCGACCAGCTAGACGAAACCATGGCGATATATGACGGCCTCGACCTCCCAGCGGTGGCGAGGGAACACGACGACATAGTGACAGAACTCACGGAGCGGCGGCAGGGAGCCGGGAAGTCGCCAAAAGGGCTAAGGAGCTACTGAGTGAAGGGGGCCGACTGTGTATGATGACAATGAAGAAAACGAAGGACGCCTAGGAAAACTGGAGCAAAAGGAGAGCGGACTTCCAGTGGTTGTATAGTGAGTGCGAAACTCTCCTAGGGCTACTCAACAATGACCAGCACGGTCACAGCCGGGCCATAGCCAGAAGGGAACAACAAATACAGGAATATAAAGCTTGGCTAGAACGAAGGTGTGGGGAGCTCGCTGAGGCACAAGCAGAACTGATGGCGGTCAGGAGGGAATTACTGACAAGAACTCAACTCTCCAAACCCATTACTCGGCCCGGACCATCAGGGAACTAGAGGTACACACCCAGCTACAGGCCCAACTCCTCGCGGCAAAGGAACAAGAATTACAATATTCCCGAAAAGGATGCAAGACCTGGAGGATCAGCTCCAGCAAGCTCGGGAGCAACAGATAGGGTCCGAGGCCAAGCTCCAAAGGGTGATTGCGCTTCGAGAGGCGACTATCACCACATTAAAAACCACGCTAGCGGCAACAGAGAGCGAGATCGCCATGTACCGAGAGCTCCAAGGGGGCAGATAACTAGGACACATGGCCCAAGGACGTGCCAATGAATAAGTTTGGGCATCTGTTAACGGTGGCTCGTCAGCACGGCTAGCCGGCAGGTCGCCCATTGGCGCGAACGAGCGGCAGGACGAAGCACCGGATAAGGGGAGGTACTTCAGGTACGGACTGGTGGCGACTAGTGTCAGGCGGCGACGTAAGCAGGCAAAGATCCGATCGTTCGGACCAACTACCCAGGGTACAAAGGATAGCATGCGTGGAGAGGCGCATAAATGTGACAGGTAGGACTATGTCATCCGGTGGCAGACCAATGAGAAGCGCCACCTGTAGCTAGGGACTAGTGGTAGGTACCCACTATATAAGCCGAAAGGCTGGTAGTGGGTCGGGGTGGTTTTATGAGTCAAGTCTGCGTCTTATATCTTGCTCCCCTGTCAGAGATAGTTTGTACTCAGACAGACAATATATATCCATTTTTCTTCTATTCACCCCATAAGCGGGCACTCCCCGCTTGCCCTACTCCTGGGCCCCACAACACTCTCTGCCCAATCATCTCAGTAGAACTCCCCCTTACCTGTACACAGACCCTCACGGCGTCCGGGTAGAGGCCATCCAATACCTTCCATTACTCCTGAGGAGAGGCCCGGCATACCGGCCAAACCCCCGAGGTTGGGCGCCTCAACAGCGTCTGGCGACCACTGCAGCTTCCTGAGAAGCACCACATCTGGCCTGCGGAGTCCCCAACGACCAGCAATCCTACCTATGTATGGAGGGTAGGATTTTATGGGTCAACATATGGCGACCACGGAGGGATGGTCGTGTTAGTAGGTAACTGATAATGTGTTTGTGTAATGTAACAGGAGGGGTAGACTGATACCCAAAGGAGCTGTGACGAAAAAAAAGATTGAGGCTAGGCGAGAGTCCTTAACGCGATCAGCACAGCTATTGGGGAAATGGAACAAAGTGAACTGAAGACCTTGTGAGAATGGACCTGCGGTGTATAGTAAGTGAATGAATGATTATCGACGTATTCTTGTAGAACGCCAAAGATATAAAGAAATTAAGCAAAGACAAAAGAGAGCACGAGGAGCAATATTTACGGCGACAAGCAATGATAGAGACACGGAAGAGGATTGAAGAACGTGAGGAATAGAGAAGAAAGAACAAGTCGAAGCTCGAGGACAGGAGCAACAAACGACGAAGTGCGGCGAAGTCACAAGAGAGAAGGATCCTAATCAGGGAGTGACGAGCACGAGCCCCAAATATCAACACGAGGAAACTGGGAATTATTGTTAGTGGGAGTATCGGACGAGATGGGAACATTAACAATTACAGGAAGGTTATACCATCTACTTTTTCAGGTCTTGAAAATGAAGATACGAATCGGCATATTCAGCAGTTTGAGAAGGCGTGTATAGCCAACAAAATTAAAGATGAAGATGAGAAATTACAAATATTTCCATTTATGTTGAAGGGAGATGCTAGCGATTGGTATTACAAAAATGCTAACACAATCAACAAGTACAACGTACTACTTTCATTATTCAGGAATTATTATGTATGAAAGTATCAAAAACGAGACCCGATGGTGCAGTTACAGGAAATACGGCAGGGACCTACTGAGGCAGTGGAAGATTACACTCGACGATTTCGGAGATTATACCATCGTTGCGAGGTCGGAGATGTCAGTGATAAATTGGCAAAGAAATGGTATATGAACATACTACGGGACAATTTACAGCTTCAAGTACGACTGATCAAACCGCCTGATTTAGGTGAAGCAGATAAAGAAGCAGAACAACTTGAAGTGTTGATACCTCCAAGATACATAGACGAGGATGAACGGGAAACAAGACAATACCGGAAGGAGAGCGAAATACGGTCAAGAACTAAAGCAATATTTTGTACAACATGCAAAAATGAAGGCATAATGTTTTCTGAATGTAAGATACCCAAGTGTCAGATGTGTGGAGGAATAGGTCATGAAGCGAGACAATGTGGAACATGGGACGTACTGACAATTTTCCACCACCACCTAGATGGAACAACAATCGGAATGCTAACTCATACGATTATCCACAACCACAAATGCTAATTCATACGACTATCCACAAAGATCGTATAATGGGGAACGCAGAAATGGAAATGGAAGGAGATTTCCCCGTGAATCGGAGCATTCTACCACAAGGTAATAATACGGAGGTACCACTAGAGGACAACCTTTGTTACCAGCTCCGGCACAGCCAGGACCACCGTTATTACCACCAATACCACCTCCACCAGCATTACGAGGAAGAATCCTAATGTGACATTTTTAGATGTGGAGAAAAAGGACACTATTCTACTGAATGTAATCGACTTAACAATATTCGCTGTTACACATGTGGGAGATGGGACATTATTCACCAGAATGTCCACAACGTGAATTTAACACCGGAACATCTTCCACTGAACCAGCGACACGGAGAATTGAAGTTCAACAAGAGAATGACTACCAGATGAGCATCAAGAACAAAATTACGAGTGTAAATGGGAGCAAGATGCAGAACTACCCTCAACTGAGACGTATGCGGTAACACGAGCCAAGCGAGTACGAATGGAGCCAAGCAAAGAGGAACCAATACGCAAGAATTGGGAGAAAGAAAAGGCTACAGTACAACGAGTAACTGATCAAATTCAAAAATGCAACAAGGGGAAAATCAAGACTCGATGACTAATGAAATGAGCATGCATTCACAGCAATCACATCAAGTACCACTTGATCGTATTTGTGATTCTGCAACAACCTGTACAGTTAACTATAAAGGAGTTACTGACATTAGCACCATTTTTACGAACACAGATAACAAATGCTTTGGATGTAGTAATATTCAAAGCGATACAAGTCAGGTAGGAGTGAATACACGGAAGTTCTTACAGACGAGAAGGACTGGGATGAGGAGGTGCCAATGATTACGGCTCGGATTGGTAAAAACAATATTCAGAATATACCTATTGATGGAGGTTCAGGAGTGAACATAATTGAAGAGCAGATTTGCAAACAATTGGGTCTTGGGCCTATTGAAAATGCGCCTTTCTTGGTGCGGATGGCTGATCAGAGGAAAGTAAGACCCATTGGTATAATCAGATCTGTGTGTATGGAAATTGCAGGAATCAAGTTTAAGGTATCTTTGGTGTACTACGTATCGAGCAGACTAGTAAACCATACCAAATATTATTAGGAAGACCATGGTTAAGAGATGCAAAAGTACGACATAATTGGGAGCACGACGAAATGGTACTCTATAAGAGTGGACAAGAAGCAGTTGTTCGAACGCAGCAGAAGAAGCCAATAGGACGACCGACTCGACCATTGCAAATGGAGGATTTCGACTGGCATTACGGCTTGAACAAGGAAGAAGAAAAACTCCTATTCGAAAGTAATCCAGACCTCATAGAGATAGCACAAGCGGATTTATACCAGATGACGCCGAAGAAGAAAACTCAAAAACGCGCTACGTGATCAACAACAGCAACATATGGATACTCTCGGACTAAGATAAGTTTAAACAACCTTTGCAACAACAGTTACAATTCGAGATAGAGCATGAACAGAGAATACGTACTCAACAAAAACTGGAATTACTACGAATGAGAAGACTGAAGAAGTTGAAATTAAAACAAGTGAATATGGACCAAAAAGTACGAATAGCAGTTGATCTCGAGCCGGAATACCGAAGACATTGATAGCAGTACTACGTCAAAATGCAGATGTTTTTGCATGGAGCTACGAGGATCTTAAGGGAGTTCCACCTACAATTTGTACTCATAAGATAGAATTATTACCACATGCAGTTCCAGGAAACAACAAGCATACCGAATGAATCCAACATTTTTAGCGAAAGTGAGAGAAGAAGTGGACAAGTTATTACAGGCCGGATTCATATATCCAATTGAAAACCCGCAATGGTTATCACCAATAGTCGTAGTCCAAAGAAGAATGGCAAATTACGTATCTGCGTCAATTATAAGAAGTTGAATGATGTAACGAAGCGGGATACGTACCCAATACCATTCACCGAAGAATTGTTGGATACAGTAGCAGGACGAAATGTACTCTTTTCTGGATGGATTTTCAGGATATAACCAAGTTCAAGTAGATCCTGAGGATCAACCGAAAACGGCATTCATTAGTCCTTGGGGTACATATGCGTATCGCGTTATGCCTTTTGGGCTATGTAATGCACCATTTACCTTTCAACGTTTGGTTAGCGAAACATTCCGGGATTATTTGACCACGTTTATGAAAGTTTTCTTGGATGATTTTAGCATTTATGGAGCACAAGATATACACTGGACTTTAACGAAGTGTTTTGGGAAATGCCGATTGAACAATATAGCTCTTAATCCGGAGAAGTGCGTGTTTTCCGTGAGATCAGGATTTTGCTTGGGCACATTATATGCAAGGACGGAATAATGGTGGATCAAGATAAAATCAAAGTCATACAAACAATGCAACCACCTAAAGACGTAAGCGGAGTACGACGGCTTTTAGGGAAGATGGGATATCATCGAAGATTTATCAAAAATTATGCAGCAATAGCGAAGCCATTAACTATGCTTTTGAGGAAAACACAACCATTCAAATGGGATGTGCAATGCGAACAGAGTTTCAATACACTAAAGCAGGCATTAATGAAGGCTCCTATTTTAGCGAGTCCAAATTGGCAACAGGAGTTTCATGTACAAGTGGATGCCATCGTCATACGCTATCGGATGCATATTAACGCAAACCCAGGAGACGGAAAGATCGACCATTATATTACGCAAGTCGGCGGTTAGCACCTGCAGAAGAAAATTACACGACTACGGAAAAGGAAGCTCGGAATGGTTTATGCAGCAAAGAAATTTCGACATTATTTGCTGCAAACAAAGTCAAGTTCATTGTTGACCATCAAGCTTTGACACATTTGTTAAGCAAGACTAAGCTCGAAGGAAGATTAGTACGCTGGTTTTTATTATTACAGGAGTTCGATTTTCAAATCATTCACAAACCAGGCAAATTACACCAACAAGCAGATTTCCTAAGTCGTATTACGAATGAAGAAGAAGGTGTTGGCGTGAATGATGAACTACCAGATGCTAACTTATTCCAGTACAACAAACAACCACCAAAGCATGGAAATTACGAAGGATATCTTCAAGATATTGAATTTTTTAACTACTGGAACAGCACCGGTAAGTACGCAACAACGCAACAGCGCAAACAACTCGTATTACGATGTAAGCCATACTGCATGGTGTCAGGTATATTATAAAAAGGCAAAGATGAAGTTTAAGGAGATGTGCCAATGGAGAAGTGCAGACCGTATTACGGGAAGCTCATTCAGGAGAACATGGTGGACATTTTGCAGGAACATTAACAGCACAAAAATATTACAGTCTGGATTATGGTGGCCCACGTTATTCAAGGATGCTATCGATATTGTCAAAATGTTTGAAGTGCAATGAACACCAACCAGCTCCACACCATCAAGTCCAACCATTACATCCAACGGAACCATTAGCTCCATTTATGAAATGGGGAATGGATTTTATGGGACCAATCAATCCTAAAAGTAGCAAGAGGAATCAATATATATTGGTACTCACGGATTATGTTACTAAATGGGCAGAGGCTATCGCATTACGATTGCCGTGCAACACGGGTAGCTAAGTTTATCTACGAGAATATCGTAGTACGATTTGGCGCTCCAATGGAACTTATCAGTGATCAAGGAACTCATTTCGTCAACAATGTCATCAAAGTACTCTGCAACGAATATTTGGTAAAGCATTACACCTCTACTGCGTATTATCCACAAGGAAACGGACAAGCAGAGGCTACTAACAAAATACTGAAGACCGTACTAACCAAGATAGTAAACACCAATCGCAAAAACTGGGAAAAAACATTATCATACGTACTATATAAAGTGGCAACAAAGTTTACTCCATTTCAACTTACATACGGATTAGAAGCTATTACGCCTATAGAGTATATCATACCATCATTGCGATGTCACTCGAATACGGCATTGGGGAACAGAGCAAGTTAACAACGACTACTACAACTCGAAAAACTTGATGAGAAACGACAACAAGCAGTTTTTAATATACAAGCAATACAACACGTATTAAGGCATGGCACGATCGATTACGACGAGTACAACGACGACCCATATTCGAGTCGAGAAATGGTATGGCATTATCAAGGGAATCTTCGACCGATTGGTCATAAATTCAAGTCCAAATGGTATGGACCATATATAATTACCGACATACGAGACAACAACACCGTCACTTGATGACGCTACAACACGGGTTTTACTTACAACAAATACGAATCGCATACGGAAATATACATCTAACAAGCCAGAGGAAGATCTCGACAATGACCGGAGTACGAACGGCACAATACGACGGACCAGAAACATCTGTACTAAACAATAACACGGAATACGATCAAAACCGTAAGTCGGAACAAGACATGGAAAAACATGTGGCCAGCTGGAGAGTGGACGTCAGAAGAATCTTCTCGAAACATCGACAGGATTACTCACACAAGCGAATGACAGAATCCAAGAAAGGACAAGTCCGAGGAATGCAAAATCCAATGATGAGATATTCCCTGTCAAATCTATCGAAAACCAAGGAAATTACACACCAACCAATCTGATCGACACGTGGACAGCTGCACAAAACTGACAGACCATAAATTCCTAAGTATAAGTTAAGGGTACTCCTCCCGCCACACTCATTAGGGTTTTTCAATTCTTCTTCAGTTTCTTCCTCCTTCCCATCTTCAAGTTTTTCTTCTTTCTTCCTTTATTTCACGGGCGCATATGGAATCCATGGACGAGTACACAGATACGACAGTACTTCAGCAACAGGGGTCAATACGGGTCTCAATCAAACCGGCGGTTTCAATTCCGCTTACGCCAGTCTTTATCGATTGTTTGTCCGGCACCAACACTGATTTCGGACATACGCGAATGGATCCAGAGGATGCAGCTGGAGCGATATTTCGAAACATTCGTGCACAAAAGATTGGATCACAAGGTGAACACTTGGTTGACCAGGCGATCAAGGCATATATGCCGCAATACAAGGCTTTACAACTATAGGGCGGCGCATTTGCGTTTACAAGTAAGCTCATTCGGGATGTTTTTCAATTTCCAGAACCAGACATCTCTTATGATCCGATTTCGCAAGTCAACACATACGTGCATCATTACACCGATAATATGACAAGTTTCGGCAAAAGCAGAAGACGGCGAATGCGCACCAACATCGATCCTGCGCAACTGCATAAGGGACGTATTAAGGCTATCACAACTGCATTTGCTTTCCGTAAGATGCCAGCTAGATTCAATAAGGAGATCGGGTATGTCTATCATCAATCTGAGCAGGGACAGAAACCGGATTGGGGGGAGCTAGTCGTCGTAGGGCTACTATGAGTTGAACACGCTGCACAACCCCAAAAGAAGGACAAGGAGACGACAGTATTTCCAGTGCTTCATCATATTCTCACAACTCTAACATTACGTATGCGGATTTAGCACCCACAGGTACACCGGTACTCACATCAAGGATAGGCTTTTGGTTAGGTCTAACGAATCAGTGCCGGATAATGTATTTGACGTCCGTAATTTGGATGCGCCACTACCAACAAAGTCGAAGAAACAACCACGCACGTAAGTGAAGAAGCCAGAGGAGACGCAGTCAAAGGAGCCGAAATTGTACTCGAGTTTCTGGACGACGATGAAGACGATGATCGAGTATTGCAAAGGAGACCTTTACCACGAGGAGACCAGAGGAGGATGCAGAACAAGCCTACAGCATCAACTTCGGTACCACACACGGAGGTGACGACACAGTACTACCAGATCGTAATTCGTCCATAGGACCAACTTCCACAACACCATAGAGTATGAGGATTCTGTACCATTCAATAGTACGGGTCCTACCGTAGTTTCGTCACCACCATCGGTTCAACATTAGACTACGGCAGTACATCTATTCATATCATACCACCACAAGTAGTACCTCCAGCACAGCTAGTACGAGAGTAACAATACGGCAGTCAGGGCAAGAACCGGATTCAGTAGAACTAACACCTGGACAGACTGCCAAGAAGAACCTCCACGATACAGACCAGCACGAGCAACAGCCCTACTCACCAATACAACAGATGGGTCATCACGCTTCGGATCGACAGGAGCGAGACATCTTGAGGAGTTCGAAGCGCACTCATGACCAGACAGCTTCACCTGGACTCCCACCACATGACCCACCACAGGATATGTCAGAGTTTTAACCCAAAGGGCCAACACGTGGCAACACGTGGCTGCCAGGTGGCCATTCGGCGTCATCACCCTGTGTGAGCAACGCTAAGTTTCCCAGAACAACCCCAACGACCCCTAAGGTTAGACTCTAATGCCCAAGTGGACAAGAGACTTAGGGTTTAGCCTAAGTCTCCCTAGAATGTCTGCCCCAGAACCCTTGAGGGATAACCCTAGTTGACTTAGGGTCTTGCCCTAGAAGACCTAGACAGGCTCATGCCCTAACCCCCATCAAGGAGACGTGTGTTCCACACATACCCCGTGACAGAGCTAAGGCATTGTCACTTACCCTTGAGGAATCACCCTCATCCGGGAGTACAACCCCTTTAGGGCGACAAGGGGTACCCTGAACCACGACTAACCCCTAAGGGTTTGAGTGGCCAAGTTACACCCTAGACCTAGGGCTAGTACTTAGTGAGGACACGAGTGTGCCGTAGGCGAACACGAGTGTTCTGCTAAGCAAACTCCCTAAGGCTAGGTTTGGGATAACCCTAAGCACATGACCTTGCGAGTGCCTTACGAAAGGGCTTCTGCTAATGAGCTTAGGTTGTTCAACCCCTGGATTCCAAGGAGAACACTCCCCTAGCCAAGTGTGCCAAAGCACACCTAGTTACGAGACCTAACCTCCCTCGAGCGGATGCCCAAGGCTTAGCACCCTAGTGCAAGCACAAGCATGCATGTTTGCTAGAGTATCCAACCCCTTAGCGACAAGCCCATGACATAACCCCAAAGGGCGTGCCTCGGGCGTTGTACCATGTGACGTTTAGCCCAATGTCACATCCCATGTGACACTGCCTTCCAAGATGTGGGCTATCATGCCATAGCCCTTAGATTCAAGAGTTGCACAAAGTACCACAAACGTGGTTCCTAAATGCCAACTCTAGAACCCCTCAATGAACCCTCAGGAACCAGGTAACATGAACCTGTCAAACAAGATCCCACGCCCACAGTTGGACAAGGACACGGATGTGCCTTGCTTGGCCGTGAGTGCTACACCTAGCTTGACGTGGAGGAGGAGGCTAGAGACAAGCCTCAACCTCTGCCTCTTGGAACGTGCATTCCGACAAGACCTCCCAGGCATGGATTCGCCAACGTTAAGGGTAAGCTACCCCGAAGGTGGGACGTACCCCTGGCATCTGGAAGTTAGGGCGGCACAACAGAGGGTTGTACCTTAACGACACAAGCTGAAGCTTGCACCGGCAAAGAGCAACGAACTCATTCATGAACCCAGGAGCTCTCCTACGTATACTCTACCTTATTTATGTGACGGAAGCCCCCCCCCCTCTTTTCCTGTTTGTATTAGTGGGCTGGCACTGAATTCTAGCCCCTTAGATAAATTAGCAATATGAGCCTATAACTCACCCTTACTCCTACCCCTAAACCCTACCCAAGGGGTGGGGTTTTTAGGGCGTGGGTTAGGGCAACCCTAGGGTTAGGTCAACCCTAGGGGTGTTCCTAACCCTACTTATCACGCCGAACTCATCTGCAAGGACCAATCAGCCTATTCGGGACGTCAAAATTGGGGGTGGGTTTTCTAGAAGGTAAGTGCTACCTTCGCTTAGAGTTTCTCGCGATATCTAAAGATAGCCGGCCGAATTACCCTTAAACACCTAAGTGCACTAAGCGGGGCTGTTTCTCACTACATCTAGGGTCCATCAACATAGTACAGTAGGTAACAACAGTCAACGTCCAAAGTAAAGGGTCGAGTCATAGTAAAAACTATGACAGGATACGACTCTCGAAGGTCAACTTTCCCACCTTCGTAGTGTCTTTGATGGTATTATGCAGCAGGTAGCACTTCAATGCATAGAAGCTACTTTCAGTCAGCAGCTTCATGACCGCTACAATACGCTCGACAAGCAGTTCTTGGAGCAGTCAAATATCATACGCCGGTTGTACGATCATAACAAGTTACTCATGGACACAATACACACATTAGTTGATCAAGTCCATAATATCCATGAGAAGATCAATGAGTTCAATCCGATAGCAACTCCAACATCCGACAACGCGGACAAAGTACGGAAATTACGCGAGGAAAACCTCAAGTTGAAGAACTTCATCGGTTCTATGTGTGGAAGTGTGGGCACATCATAAGGTTGCATCAGAGCGATGCAACACTTCCAGTATGGGGGATGTTAGGAGCATAGTTAAACATTGGTAGAATTTCTTGTTATTTCATGGGCAATATAATGGGAAAATATCAAAAACAATATATATTGTGGAAAACCGAGAGTGGGAAGGATATATTGGAGTTCGAGTTACTGACGCAATACCGCAATACGGGTCATCACCGCAATACAATATCAGCGGAGTACGGCATTTTTGGATAAGGATAAGGAGTTACAGTAACTGAATGGATAAGGTTAGGAGGTAGTTGTGGTAACTGCTAGTACGGGACCTAGAGTACGGGTATAAATAGACCAGTTTAGGACTAGAGGGGCATCCAAGTATACTGTTATTTTGTACCATGTGTCGTGCGCAGACATAATATAAGTTTCTTTCTCTCTCAATATGTCTATCTCTTACTTGTATTTCTGTTATGTAGTATACTGATCTTCTTTCCAGTACTGTGACAGGATCCATAGTACACTACCTGCTATACACCTTGCCATCCTTACCCTTTTCCTGACTTTCTGATGTCTGATTACGTCTCTATTTTATTCCGATAGACACTTAATACGGGTTTATTGACGGTAATCCTACCTATGTACGGAGGGTAGGATTTACGGGTCAACAATATACCATGTTATTAGGTAGACCTTGGCAAAAATCTGCAAAAGTGATACATGATTGGGGAACATGAAAGATGATGTTGGGAGAAGGAGAAGGAAAATTAGTGATTTATAATCATACTAAGAAGTATGTTAAAAAGGAAAATTGACCTCTTGTTTTAGAAGGATATGACTAATTTAATAGGTTAGATGATCAGGAAGAAGTAGAAATCCTGAAAGCATATCTGAATTTAAAGGTTCTAACAGCTATTGACCTTCATGTAGTGCTAAAAGGAAATAAAACTGTTAAGTATAAGGAAAACAACATGCCTAGATTACAGGAAAAGTTCTATAAAGCAATCCCGTATGAGATTGATTTATAAGAAAAGCCTGCAGAGTATACATATGTGTACCACAGATACTTTAGAGCAAGTGAATATAGGCACGGAAAACAAGCCTAAAATCTTATTCATTGCTTAGGAATTATATAAGGAATTCAAGAAAAAGGAATGAACTTACTTCAAAAGTATCAAGATGTTTTTGCCTGATCTTATAAAGATCTTAAAGGCATACCTCCTAAATTGTGTACACACACTATACAATTATTACCAGAAAGTAAACCTATGAAACAAAGAGCATATAGGATGAATTTTAATTATGCACAGCTTGTTAAGGAGGAGATAGATAAGCTGTTAAATGCTAGTTTCATTTATTCTATACAAGGTGCACGATGGTTATCACCACTTGTGATAGTTCCTAAGAAGAATGGAAAATTGAGAGTATGTGTAAACTACAAGAAGCTAAATGATGCCACAAAAAAGGATATTTTTCCTATTCCGTTTACAGAGGATGAGCCTAAGGAACATGAAGGAAAAACTATTCAGGAATAGGAAGAGAAAGAAAATAGGGAGCTTAAGGAACATCATGAAGAAAATCAAATGCTACAATTCAAGGTATCAACTTCCAACCAATAACTCAAGGAAGACAGGAATAACTTTCAAAAGTACCATGAAGATTAACATCATAAGGAAGGCATAGGATAGTTGCAGTGAGGACATTGCAGGATTCAAGGTGGGGATAGTGTTAAGAACCAAAATAGAGCATGTAGGAATTGCATACATTGAACTTTCCTACTGGGAGGAAAGCCTGTAGGAAAGCTGTAGTAGGAAAAATCCTACGGGTACAAGAAAAATCCTACGGCGGTAGAAATATCTTACGTAGGCATGAGGAACAAACGGTTATGACAGTTGGAGGAGGACAAGATTCAATTAGGACAAGTTAGGGCAAGAAGGGAGAGAGAGAAGTCTATGAAAATTATGGAGAGGAATGTATGAGAGAGAGAGGATCTTTAGGAGAGAAGTAAGTCTTCTCATTTGCTATCTCTTGTAATCATTTAATAATGCAATTGCATAATTTATATATATATATGAATATAATCTTGTCCTATAAGAAAACTACCTTATAAATGCTATAACATGGCAATGGCCAAAGCAAAATCCTATCCTTGACCTTAAAGATGAATAAGTACATATATAAAGCTATTTTAGGCTGAAATCCCATAACCTTTAATTGGGAAAGTTTTTCATGCACTGTGAATAGTGATTTTCACACACAGAAAAGTTTTTGCCATGTTAACAAGCCTGAAATTTCTTTTTTCATCGTAATTTCTCTTTGAACTCCAGCACTTTCTTGAGTATTGGCCTACCCATACTAGTATATCCCTACATACACTTCATTAGTTACTTGCTAATATGACTATCTCTTCGTGGTCGCCATAATGTTGAGTTGAGAATTTCTTAAGACTAAAACATAATTGTGGTCATCACCATCAACCCATAATAAGGGTCTAACGGAATAAGGAAAATACAAAAATGAGTACAGATCAGACTTCAGATGGTTGGAATAGGGTAAGATGGATAAGTATGTAGCAAGTAGCAATACTATGGATCCCATCACAATAATGAAAGAGAATAGTATACTATAGAACAAAGAAATGAGCAAGAAAGATGTAGTGAGAATAAGATAAAAAATATTGTGTCAACACAAAGCACATTGTACAATAAACAATATACTTGGAATCCCTTCCTAATCCTATTTTGATTTATTTATACTTGTACTCCCAATCCCATATTAACAATTATCGTAACTTCCTGTCATCCTTATTTAATCAATTATGTAACCTCCTCTTTATCATTATGGATAAGCTATATTCCTCTTAACTTGTTGATGCGTATTCCGTCTCAATCTTTGTATTATAGTGATAACTTGTAATTCTATGTTCTCATATGACTCTCGTTTTTTACAATATGTACTGGTTTTGGTATTTTTTTCATTATATGCCCAAAGAAAGAAACATAACTAAAAATCACCTACATGACTAATTATGATCCTAACAACACAGTGCCTCCTTCCATAAACAAGTTCCCAGCATGCACATGTCTATGAGGTTTTTAACGCTTTGCTTACGTAATACGACTACTCAACGATGAAATGAATATTAGTGACTTAGAAATTTTGTTTTCCAGGGCAACCAGAGTTGTGCGTGGCATCACTTTCTTCTAACAAAAGCTTCAGCTCAGAAATAGCTCTCGGATTATCATGGAAAGCCACCGTCAGCGCTTATGGTCTTCTGCAACATCTCCTCTGGATATAATTATTCTTCTACGAATTTCAGCAACATAAATGGGATTTCTAACAGAATGACGATGACTTCGCTTCACCCCTCAAAATTCAGTGGATAATCTACCACCAACGACGGGTACACACTACTGGGAACAGTGTTAAGAGCCAGTGCACATCTCATCTGGCGAAAGACGTGCTAGAAGTTCATCCCAAACTACCAATATGTAACCCAGCTTGAGTACATCAGACGTATAAACGTCGTTTATATATATATTTGTGTGTGTGTGAGAGAGAGAGAGATGAGACTACATTCTCAACACAAAAGTACGTATCCATATGTGATATGTTACATAGCGCACGTATATAATAATTAGATAGAATATCAGCTAGATGGTATGCATACATATATATCTACCGTGATGCATATAAACCACCACACATACGCAAAAAGCCAAATAAAATGTCTTCATCTCCTATATTGTTATTTATATATTGCAAATAGGCAGATGGATGTATGTATATATATATATATATATAAATATAGCATATATTCCATTGTGTGTGGTAGTATAAATAATTTTAAAAATTTATGAACACTTGAAAAAAAACTTGTTAGCTCGATTGAAACAAACTTGTTCATGTCAATTTCAAGATAGTTGGACATCCCTGGCTTACAGAAACATTGAGACTCCACCCCAGTGATACCAACTTTGGCATTCATCACAGCTTATCCACCTCTCATCCTTACACTCTTCTTCCTCTTCATCGAATAGAGGCCGCTTCTCATGAGCAGCACGCTTCATGTCGTCCATCACCTGCTCCAACTCCAAGCGATAAGATTTGCTACAGCTTCCCGTCTTCCAAAGCAAGCTCAGCCGATTTCTTTTCTGTTGGCCGTTTGAGCTTGGTATACAGATGACCCTCTGGAGTGACTAGCATGAAGATTGTTTCTGCTGGCCAATTGATGTGCAAACTTTAACCAACCCGACTTCCACATGGACTTGCCGAAACACCCCCAGCAAGAGGAAAACTGCTGTTGGAATCGGTGAAGGTGAAACTGTTGCCGTAGTACCTGATGTTCGCCGGTGTAAGAGTAATCCTCGAGGGAACTCACCACCAGCACTTAACGTCTCGAACTTTGAACCAACTTTGGTCATGTCTAGGAGATCCAGTCGTTTCTCCTGGTTAGCTCTGTACAACTCCTGGCCAAACCCCTAGGGGACACAAACTTCACTTCACGTATGCCTTCCACTCCAAAAAAACACTTTATGTGCGAATACCTCACGTAATAATCTACTACCCCGCCTGTTATGTCGAGCACCTTTGGAGTAGAACGCCGGAAGTGCCCAACAATACCCCTGCACTCATATATAGACACCTCCAGTGAGCTGTGTGCTCTCACCGAGTCAGCGGTTCACACAAATGAGATGACCGGCAAGATCGTCACAGCAGCAGGAACAATGCTCGTTGTCTGGAGCGTCAATGGCGACTGCCTCGCAGCTCTCAACGTCTCTCGCCCTGTCATCGTTTCGATCACAAGCCCGGTTCTGTCCGACTGGATGGAGACCGGTGGTACGTGACCGGCCACCCATCAAGCCGTGGAGGATTGACTATGCGAGCTTTGAAGAAGCTCCTGCGCGACGGTCGAGCCAAGGCATGTGTGCTTCACGGGTGGAGCACTCGAGTATCACCTCGTGCTCCACCGGGTGCTGAGTGCTCGAGTGTTACACGCAGCCAGTGACGGCCTTGCATCTCTCACCGATCCCAAGCAGCTCTATAGCGGCGACGCCAACAGGCATGTCACCTCCTGGGTGCTCTCAAATATCGAAGGCTCCAGCGTCCAGGAGAGTTTCTATGGCAGTGCCAGAGGTGGCGAGGGATATGTGGACATCTGCTCAACATCTCAACTCTGTGTCTAGCTATGCAGCAACAATCGTGATTTTGCTGCTGTATCTGTGCTATAGGTACGAGCAAGCCATCAAACGGACCCGAACACTAAAGAAGTTTATAGAGAAGAAATTTATAATTTATAAAAATACCTCACAGGAGCTCACAGGAGATAATCTCAAGTTTTCCCTTTAAGGTTTGCCCTAACCTCCTAGGTCTGCCGACGCCGCCAATAGAGCTAGTTCTTCCGCGGCTATGGTATTTCACGACGCTTCTTTCCAGGAGGTTGAGCGTTCCATCAGGGCTGTGGAAGCTAAATCGAGGAAGTGGAGAACAACTGACGACGAGCGCGCAAGATCCGGAAGAGAGGCAGTATCTGCGAAGAAGGAGCAGCTGCGGAAGAAGGAGGAGCAGCTGCGGAATAAGGAGGAGCAGCTGCGTGAGAAGGAGCTCCTCCTACTTAAATCTCAAGGTGGCCTTTTCCGAAGTTTTTCAGTTTCCTAGTGCTGGCACACATTCTTTTGCTCTCGATTGATGTTCATTGTAGCCATCTTTAGATTCTGTACACATTCTTGCTTTCTCTGCTTCTCCGTGTCATCCTTTTCTTTGTGATGGAGCCATGTCTTGTGTGAGAGGAATCTAGGGTGCTCTGGATCTGTTATTGCTGTTGTGTGCTTTGCGGGTGTGTACTGATTTTCTTTCTTTCTGTTGTCCACTCTCTTATTATATCTTCGTTTAGTAGTCCAAGCTTCCTTGCTGTGCTCTTCTCTCCTTGTCTGCTCTTCTCTGCTTTTCTGTGTCATGCGTTTTTTCTTTGCATTCTGGATATGGCTGGAGTTGTCAGTGACACGTTTCAGTGGACATGGTTTGTTTTGAAGCTGATTCTTGATAAGGTGTTTTGTTTATTTTTGCAGACCCGGTGCTACTTACTCACGTTCTTCAGAAGCTTGACACTCTGGGACGGGAAGTTTCCGCAACACTAAGCGCCTCTGGTATTAATGCTGATGACTTCGAGTTAGTACGTCAGGCGCTGAAAATCGTTGGGCCTCTCAACGAAGACAAAGATGGGAACAGTTTAAGCGACAATACTAACGTTCTAGAGCAACTTTTGGGAAACGAGCAGTTCTGGGATGAGAGGTACGAGGAGCAACAGCGAGTTAGATACTGTAAAACCGTGGAGGGCTGGGTGGCAAGCAAGAGATTTCACAGATGCATCAGATGGGTGAACGGGAACCAGGAAACTGTCCGGCGCAAGTTTGAGGGCCTGCATTTCACGCTCAGCTCGAAGAACGATCTGGTTGCAGTGATGAGAATTTTCGGGGACCTTTTTTCACAGGGAGCTGTGCTGGGTGTGGAGCTGAAACGGAAAACTTTGACGAGGAGGTCCTTACGGCAGGCGTATATGGAGTTCTTTCTCTGGGCTGATGCATCGTGCGTTCCGTTTGTTCAGCTCATCACGGATATGCAGAAAGGAGGAGTAGCAATTTACTGCAAGCGGATAGATGCCGTAACTGGCATTGAACTCAGGCAGGTGGTGCTCAGAAACATGGATGAAGTTAAGGAATTCTTGTGTAATGTGGGGGCTGCTCTTCCAGATGATCTTGGGGATGATGGTCCGGACGGCCTGATCCTCCCTCAGACTTTGTCCCTCCCGCCACGGAAGAAGTTCAAGCAGATGGAGGAGAAGACCGAGCGTGATTCTGGTGAAGGTCCTTCTACGGGGTATGAGCGGGCTACCAAAGCGCAGATAGCGTTATGGACGATTGGACCCCGGTTTCTGGAAAATGATGGCGATGTTGCCAACTTGGCAGACCTGGACTCATTCCAGCAGGAGCTTGGCGAGGCCTACTAGTTATTGTTTCTTAAGGTTATTTGTTAAAATATTAGGAGTTATAAATTTAGTAAGTATAACATATTATAGTGTGACCTACATTTACAGTGCTGCCGAGGCCTGGGCTCGAATATTTTAGAATATTCCTTTGGGTCCTCAATCGGAAAAAAAATTTCAAAGTAAAATAGTTGTGTTTCTACCTTATTCTTTTTTATATTAGTTTAATTTATTATTTAATACACTAGTTAAAGTTTCTTCTTAACCATCAGTTAGGCTTGGATGTGTTGAGAACTACATCAGTTAGGCTTGGATGTGCTGCAATCTTATTTGTTGCTAATCTAGAGAGTTTAAAACTCTTTTTAGTTCCTACAATATTTCTTTTGAACTCAATGGCAACTAACGGTTCTAGAACTAATATTCCAAACAAGGTCTATTGAGACCGATGATTAAATTTGTAGTTGAAAAATGCTATAAAAATGTTTAATTATTAATTTATTAATTATTAATTTAATTTAATTAGTAATCTGTAGCATTTTGTTTACTACAGCATATATCACTGATTGAGATGCTCGATCAAAAACTCAAAAGTTGCATGAGTCTAATACTCTTTGGTTAAATTATCGACTTGTACAAACTCTCATTAGAATAAATAAAGCAAAGTACTTCTTTATCAACTTCTTGAAAATGGTTGGCAATATCGACAAGGATCGTGTTCATCGATGCCAAAAGGTTTAATTTTCGACTTCTTCTCAGAGTTCAGCACTAATAGAACCAACATAAGTTATTCTGCTACATAGATCAAATTAAACTTGAACATGAATAGCTAGTGTACCTTAATTTTGTCACGGTATCCTTAGCCTCATGCACGGTAGACATTGTAAGTCCCTGCAACCTCCATGTTGATTACCGCAGATTATCACCGAAACCAAAGGAGAAGTAACAAAGACAACCATGAAACCACTTGCTGCCAAGTGCATTCACTGAACTGCAAGGCCTCCTCAAACTTCACTGGATCTAGCGAGTTATCAAGCCGAACTCATCAAGTACATCTGCATTGGCTCCAGACCATATGATCCACTAAGTGCATCCTGTGGTAACGAACAGCTTCAACGATCACTTTCTTCCCGTTAAAAGTGAGTTTGAATGAAAGATATTACTGCCTCTGACTCAGTTTTGGCGTGGAAACCATTGTATAGTTGTAAGATGGTACCTCTAAACAAACTATTAGACACAACCGGAAGAAGCAGCAATGGCTTTCACAGTCGTCTTAAATGGTGTTTTAGACAGAGATGACCATGAAATTGCAGCCATTTCAGCTGCATAGAATCTGAAACCTTCTGCAAATTCGTCAAGAGGGATGTATCTGTAAAATATAGGATAAACACCACCTTGAACAGCTTAATTGAAAATTCATATCTGTGGTTGAAGTATTGCGCTCTTGGAAATCCCGACAGAAATTTCTCACAAGTAACACAGTCATGTACAATGCTGAAAACCACGCCGTTATGATCTTTATAACAATAAGCATTAGTTTCCAGCACCAATCAGTAACTCACACTTGTTTCTAGTCTCAACAAGCGAGTCAGTCTTGTGAGGCCTGTTCGCCAGATAACAACACTAGTGGAGCTGCCACATTCACCTCTTTGAAACTTTCAACCTAGCAGGATTCACTTACCATTACAAGTGCATCTGGCGCATATATATATATATATATATATATATATATATAGCAACTATTTATAGATAGAGAAAAAACCCTAAATCGTAGATAGATGAAGGCGCTGTTTGAGAGTGGGCAAGGCGTATCGCATGTGGTGTTCAGGGGAAAACCGCTCGAGATTGACGGCAGATGGCACCTACCTTGGCACTACAATCCGGATGAGGACGTTCTCCTGGAGCTTGTGACTACTCGAGAACCGTCGGTGAAGGTACAGAATTCCATCCGTAGAAAGCTTAAGGAATTTGGAGTTTGCCCTTCCTTCGATGGCAAGACGCTCTTCATATTTCCCCCCATTTCCATGGAGCACGCCTGTTTGGTAGATGCTGGAATCCAGCTCTGTTGCTACACAAGGAAGAAGCTAGATGCACAAGGCTTGCTATTCCTGTCGAGCCAACTATGGAAAACAGAGTACGGAAAGTTTTTCATGCCTCAGCAAATTATTGTTCGTGCTAGTGATCTCAGTGACCCTTCTAGGCCATGCAAGGGGATTCTAGCCCTGGAAGTTGGGGAGACGAGTGACGAGTCGAGGTGGTGCCATCTTGTCGAAACTGGGGCATTTGCAGGTGTTTTAGGATTGATACCACAGACTCTGGAAGTGATTCTTTGCGGTTCTCAAGGGAAACAAGTATTCAGCGACCCAGATTTTGTAGATTTGGGAGAGTTTTTGAGCAGCTTTCGGCTCTATCTTACAGCCCTTCCAAGGGTGCTTTGGCCGACTTCTCGGGAAGTAAGTATTGTGTTTTTGAAACCATGAATTTATATACTTGTGTGTGCAGGACCGGAAGCACTTAAAGGGAAAGACTGGAGGGGAACTGATTGAAATGCTTTGCCGTAGTATACTCTCAGGTGACATAGAGGAAGCAAAAGCTATGATCTGTTTCCTTTGGGACTTGAACGTGACAGACTCTGAGGGCAGAGTTCCTCTGGTGGGTGACTTGCTGATTTAGTAAACTTTGATGACGTTCTTTGACAGGTGTTAGCTGTTTCGAACAATTTGGAAGAGCTTGTCAAATACATGTGTGATCTTGGAGCCGATGTAGATTTTTCTGATCGGTTTGGCTCCAGATTTTTGGCTTGATAAATATATCTTTTGTCGTGGAATGTTTGCAGGTTTGGTCGAAGTGCACGGAGCAAAGCTACAGGAAGAATTCGGGAGTTCATTAACAAGGAATACCCGAGTGCTATAACAACAGGTTTCATTTTCTTTTTAAGCTGTTGAGGGCCTTACAATATCTTGTGTTTGCAGTAGACGTTGGAGGCTTAAGCATTTGTTCCCCTCAACCGTTGACCATAAAAGTTTCTGGCCTCACAGATGAACAACGCCAGCTATTGAAAAAGCTCTCCTCCAACAGAACTACAGAATGTTATTGTTATGGTGATCCAGGCAACACAACTGAAACAATGTGTTTACGGGTACTTCACCCTCCATTCTTTTTTACCCCAAATCTCTTACGTGCTTTTGTATGCAGCTGGATCAGCCTGACGATGATGGCTCATTTGTTCGGGAGATAATAAACACGTTGGTGCCTTGAGGCAGGAGGTGAAGCCTTGGAGATCAATAGACTACACTTGCATGCGTTTTTATCTTGTAGCGGAATTCATGAAGGCGTCTAAAATACAATTTAGTTGCTAAAGCACTTGAGTTACTGCTGCCTAGTATTCTGGTGTTGTTCTGGTGTTGGAACATGGAAGGTAGAAGCCCGAGAGAGTAGAGTGTCAGTACCTGGCGGTGGAGATCCAAGCTACCATGCCTTCCAGTCTCAAACGGCCGTCCAGGGTGCCCATGTGGCGCTGTTACATACCCATCGCTGGCTATTGGAGCAGATACTCTCCTTGAGCGTGCACCTTCCTCTTCGTCGTCCTAAGCTCACGTGAACCTTTTGTAATACTATATAAATGCAAGGTGTGTGTGTGTCTCTGAGTGTGAGAGAGACCTGATTTCGTTTACTCCATCCAGAGCTCCAAAGATAATGATTTTCCGTTCACCGAGCTTCACAAAATTCGCAAATTAACACCGTTGTGTCTCATAGTTACCAATTAACGCGTTCCGGTGAAATTTGCCGTTAGTAATGCGTTCTAACTTAGCGTTCGTAACACACTTTCGGGTTCGAGTCACGTCTCTTTTATATTCTGAATTTAAATTAATCTTTCTATTAAGTTTATCCATTATACTTTCAATTTTTTAGGATTTTTCAACGTTCTATTGGTTTGAAACTAAACACACTTTCGGGTTCGAGTCACGTCTCTTTTATATTCTGAATTTAAATTAATCTTTCTGTTCAATTTTTAGGATTTTTCAACGTTCTATTAGTTTGAAACTAAACGTTGCGTTCAAATCAAAATTTACCGTTCGTAACACTGTTTATAACACGTACATATGCAACGTTCGGAAGTTCGGTGGTAAGTATGGTGTGTCTTGAACTTTCTTTATAAAACAAAGGTATTTATGCTTTTCTGCTGTGCACCCATAAGGCTTGGCTGCTATCCGTCAAGTTATACATTTTATCATTCAATCTCTTTAGCTCAAGAGCATCGAGAAACTGAAATTACTCGCTAAGCAGAAATGTCGTGTATTAGTGGCAGCCTTGAAAATAAACTCATAGCATCCAACATTGTTTTGAGCCTGCACATTCATGAAGCTGTTTGCACCAACCATTATATCAAACCTCACTAACGAACTTCCTATTCCATCGTAGCTGCCATAATAGAATACAGGTACGTCTCACCTGGTTTAACAGGTAACGCATAACAGTGCTTATGGTCTACCTCCGAAAAGTATCTATATCTTCCTGAAGATTGGCCTCCATAGCTTGTGTAGAAACAGATGTGTTTCCCGTGATGATGTATTCATTATTTGATGCCTTTTTCATCTGTGAAGGACTCTGTTCCGCACATACCTGGCTGTGCTGCAGCCCTTTGTATTAAGATGGAAAACAATAGGATCAGCATGGTATGTTGTGCAGGATTGCCTACATTGAATGTTATGCTTCCGTTGATTCAGACTTTTCACAATGTCAAAGCTTATACAGCCATGCACATGGTTGATTCAGACTATACTATGACATGACAATGTCAAAGCTTATACAGCCATGCACATGAATATACATTGGTGCGCATGTAATCGTGCGTTCTATAAAAGTTCAATGATATAGCCATATAAAGTTTTCTAGATGAAATGGCATGTTTTTATTCTTATAGGCATATTATTTAAACATCAAATTCAGTGACAAAGACAAGAAAAGAAAACAGAAAAAGAATTCTAAAACTCTAAACCTGACTGCATATGTTTATCTGGTAGAGAATTCTGCAGTCGACCCGTTGTCTTCCAAGTGGATCACCTCCTTTAAATCCTTAACAACTTCACTCATGTTGGGCCTCTTTGACACATCATGTTCCACGCGCCACATCGCAACTTCCATTAGTTTCCATGCTGACTGTTGGCTATAGATCAATAACTTGGGATCAATCACTGTCTTTATGTTGCAAGCTCTTTGCATGCCTATTAATTAATCGAAGTCAATCTCTGTGTGTGTTATACCCATTCACAAGTTGTTCTTGTAGTACAAGAACAACTTCATTTTGCAGATGAGTTCCTGCCATAAGCCTGGAACATAAAAACCAGATTACATATGGTTAAACGTATAATTAACATTCTATATAACATACTTTCTTGAATCATTTCTGATGTAAAGTCCAAATCAGACACCTTTGCCTCCATTTTCGAGTTCAAGAGTATGTTGGTGGTTTTTACATCTCCCTGGATGATAGGAACGTTGCATGATGTGTGCAAATACTCCAATCCTAGCTTCAATTTAAAACTATTAAGCAATCTGAAAATAAGTATACTTACCTTGAGCTACATGTAGAGCAATAGAGTCTTTCTCTCTATTTTTAAAGTCGGTTTACCTCTTATAAACAGAATTAACAAAGGCATTAGATGAGAAGTGCCATTCATAATGCAAGATGAGCGTTGACCCATGATTAATCATGCAGAAGCCCAAGAATGATACCAAGTTCTTATGATGTACAATTGAAAATATGTCCATCTGCATAAGATTAAATTTATAAATTATAATTAAGTATAATTATTATTAACATAGGTCACAAACCTCTCTTTTGAAGTCCTCCCAAGTTGTAAGAGTTAACCTTGATTGCAACTTCTACTCCATTGTGAAGACGTCCATAATATACAAGCCTTGATCTGCCTTCTCCAAGTTTCCTTCAAAAAAGTTTGTTGCCTCTATTATTTTCTCATAAGTATAATTCTCAGAACTTGGGATTGGGCTAACACTGGGCATTAAGAAGTTTATAAAAAAAGTAAAACACACACACACACACACGTGACTCTTTGTGTCAGAAACCCACGCCTTCTTCTTCACTAGTGTATGTGCTTGTGTCTTTCCTTTGTTTCCTCCTAGAATAAAACCATGTCCCAAAACCATCAAAAGCACTACTAAGACAGCTCCAGTTGCCGCTCCAACAACGAGATTAAGTTTGTTTTCTCTTTTTCTCCTAGGGCTGGACAATGGAACTGGTGCACAGAGGAGCTGCAACAATAATCGATTAACGTGTGTGTGTGTGTGTGTGTGTTTTATCAATATAATCATAACAATTAACTCACATATTATGTTGTTTTGTAAATGCCTGCACACACACACATTATCTTCTAATATTACTATAAGTTTAGTTTGAACTTACAAAACAGTTACGTTGTTTAGAGAATTGAGACTTGGAATGGGACCCATTAAGTTGTTATTATCCAGAAATAACACATAAAATTTAAACAATACTAAATGAGCAAGAAACTTACATATTTTGAAGGTGTACTAATTTTGGATGGATGCAACTGTTGACTAGATAAATTTCTATAAATTAAAAAATAAAGTTAATAGATAAATCAAATAAATAAACAAGCAATATGTTCCTCCACTTACAGTTTTATAATTCTTGCAGGAATTTGGGCAAGTCACAAGTAATCCGTCCCAAGTATATGGGAAAGGAAGGCAAGGATCTCCTAACCAATATATAGAATGCATATAATAAAGTTTAAAGCACACACCTACATGTATTGTAAAAGTTATATAGGTTATATAAAAAAGGTTAAAATGTGATTTAATGTCACCAATAGCTTTTACTGCACAAATATAAACAAAAATTGAATTGTGCGTGAGTGCTTGTATGTGTGTGTCAGAGAGAGAGAGAGAGTTTACTGTCAGTCAGTTCTGTTCCTGGGTGAAGGTTATCAAGGATACCAAAAGCTCGACTGTATTTAACACAGTGCCAAGGCTTGAGTTTTCTGCGGGAACGAATAAAAATTGTGTTGGGGGAGACAGGTTTACTCCTGTAATATCTTTGGTATGTACATTGAAAGACATTAATGGTCCTGCCTCCTCAATATTAGTAGGCTTGTTTAGTGCTTGTGTTTGATTCAGTGATGTACTCTCTTCTTTGAGCCCAGTGTTTCAAACTCAGCAAAGTAATTGTGTGTGCGCTGCAGATACACGATATTATGCACTATACTATATACATAATATACACATTATAATTATATGCATGCAAATAGATGCATATACACACATATATGCAGATAATCTGGAACCTGACCTGGGCTGCAGATTGACCACAAACTCGTTCGTTTTTTAATCCATGCAGTCGTGCTATAAAAGTAGGAATCTTGTTTATTTATTTATTCTGTTTATTGTTTCCCAGCACGATGAAACAGTCTTGTGTATAATATAGATAAACGTGAGTCTTAAAATAAATCAACAAACAATAAGATTTACTTATTAGTACCGAGCTTGGCTGAAGTTTATAAAATCCACGTCACTTGTGCATGCCGAGTTGGCATCTTGCCACGTGGTCTGATAGTCGTGCCCTTTCGCTTAGGATGACACTTGGTGATTCACCAGTAGTGTATAGATAACTACATTATTGTCATAAACAGTGTTTGTTAGTGTGGACTGCCATGTCATGTGGAAGCAGCAGCAACGCCAATAAAACCACAAATAAACTATTAACACGGAAATCAAAATAAATGATAAATATGATTTAGGTCGAGAACTGGGCAAATCCTCAGTCGGTGCTATCGTATACCATTGCACAGATCTCGAAACAAAAGAGCAGTTTGCATGCAAGAGCATAGCAAAGCAAGGTCGAACAGCGGAAATATTGACGAGTTTCGACAAGAAGCAATAGTCATGTCTCAGCTTCCACAACATCCTAACATTGTCAAATTTGTGGATGCATTCGAGGACGAGATCAGCATCCACATTTAATGGAGTTGTGTGATGGAGGAGACTTGATGGATCGTATCAACTCGCATGGAGGACCATACAGTGAGCAAGAGGTAAATAAATCTCCTATACGTTATATACATTAAACCCTAGACCCTAAACCCATGAAACCCTCAATTCTAAACCTTATTGTGTATGAAGGCTGCTCAAGTGATCCATACTATCATGGAGGCTGTGCAAGCTTGTCACAGCAAAGGTATCATGCACAGAGATTTGAAACCGGAGAACATTTTATTTACAAGCAAAGGAGAGCTTAAGTTGGCTGATTTTGGGTCTGCAGTTTATTTCAACCAAAGGAAAGGTTCCCAAGATATTTGGAACTATGCTTATGTTGCACCTGAGTCCTTAACAAAAACTATGGGCCTGAGGGCTGACATTTGGAGCGTGGGCGTCATACTTTACCTTCTTCTGAGCCGCTCCTATCCATTTCAGGGCCGTAATGAACAAGCTATGATGCGGGAGGTGCTTACAAGCCACCCCAATCTCGACCGTGACCCGTGGCCGAAAGTGTCAGATAGTGCCAAAATGCTTTTAAGAAATGATCTGCTCGTGAGGCAACCACAGTATAGGTCCACAGCCAATGAAGTTCTGAATCATCCATGGCTGCAAAATAATAAGGATAACAAATCCTAAGAATGTTAGCTCATTAATTAAGGCTGAAAGTAATAATCGTATGAAATTAAACTATATTAGGTACCATATATATAATCTATATTCATATTAAAATATTAAATAGTGGAGTATAACATATCTTATATCTAAAGACAATTTTGATACATAATTTTAAAAAAAATTTGAGATATTTTAACAACATTTTATATGTTAATATAATAACAATTAATTAAGTAACTATGCAAGTATATGCATAATTAGGTAAATTTTAGTAAGGTAAATTAAGATCATTGATTCAGATTGTTTTAGGAATTTCCAAGTAGATCAAAAATTATTAGTTAATTAATAATTTTCTTCCCTTATAATATATGGCTTAAATCATCTAAGTAAAATTAATTAATATTTTATTTTTTTATTTACTCAAATATGTTAAATAGACTTATTATGATTTATAATTTACAAAATTGAACCCTCAATCTTAACCAATACCTTTATTAAGGCATGACCTAAACCATTCACAAATCTAAAACATATACCCATCTAGATGCTTGTGTATACCTACCTTGAAATTTTAAATATTTTCATTTTATATTATTACACTTTTTTAAAATATAAGAGTGAAATAAAATACATATTGTATCCTTATAAATATTATTATATTCTAAATAATGATAAATGAAAACTACAAAAACCTATATATAAGAGTTTGTGAGGTAAGGATTGTTAGAATTATAAATTAGTACACATGGTGAATTTAATTATTTAATAATATACTTATTTAATTGTTATCCTTAATTTAATGAATTTATTTATAATCTGACACTTTATATAATTATTATCCTTAACATAATGAATTTATCTTTTAAGTTCCTAAGCATAATTATCATGTTTAATCTTAGTTAAACCACGTACCGTAAGTTTGGGAAAACGAACTAATACCAGTTCATCACACTGTATCATCAACACTGTATTCCGCAGGAGGCATTTATCATTAAAATAAATTTTTAACTCAATTATTATCTTTTAATCTTAACTCACATATTATCTTGTGAGGATATAATAACCCTTATAATGGTTTTTATAGGGAATTTAGGATGGCATTGATGAAGGTGTTAATGACATACACACATTGAATAAATTTATATAAAATTAGAATCTAAATTATTTCTTATACATGTTATAATTAACCCCTTAACTATAATTTAATAATTATAAGTGATAAACTTACCACAAGGTATTTAATTCAAGGATATATCTTAATCAAATGGTTGTATATGTTAAAGATATTGATTTAAACCTTAAATTTTAATTTTATACATAGTAATATTAAAAAGCTAAAATATTTTATGTTTAGGATATTATATATGTCTTAAATTTAATTTTATCTAGTGAAGAGCTTAGCTAACCATAATACAATTATGTTAAGTATATATTTTAATTAAATGGTTTAAACTTTATTTCAGCTTAAAATTTATTTAAGAAAATAATTTTAAAAAGCAATTTAAACTTTGAAATGTGTAGGCATGTGCGTTTACTTAAATTCAATTAAAGTTTAAACCATTCAAATTCAATATGAATATACATGTGTGTATTTATATATATGTTTATAATATTTAAAATATAATTTATAAAATTAAAGTATGAGTATCCTTATTATATTTTATATGTTAATAAATATGTTAAAGTAAGAAAAATTAAGATATGTTACACTTCTTATTTTTTTTTTTTCTTATTTAAATAATATATGTTTACGTTAAAGTTATATCACAGTAAGAAATGTTCCACTATTACTTAATTAATTATTTTAATAAAAGATTAGAACATGATTCATGGTACAAAATCCTAAAAATGATACATTTTATGTTTTTTGTCATACGTATGGGCATAATGCCTTTAAAGCTATCTATATATTAAATAAACTTAACTTATTCAAAATTATAATATGCATATGTACACTTTAAATATATTATATGCATATTAATTTGTTTTTCTTTTCTTTTTATCATAGCTTTTATGAAGATCATACAATTAAAATGTATAGTTAACAATAAGAAATATAAATTTATAATTAAAATTACACTACTAAATAATTTTGCTAGCTTTCAAACTTGTCAACCAGTTAGTCCTCTCAAATTAAGAATGAACACAATGTATAATTATAATTATTTTTAATTAAATGAAATCACTATTATTATGGAACCATCTCGTTACATTATAAATAAACGATAAATTATCACTCATACTATATTTATATCACATAACACACAAAATTAATATGTAGTCATAGTACACACACACATTTTTCACATTTTAACAAGACTTGATATACTTATTAAAGTGAAAGACTTTTTGTAATAACATTATAATAATATTACTTATCTTTATTAAAAAAAAAAGAGCTAATTAGTAATATAAAGAAAACTCTCATACTATTTAATCAGATGACACATAATTTATGTAAGTTAAGTGACTATATTAAATAAGAATTATGACACTTATTAATAAATTCTATATTGATTTAAAGTTTCTTTAAGGTATATAATGAGTTCATTATTTTTACAAGACTTAAGTACATTATTAAACAAGATTGTTTTTTTATTGCATTTCTAAACTTAACAAATAACAATAATTAATCTTCATAACAAAAAGTGAATATACTAAAACTTTACTATATAACACATTAAATAAATGATATATTTAACAAGGTGACACATTTTAAATAACTTATTAAAAAATTTAATCATGTCAAGGAACATCACAACACAAGAAATCAATAGTTACATTACATGAATTATTTAAAAAATGTAAAATAAATTTTATTTCTTAAGACAAATTAAGAATGAAGAAATAAAAGTCAAAAGGAAAAAATTAATCAAATTTATTTTTTATAAACATCATAATATTATTATGTTAAGTTGAGAATGAAGAAATATAAGTTTAAGAGGAAAAAACTAATTAAATTTATTTTCTTATGGACTACATTATAATATTATCATGTGATAATTTATATTATAATAATACTATTGGATAAAATTATTTAAATGATGAAAAGACTCATAATCATTATAAATATATTTGTATTTTAAAGAATGAACACCAAATTATACGATTTACAATTGTAAGCAAAATGCCAGTATTAATATTTAATGTCCTAATAATAAAGATAGTATGCATTAATAAATATTTTATTAATAAGGATAATATGGATATGAGACATTTAATGTTATACGATACAAATATATTTGTGAATATGTGTGATACATATGTGAAAAATGGTGATAAAAATAAAGAAATGTATAACTTTATAATAAAATAGTAAAAATTATGGCCGAATTTATTCAGCATTTTCCTAATTCATAAACTATGGATTGTAATATAATATAATAATAATAACATGACAAGGAATATAATAATAATAGATTCAACATGTAACCCATATATCAAAAATTAATAAAAATAAATGAATAAATTAACACAAATTAATATGAAATGAATTATAAATAATAATAATACATGATAAAACTAAGGATTTCTACCTTGCATATACCTTACAAATCTAATCCTAAATTAGTGTTTTTATTTTTTTAACTTATTATATTTTATTTAACTCATTTAGATGATCTTGTCTTTACTTTTATATTCACTATTAAATACAATTTTCTATTATGATTGCTTTATATATATATTAGCCTTATTAATGTTTTGTCATTGCCATTATTAATTCTTTATTATAATTATATATATTTTGGTAAATATATATATTAAATAACTATTTTTTTATGTATTAGCAATACAATCTTCTTTTATTATGGTAATTCATTAAAATGGTTTGAATCCATTATTATTGCCCCTATTATATTACAGCTCTTTTAATATCATAATTTTTTTTTTAATATTGTAGCTCTTTATGATTTTTTCTTGTTATTTCATAATATTGTGATTTCACATGACATTATAGTTCTTCACGATCTTTTCTAGTGTTTCCTTTTCTAATATCATATTCCTCTCTTTATATGAACTTTTTTTAATATTACGATCCTCGTGATTAAATTATGAATAAATATTAAATATATATAAAAAGTATGGCATTTCATTTGTGCTAAATTAAAGAAATTCTTATCTTAATTAGGATTATAAATATAGTAAGTTATATGTCACAAATTGACATATTAATGAATTAAAAATAATTTCGTATCTTCCTCATCATCATTATTTCACACACAGTGTACATGCTTTGATTACTTTAACATGCCACACCTTAAGGTTACCTTGAGAGAGTACTCAATTAATTTTTTAATTAAACTTTTGTCTTAAAGAAAATAATATGTTTTGAGTTGCCATTATTTACATGTTTTGAAAATAATTCAGTTAATATTTCAATGTGTAAAAGATTTTACTTAATTTATATGTACAACTTATTAGATGCAATTTCGGAAATCCCTTAGTGTTAACCTTGATAAGTAAACTTGTAGAACCACACACATACACGTATGATCTATAATAATTGTTTCTTATTCAAACACAGAGTTTTTGTTAGTGACGGCTTTGCAACAAATTAGGTGAGGATCCATGAATCTAACAAGTTTGTAGTATAAATATCTATATATATTCAGTAGGGTTGAGGGTTTTAACTTAATTAAGGTTAAGCAGGTGCTGACTTGGCGGTGGTGCGCCGCCGGAATTAGGGTTCTTGACCGCTGCTGAATGATACGAGGAGGCCACCGATCGATCCAATCGGGCAGTAAGCAATTCAGAAAACTTCCGCAGGCTCATCAGACCGGTGACATACAGCGCATTGATCGGTGCAACAGTGTACACATTCGCCTCTCCGGGCAAGGTATTCGGCAAGGAGAGGGATGCAGATGTTGAATCTCTCAGGGAGAAAATGGCGGCACAGAACTGGATTGTGCCGTCTCGGGCTGTACAGGAGGCTGCGCTCCGGGGGAGTACGGGCAATCCGCTGGATGTCTTGTGATTGGGGGTGGGGCGACTGGGTGTGGTGTTGCGCTTGACGCTGCAGCTCGTGGATTGCGAGTTGGGTTGATTGAACGGGATGATTTTGCTTCTGGGACTTCCTCCAGGTCTACCAAGCTCATCCACGGAGGTATCATTTCTCATATATACATGACAGATAGACAGGCACACACAAACATGCATACATCTATTATTTAGATGCACAAGTACACGTATACATGTATATTACCATCTTTTAATTTAGCACTTTAAAGATTTGAATGAGGTTTGCTTTGTTTCTTTATGCACGCGGATACGAGTAAAAGTTAAGACCATCGTATGTACTCTGTATGTATATCTTACTAATATACGCAATCAGTTCTCTGTTGGGCAAAATTTAGCATGCGTGTTGACTTTAGTTTTCATTTATTGAGCGTTTGTATATTATCATGAATACACACACTGCCTTTGGCTCAGGCAGGTGTATATGTTTACACATGTATGTATATAACACGTACATACAGTTCTTATAATTCACCTCTTTTAAAAGAAAGATGCGATCACGCATCTGCTTTGTCTCTTTATTACTTTTTTGCATTGCGTGTTGGCTTTTCATCTTTCTGTGACCGCAAAAATACATCCATCCTTATATGTGAATATATACTTTAAAATAACAAAAAAAAAACCATATAAAATAACAACAGGAAAAAGAAACGTCTTTTGCGCAATCATTATTCGCCCATAATTCTTCTGCTTTATTTTTTCTCTCAAACTATATTCATTTTAGAGTAAGTGCATCATGGTATGTGTCATATTACATAAATCAATTTACTATGGTTATCTGTGTATATTATACTGGGTATATGTTCGTTTTGTGTGTCTAGAGAAGGCGTTGTTATAATATATACATGTATATGCTTACAAGTACATAGAATCTTGTATTAACTATAATGTAACATAATTATATTAAGTATTAATGTATACATATGTATCACCGCTACAAACTTATGGGGATAGGAATATGTAATATATACACATAACTTTGTTTCTTGTCTACAGGTGTCAGATACTTAGAGAAGGCAGTATTTCAACTCGACTATAAACAGCTACATCTTGTATTCCACGCACTGGACGAACGTGCGAGAATGATCCAAAACGCACCACATCTTTGCCATCCATTACCCACAATGACACCGTGCTACGAATGGTGGGAGATTCCGTACTTCTGGGCGGGGCTAAAACTGTACGACATCGTCGCCGGCCGTCAGATGCTCCACCTCAGCAGGTACCACTCAGCAAAGGAGTCTTTCGAGTGCTTTCCCACCTTGGCAAAGAAGGCAGGTGACGGGAAAACTCTAAAGGGGACCGTTGTGTACTACGACGGTCAAATGGATGACGCACGGGTCAATGTCTCTCTGGCATGTACGGCTGCCTTAGCTGGAGCTGCCGTGTTGAACCACGCCGAAGCCACGTCATTATTGAAGGATGGTGTGTCTGGTCGAGTCACCGGTGCACGTGTTAGGAATAATCTGACTGGGAAGGAGTTTGATGTTCATGCCAGTGTCGTGGTTAATGCTGGTGGACCATTTGTTGACCAGGTTAGGAAGCTGGCTGACCGTGAATCTAAGCCGATGATCTCCCCGAGTAGTGGTGTACACGTGGTGCTTCCTGATTATTATTCTCCGGAATCTATGGGCCTTATTGTTCCTAAGACTAAGGTATTTAATTCTGTATAATTATATAATTTATCTTTGTATTAATGTGTATGTTTATGTGTACTTATGAATGTATATATGTTGCATGCATTTGTATCACTTTGTGTTAGTTGTTTATATAATAATGCATCTCCCGCATACAGAAGCATATCTATATAATGTAGATATACAGATGTTTTATTCATAACATATGTAGTCAAGAGAATCAATTCTGCTCTATTTATGAGTACAATTTTGTCAATGAATCTCTCTCTCACACACACGCGCGCGCGCGCGCGTGCACACACATACACATGTCCGTAAATGGCTATTATATTGATAGCACATCAAAGTGGTATTTAGTTTTTGTGCTATTTGGTAATAGGATGGGCGTGTAGTCTTTATGCTACCGTGGCTAGGAAGGACTGTTGCGGGAACCACAGACTCAACGACAGAGATTTCAATGCTTCCCGAGCCACAGGAGGATGAGATACAGTTCATTCTTGATGCTATTAGCGATTATTTGTCGGTCAAGGTAACCAGAAGTTTCATTATATTAAGTTCAGTTATTTTCGTATTTTTTCTTTTTACATCTCTCTCTCTCTGTCTCTCTCTCTCTCTCTCTCTCTCTATATATATATATATATATATATTTGTGTGTAATCATGTGTATGTTTCAGGTGCGAAGGTCTGATGTAATGTCTGCGTGGAGTGGAATACGTCCATTGGCAAGTGATCCATCGGCAGCAGGAGACACGGCAAGCCTTTCAAGAGATCATGTTATTTGCATTGAGCCTCATGGGTTGGTCACAATAACAGGCGGAAAATGGACTACTTATAGAAGGTACGAATATAACCCGTATTTTTTACACACATCTAGGATATATATGTAAAATATACAGATCATTCTTTGTTGCTAATATGAGCAATGCCTACATTAAATTATATGTTTTGTGCATGAATGTGTATGTATGTATGTTCAATGATACGAAGTATGAGTTATTTGTAACTTTGCATAATATTGGATGAAGTTTAGTGTATTCATATATTACAAATATAGTTAAGTTCATGAATATGTTAATCAGCAGTGCAAGAACTCTCTCTCTCTCTCGTTTATGTAATGTGTATTGTATAATTCAAACATGTTTCGCTTTACAGTATGGCACAGGATGCTGTTGATGCAGCAGTAAAAGCCGGCAATCTAATGCCAATGTACGGATGTTTGACCAAGGACCTGCCCTTAATCGGTACGGACGGGTTCGACCCTGCGTGTTTTGCAAACATTGCCCAGCAGTACATACGGATGAAGCGTACGCACGGAGGGAGAATCATTCCCGGAGCCATGGATACGGCTGTTGCTAAACACCTAGCTACAGCGTATGGAAACATGGCACATCGTGTGGCTCTAATCGCTCAGGTTAGTTTTGTATAGTGTATTATATACTCTATGTGTGTGTGTTAACTGTTATTGTGCGATGTACTGCTGTAGCGTTGCTATAAACGTTGTATTATATACTATATGTGATATGTTTGTGTATTGTATATGCTATGAGCATATATAGATTGCATATGATTTATATATAATTGAAACGTATAGTATATAATAGTAGGTATATGTTATAGACAATTATTAGTAATGTAGTGAAATTTATTTGGTTTATGCATATTTAATGTCCTTTCTATTATAATTTTAGATTACGGGTATATTCAGTGCTAATCAAAATCTGGCTTGTGTGTGTGTGTGTGTGTGTCTGTGTGTTATTTTATTCTTCACAAGCCACTTGCTCTAATGGATGTGTGTGTGCCCGTGTGTGTTTGTGCGTGCGTGGTGATAGCTCATGGGATTTTCAACATTATCAACATAATTATATAGTGTTTATATGTATCAAATATTTATATATACTTGGATGGTAAATTGATGTGAAACTATTTATATATACTTGGATTAATGCAAGCTCTCTCTCTTCTCTCTCTCATACACACACACACAGGCACGCATGCACAATTAGGAATAACTACTTGTTTCACAGAATGAAGGATTAGGAAAGAGGCTGGCACATGGATACCCATACCTGGAGGCAGAGGTTGCATACTGTGCGAGGCATGAGTACTGTGAATCAGCTGTGGATTTCATAGCAAGGCGTTCAAGGCTAGCCTTCTTAGACACCGATGCGGCAAACCAAGCATTGCCAAGAGTGATCGAAATACTGAGCGAGGAACACAAGTGGGACAAGTCTAGGACGAAGCAGGAGGTGGCCAAAGGCAAGGCTTTCTTGGAGACGTTCAAGTCTTCGAAGAATGCACAGTTTTACGATGGCAAACACAAGCTAGTGAGATAACAAGGTATGCAAGTTTCGTGCAGACACACATGGATATATATATATATATATATATATATGTATATGTATGTATGTATGTATGTATAACGCACTAAGTATTTTTCACACAGTTTTTGGATGGCTTGTGAGATAACAAGGTATGTGTACAGTCGGATTCTTTTATATAAATAAGTGCTCTGCTATTTATTCAATTAACAATAAGGTTTTAGTGCTTAACACAATAGTGATCTATACAAGAGAGAGAGAGAGGACATGTAATATACACATGACAGATGCATGTGCATGATCTGTATGAGAGAGAGAGAACATGTGATATGTATGTGACAGATGCATAGGCATTCCTATATACAGGTTATATTTTTGAAAAATTAACAAAAGTACATAATACACCATACTTTTAATTCACACTCGTCTTATTATGCATCTCCTGAGTCGATACACATGCATGCATTCAGATACTCATGCCAATCTAGAGATCCATGCACTCTTACATGCAGATACATACATGCATATGCGCGCATTGTGAGTGTATGTGCTCGGGTGTGCATGGATAAATATGCATGTGATACACACACATACATTCATCCACAGTGTCACAGATGCTTTGCTGGAGAAAATTAAACATGCAACATACGTTCTCCATACCATGAGAAATGTATGTTGCATGTTTAATGGATGAATGTATGTGTGTGTGAGTGTCACAGATGCTTTGATGGAGAAAATTAAACATGAATTCACTTGTTAAAACTTTACTTAACAACAATCAACATTATCTGACTTTTAAATAAGGGCGGTAGGAAATTTCTGCATAATAGTCATATCACATGCGAGTGTCTCTCTGTTGTTCGTGTGTGTACACATGTATGCATGTCACTACTATATAATTATTGTAATCGAACGTATGATAATCGATATTGCCACCACATCACACCTCACCTCGTGATGGTACCAGTATCTCAGGTGGTTCACCATGTCCCACAACGGGATGTAGTTGTGAGTGTGTTCTTTACGGACGTCGTCCACTTACCATTCTTCCCTTTTCTTGTGATAGCAGCCTCTTAAGAACAACCAACGATCCGCATGGCGGTATCGTGTTGATGCTCGTCATCCTCAACCTTTTGCTTCTTGTATTCATCCCTGCAGTCGTTATCAAGGTCGATGTGAACGGATTCATTTTCAAACGTTTTCAAAATTTCACAAACGCGTTCTCTCGTAGTAAAAAATAAATAAAAATAAATATTTAAAAATATTATAGCATATTTAAATATTAAATTGCTGGGATTTTAAAATATTCAAATTATATATTTAAAATTAAACTAAATTAATTAATTAATAAAAACTAAATAAACTCCTTATATTTGATGTTTCCTCAATGTCACGTATTTACTCACGTGTTTTGCAAACACGTTAACCAACTTCTACAAATGAGTTTTCTAATAACACTGGTCATAATCTAGTTTGAACATGGTGTCAGATGTTGTCAAGTTATTTAACGGTGAACTGCATTATATGGTGGTGATAACAGCGTGTGTTCCCTTGGGCAGAAAAGGTGCAAAATGGAGTGTACCTTGTAATACTATGGCAATAACAAAAGTCTGTGACGACGATATCAATGAATTCCTTACATGTATGAAGAGTTTAAAATGCATGAAGATAACATACCTATGTGATTTGATATATTTGATATTATATATTTCTACTTATTATTTATAATATAAATATATTTTACTTATGTATATAAATATATTAGTTTTCACGTGGTTATATATTGGGACGGACTAATCTACCCATGCACAAAAGGTGGTAGCGAAATACTCTTTTCATACAGAATATTTTAAGCTCGTTGTCTACATATGCATTTTGTCTATGTTTCAGGACCCACTACGAAGACTCGACTTTTATCTGAATATATATTAAATATAAAGATGTTACCGTGGTTACACAAGCAGAATTAATACTGGATATCATATACTTTCATATAGTTTGCTCCGTTATCTACATTTGCATTTTGTATATGTTTCAGGATGAATTTTAGCTAAATAAATATAAAAAATATATTATTCATACATATATGGGTAATGGTTTATATAAGGGTTTTTCATTTGATGCTTGGTTAAACATTTCAACTTTGGTATTCCTTTCTTACTATAATCATTTCTTAATCCACACACACACACACACACATGTTTAAGTACTTGAAAGACATTATGAATCATATACTCTTTTATTAACATTTCAATTTTAATATTCATCTCATTAGTTATATTAATGCAAATTGTGGTTACATAGATATTCTTTATTTTATAAATGGAAGTAATTAATTTTTCCGGTTTACGCCAATCACTTTAATTTTCAGCAATCGTTCTTTATGTGGTAATTAAAGTAGCGAAGAATGATGTGTTTCATTTAAAGTCTAAACATATTAATATTCATTATCATTATAAATGATTTAATTATAGTATATTCCAACTTTTTCAATAGGTTAACACTAAAGTTCACCACACAAGTCAACTTTACAAACGATTTAACTGATGTTTTGCATCTTAAATCAATACAATTTAATATACGTTATAGAACGTATAAGTCCCATAACGAGTCCATTAATTTATTAAGTTTAAAAGCTACGTTAACAACTAAATTATTGATAATCATCCGTATACACTTAAAACGTTTTCCCATAAGCATTTTAATACATTTCAAAGTTGATAAAATAATATATTATTTTTAACCTAAATCTAATTAAATTTTGTGAAAAGAAAAAGAATTCATGAAAGTAAAAATAATTCTTTTTATTGAATGTAATATAATATTTATATGCAATTAATGTTTTAGAAATTAATAAGTTTTATTATTTTATTACCTTAAAATTAAATTTTATATGTATTTTTTTAAAAACCATACATCTTCAATTATGATAAAATTTATACTAACTTATCCCTAGAATTAATATTTACATAATAAAAGCAGTTCCACCGAAATATGAATATTATATTGTTATGGTATGTTATAAATTCAATCAAAAAATTACTGCTTACATTACAATAAGAAATGTTATCTCAGAAATTCTTATGAAATATTCTAAATAACAATATGGAATAGTTCTTTCTAATTTGCCATTATATATCAACATATCTATATAATAATTAATTTAAATTTCTTTACCTTTCCATTGAGTAAATTAGCAATTGTTAGATAGGTTGAATTAAAAATTATAATAATAAAATACTCAACTTTATAGTTGCAAGCACAAAGACTTATAAAGAAAAATTTATACCAAATATTAACCGTTAAGTTTTTTTTTTTAATTTACTAGGTATAATGTTTTTATGTTATAAAAGTTTTACCATTAATTTACACTCAATTAACCTGCATTATTTAATAATGATTCCAACTTAATAAAATAGGCAAGGGCACTTACCTTGTCATATTTAATGAAATTTTTAAAAAATTGCATTTAAAAAAAAATATTAACTGAAATGCCAAACTTCAAAACATTTTGAACGGATATATTAAATAAGAAAGCAATCCCTAACAAATCATATTATAACTTTTTAATTCTTTTTCTATGCCATTTAGTTTGCTATTTAATTTGTATTCGGACGACTTCTTTAAAATTTTATTACATAAATAAACATTCAGGATTAAGTTCTCTGCTCATATTAATATGTTCAATATTAAAAAATAAAGTATAGTTTTTTCAAAACTACGAATTAATTAAGAAATGAACCATAAAAGTTTGATTGTGTCATAATATACATAAAAAAGTCTTGCGTTTACCTTTTGATGAACACCATTTACAAAGATGTCACCGTTTTTAAAATGGAGCTTAAAGGGATTCCTTATACTGATACTGATAGTAATAAAAAAGAAATTTATTAATTACAGATCCACCTCAAAACGTTATGGTGGATGATCACATCCTTCATTATGTATTAGCGTTGTTAGCATTTTTACAATCGATTGTTGCAATAACATCTTTACAACTGATTGTTGCAAGATGAAGTGTTGAATTGAGATGAAATTATGCAGTAGAGACGCGATTGTTATAATCTCACCTAGAAGCAAATGCACAATGCATTAACTTAGTGCATTGATGGGGTGAGTAACTATGGACATAAGTCCTGGACCTACATTTGCTTTAAATTTTAATATAACATTTATAGCATCTTTAAGACCACTTCAAGGATGAACGATTAATGGTGTGCACACCTCAGCTCGGCTCCAGCCCTAACAAGTTAAATATTGGAATATAAAAATTGAATTATATTCTTGTTTTATTAGCACAATGACTCAACAAAATTATAACTACGTTTTCCTAATTGAATTGTTTGCATATTATGTTTAACAGTTTGAAGTCTTTTCACGGCTTTTAATCTTTACTGTTAATACTAAATCTTTTATATAGGTTTAATAAATAAAGAAATCTATTCTGAATCCTGAGAGAGAGGGTTATTGCAGTGTTTAACACATGATAATTAGTAATATAATACTTATTTAATATAATATACTATTTAATGTATACTTTACATGCTGAACAAATGATAACTTTAAATCTTTGAAGTTTTAAAATTAAAAACGGCTTCACTTTATATGAAATATGCACGCTTCATATTTAACTTTTGTACCAGTTATTTTATAATTATGTCATTTTTTATATACCTTAACGCTGGTTATAACGACATGTTTTATAGTTCAATACGTTCTAATTCATTTAGTTAAAATACCAATAATACCTAATTATATTAAATTATTTAACTAATTAGCTAACAAACAATTAAATAACTACAAATTTTCAGCTGAAAACACAACCGCTTTCCCACACTGACGGTTATAAGATGTTTTCTAACGGTATATCCTCACAAATGCGAGGAATATTCATTTTTAGAAATTCCTAGGATGGGCAGGAACACCTGGCAACACTTTCGAGCACCTACAATCGTAAGACCGTCCGAAGAATATACTCAATGCTCCAGCAGTAATGCAGCAGTAAGTTAAATTTGATTATTATTTTTATCATTATTTTTTAATGTTCTTAATTTTAATTTTTACTTTCTTCTTCAGGATGCAGCACTTGTTGCCATTCATCATATTCATCTTCGTCAGCAGGTACATACATATATATATGTGTTTGTTTAACTGTATATATATTTTAAATGTAGATTAATTTATAAGAATCTACGAAAATGACATTTTAAATGAAATTGGTATATTATATAATAAAATTACTTGAAAACTTATCATTAAATATTATTACTTAATTTTATATTATCAAAATATTACTTAAAATTAACATACACGTATTTCAAATTAACTTAAAATTAAAATTTAAAAGAAATATTATAGATAATGAATTTTGAATTTTGTCATAAACAGATTAAATTATTTATATATATATAATGTGTATATAATATATAAATTTAAACATATAAATATATGTATATAATTAGATATAAATTGAAATTTTTTATCTAAAATTGTAAATTTGCGTAATATTCTTTTATATTTAACATATAAAATAACTTTTATATGAAATTATAGAGTGCCAGCTTCCAGTTAACAAATAGAATTTATATAATTAGATGAAATTTTTTAACCAAGTTATTGTAAAATTCTATCATTTTATAGGAGAAGATTAACGCAAAGAGAGGTTTCACAAAAGCTTGCAATACAGAATTGCTCGTATTCAATATGAGAAGAGAAAGACTGCCAAGGATAAAATACCCCGTGCTCGTCCCGAAGCCATGGAGGTAAACATTTTGAATTTTGCTGTTTTTTATGCTTATTTAATTAATTTTACAGATTACGTCAATGGGAATTTTGTTACTCAGACATCGTGCTGAGTATGAGGAGCGAGGACAGGTCTCTCTCTCTCTCTCTCTCTCTCTCTCTCTCTCTCTCTCTCTCTCACACACACACACACACACACCACACACACACACACACACGAAGTTTATTGGAATCAGGCAAAGCAATATTTTAATGACGTGTGGAAGTGTACAATGGAGATGGAGAGGAGGCAAGTGCAGGCCATCATAGCAGAACGTAAGAGATTGAGAGCTTTGAGATTAGCTGCAAAGGCACTGTCAAGCCTCGACAAATACACTGAACGCACAATCCGTCTTAAGCTTGCCTGGGGAAGGCAGACAGATGCTGTTGCCCAACACATGGCTGCTGTTGCACGCAAGGTAGCACATATATACATATGTAGTTTACACAGATCCTGCGTGCGTGTATATGTGTGTAACTAGCTCTTCTTTTACAGAGAAACAAGCTTCAGAGGCTGATAAAGATCACTGACAATCGGGAGTGAGTATAACAGGATATGTTTCATCCCACATACACACAATATTGTGTGATTTATTTGCAATTGGTTGTGTTGTGCAGTATTGAGTTTGCGTTACTTATGGTTCGTATTGAGAGGCTGCACAAGCAAGGGCTACGTATACCTCGACTATGTTCATGCAGGCATGCAGTAAATCCATGGGATTCTGCATATGTTGATTATTGCGACAAAAACTGTCCTCTCTTCCACAACGAGGAAGAACACGACCGTAGACTCCTTGAATCTGTCAAGGAAATCATAAAAATGGTAAGCTTATACATGTGTCTATATGGGCATGCTAAATATGATGGACATACTGCAGGCGAATACGCTAGATGCTCGGGTTTTGGCTATGCTGTATGGTTTCAGGACAATGTTCGAAGATCCAGTAATTACAGAGGTGTGTGAACATAAAATATAAGCTTATAAATGTGTTTATGCTAAAAAAAATGGAGAAGTACAGAATATACATATACAGATGCATTGCATGCATGCATTCATCTCTCTCTATAATTTTGAATAGTAATATCTAAACGTTTTCATTTGTGATACAGAAAAGGGAACAAATATGGAAACATTGCCAAAGTCTCGAAAGCTCAAGGTGAATATGCTAAAATAAGTAATAACATTTAAACCCTAAACCCATGTAATATATGCAGGTTTCTTAAAGCTTTACAATTGGTACATATAGAGAAAATGAGGAGAGAAGGTGTTACAGTTGGACCACTGTGTGAATGCCAACATGGTGTATATCCATTAGATCCATCATACTGGAAGAGGTGCCACCACAGCTGCCCTCTTTACAAGAACCCAGAAGAATACAAGAAAAGGCTACTCGCTGCATTAGAAATTGCACTCAGTAACTTACACAACAGCAGGATGATGCAAATCAATCTCAGCCTATTTTTATCAATGTTAGATGGAAACCAAATATTAAGGTTATGTAATTTTCTTGTCAATTTCTTATGAATACTGTGTGTGTGTGCGTGCGCGTGGGGAGAGAGAAAGAAAGAGAGACGTTTCCAACGAATTACCTATTGCATTGTATGTGAACGTGCGTGCATGTATGCAGGACACAAGAAAAAATATATATGCTAATGTTTTATATTTATACACATTTGCGATTATATTCGTGATATATTGGTACAAAACTATATATATGTATCACGTCATATATACTGACACGTAGACGTACGTATACCATGCAGTATTGTGTGTTGTATACAAAATTTCTTACTATTGGTTTCGATCTTCTATCACAAGACTGACAATACAGGTGACCATAATTTCTTTGTGTTTCCCTTAGTGGTTGCCCATATCTCTCTCAGGAGGTATAGGCATCTATATCAGCTGGTCAAGGATGATACCTACGATCACAAGGCCTCTACGGTGTTAATTACATTACATTTGTATAATATAACATATGTACACACTTAATGCACACACGTGTACAGACACACCATGTTGACGCTTAATGCAGATAGAGGAACTGAAGGAGAAGGTTGAGAAGTATGAGAACCTAAAGTTGTGCATTAGATCGCTGTGACTATGTTGGTTTCCTCCATGTTTTCGCTACTTTCTCTTTGTGTTTTTCCTCTCATGCATAACCTCTCACATATGTTCCGCATCAAGACCCGCACAGCCACTATGTCTTCCGTGTTCTTTCGATTTACCAAAGCACTCTGTAATTTTTTATAAAGATTATCTGATACAAAAGCCGTTGGGCATGTTTTAATAAATTTGGTTAACTTGTTTTAATAAGTTTCTTATTTTCCAAAGTTAATTTTTCTTAATAAATTTATTATGTATGGTGGACCATGCCCATTACGACTTTAGATAGGGAGTGTACATGAACAAGGATAGAATGTTTACACGCATGGCCTTTTGCCACGTGGTTTCAGGGAATGAGATATACCCATTATAATATATGCTTGCTAATGGTCTTGCTAAACCCGGTCTTGTGACCTAATCCCGTTTTTGCATTGCCACGCATACGTGGTTGTGTGTGTGTGTCTATTTGTGTTCGTGGACATGGTTTTGTTAAATGCGCCCCTGCATCGCCACGGTACATGATTGTTTGTGTGTGCGTGTGGACATGGTTTTGTCAGTCCTAAAACCTAGATTGTTTGGCGCCTCTTCATTGTCCCTGCAGCAGGTAGATATACCCTTTTCTCTCTCTCCCTCCCCTCACATCTGTCTATATCTCTCTCACATATTTAAACTATAGGGAATCTGACCCTAATTATGTAGATTAACTTTGCTTTTATTTTACAGAACTATTCGAAACTGCCCAACAACAAAGGGATCTTCAACACAGTCAACAGCAGCAGGATATGATTTCAACATCTTACATAGGAACACAAAACACACACACACACACACACACACACACACAATGTTCCCATACACCATTTGCAACTGAAAGAGTATGGAGATGCTCTCGTGAGATTGATGAAAAAGACGTTAATATTAATGAAGAAAATGAAGACGAAGGAGGTCTGGGATTCCACGGGATGTATGGAGAATCTGTTATTAATTTTGATGAAGGAGGGCCTCTCTGGACTAATGCATATAATTTTGATGAAGGAGGGTCTCTGTGGACTAATTCATAATTGGAATCTGTCCGTAAACGCGGTTAAATATCGTAACATGAGAATATGCCCCTTGATCTATACACACATGCACACATGCACACATGTAATGTGAGTGTACGTCGTATATATATGCTTTGTGCATGGCCTTAGGGCATGTGCTCTAAAACGCATGTGTGCCGCGTGTACGTGTTTTGGTGCGTGTGCTTGTTGTTGTCACACGTACGTGGGTTTTTGTGTGTTCTTATTTGGGCGCGTGGACTTGGTTTTGTTTAAATGCGTTCCACCCTTAGTAATACACAAGAATTTATTACTATTTTACCTAGGTTTCCATCTTCTATTTGGTTATCTGACCGCCACAAGACTCAGAATGTCTGTTCATTTCTTATCAGCTTGGACACCCCGCTCTTCACTGGATACAGGTAAGTTCTTTATTGGCTGCTCATTTCTCTCCCTCTCATATACCCATGGATAGGCATCCATATCAGCTGGTCAAGGATGACACAAGGCCTCTACGGTATTAATTGCATTTAATCAACTACATGAGAAAATACATATAACATACGTACACACTTCCCGTGAGCACATGTTGACGCTTCATGCAGATAGAGAGAGGAACTGAAGGAGAAAGTCAAGAAGTACGATAAATTGCTGAATACCTCCAGGACAGAACTCAAGCAACGCAAGGAGATCATCAACAGTCCGCCATGACACAGGTTGGCACTGCATACTGCACAGGATGAACAGCAGAGGAGAACTGGTTTAGGGTTGTGTTTAGAGAATGTCACATACACATATGACACACAACACAGAAGACTGCACCACCGATAGTGGAGCCAAATATCCACACCGGCGGGAGCCACCCTCAAGCCGGTGGATGGCCGGTGGGGATGATGGGCCGGGACCAGTAGTCTCCAAGGAGGAGCTCTTTTTGTGGTCACTAGTGCTGAAGAAGTTTTCACTTAGTTAAATATTTTAATAATATTATTTTTTATTTATTATTTACTATGGAGACTTATTAAAAAAAGAATTCATATTTATATGGAATAAAAAATCCAATATAAAAATTGTCTGTGGTGGTCACTTACAGACTTAAAAACTTAACTCAGAAGAGTGTTTAATTTATGTGTCACCTTCACTTTTATCTCATCTCCCATATTATAAAACTGCATATGACCTTTCCCTTGGCATCAAACCAGCGTGTCTGTCTTGGTTTCCTCCATGTTTTCAATAATTTCCATGTGTGTTCTATCTGCTCTACCTCCCTCTCGCATGCCTAACCTCTCGTATATGTTCCGCATCAAAAGCACGCAGCCACTATGTCTTCCCTTTTCCAACTCCCAAATGAAATGCAACCTTACCTATCTCCGTGTAAAATTAGATAAACATTTAAATATAATAATTTATTTTGTAAATTTTAAATTGTAATTATAATAAGCTTGAAATTTATGTAAACAATCCTTGTTATATGTTAACATCAGTATATTATGCCCCTTGAACAAGGATATAATCCTTACACACATGTTTTATATGCACATATGTAATGTGTGTATCTGGTATATATTCACTTAGTGCATGGCTTTTTGGCACGTGGTTTCAGTGAACATTAAATTTATCTATTCGTGTTCTCTTTGTAACCGGGGCATAAAAACAAGTACTTTGTTACATACCCACATACACACTCATACACGCACGCACCACCAAATAGCCTATTCCACGACCCCAATGGAACGCCCACTCGACCTCCACAGTCCCAACTCTCCAGATAAATGCAAACCCACATTAGAGAGAGAGGAGACCTCTTCATTCTTTAATGTAGCTATGCAGATCTAAGAATATATATAAACATGATTTACCTCATCTTTGTTTTAATAAAAGTGTTATTTCCACAGCTAAGTTTTTAAAATAAGTTTCTTATCTTCCAACAGTTAGGTTTTTTTTTTTTTTTTTGTTTAATAAATTTATTTTATTTCAAAGATAAAAGTTTGGATATAGCAGTAGAGTTCATATGCACATATGTAGGTAGTCTGAGTGTATATGGAATATATATGCTTTGTGCGGTATATATATATATTCGAAAACAGACGTGTGTTAATACTCCAGTCTCCTAAATGTGCCCTAATCCGAGTACGTGGTGGTTTTTTGTGTGTGCTTGTTGTCATGCGTACGTGGATTTTTGTGTGTGTTTATTTGTGCGCGTGGACGTGGTTTTGTTTAAATGTTCCACCCTTAAACGAGAATTGATTACTATTTTACCTAGGTTTCGATCTTGTCTGATCATCACAACACTCAGAATGTCTGTTCGTTCTTTACCCGTTTGGACGCCGCGCTCTTCACCGACTTGGACAACCCGCTCTTCACCAGTTTGGATACAATAATTTATTTATTTTTTTTGTGTTTTCCCTTATTGTCTGCTCGTCTCTCTCCCTCTCTCTCTCCTTCTCTCCCCCTCATATACCCATTTTATCTCAGGAGGTTAACAAGGATAAGCATTCATATCAGCTGGTCAAGGATGACACCTACGATCACAAGGCCTCTACGGTATTAATTGCGTAGAAAATACATATAACATATGGCACACGCACACAGTCACACACCATGTTGACGGTTCATGCAGATAGAGGAACTGAAGGAAAAGGTCGAGAAGTACGATAAATTGCTGAATACTTACAGGACAGAACTCAAGCAACGTAGGGAGGTTATCAAGAGTGTGACCCGGGAGTTGAAGGAAGCATATGACAATGAGCAGGCAGCCATGACGCAGGTTGAGGATCTGCACCGCATACTGCACAGGATGAACCGCAGAGAACGCCGTGCTGAGCTTGCTGCTCAACAGCCTGCACCACCGGTAGTGGAGCCACCAAGGAGGAGCTCTTTCTGTGGTAAATGGTGCTGAAGAAGTTCATAGTTAATCCATAATATTTTGTGTTGTTATTCATATGTTTTATCTCTAATAAGTTAGTACGAAAGATAAATAAATAATAAATAATTTTATTATTTACTTATTTAAGAAAGGATTTATGAAATAACCCAAGCTGTACCCTCCACTCAAGGCAGTCCAAGAAACTACACTCCGAGAATGCATTCGGTGAAACACCTCCTCAGCAGCAGCCCACTAAACAATTCGCCACCATAAGCTCCTGTTCATATCCAAGCTCTCGTAGCCTGTTATGTATTCTCTGTCCAGGTTCTAATGCTCCCACACTACGGCAGGCCTTGAGCGCAGCCACAAACGTGACACTGTCTGGTGCACATTCCATATCGTTCAACAAATCCAGCACTACTGAACTCAGGATCAAAGCGTTCCATGATACAAAGTCCCTGTGCGCCATTCCATCAAAAACTACTCTTGCATTTAGCATGTCCCGCATTTGCTATACATGTCTACCAGCGTGCTTGTTACAAATGCGTCCTTGTCAAAGCCACGCTCTCTGACTTGTTTACGTATGTCCGCCCCCGTCTTTAGACATGGTTTCTTCTCCAGCTTATTCTCTGTAGCCAAAGCAGCACATGCCTTGAATTGAGCAACATGGTTCGGTGTACAATCCATGTTGTTGAACACTTCCAAAGCCACCAAACTCTGCCCGTTCTCTACAGCGGTGCAGGTAAGTGAATCCTGCTCATATGGATCTAGATTGAAAGTTTCAAACAGCTGAATGCGGCAGCTCCACTAGTGCTGCTAGCTGGCGAACAGGCCTCCAAGACTGACTCCCTTGTTAATATCTGTGTGTATATGCATGTATTTGCATTCATATCATTGTAATGTGTATATTATGTATATAATGCATAATATCGTGTATATGCAGCGCGCGCGCGCACACACACAAAATAACAATATAGAATGTGTATAGGTAAAGTCCTCACACAATATTTGTGTATACAGCTGTGACACGAAATGTAACAAACAAGCAATCAGTGAAGTAACAATGATCATGTCAACTTTTAAAACTGACCATGTCAAATTTGATGCATGGGTTGACTAAGGATAAAGAACTTACATAATGGTTAAAACATACACATGTGAATTGCTTTGTACCTACTGAACATAAGATCAGTATTAGCAGCTATCTTATACACTTCTACATGGCCTATTTTATCCTGTTTATGGTTATCATCCAGCTATTTTCAACATAAGTGTGTGTGTGTGTCAATTCATACATATTTTTGTAGGATTGTGGAGCCAAAGAAGCATGGGTTGATAAGAACGGCATTAACTGGGTGCCTGCTCATACCACTAGAGTTCCTACTTTAGTGTTTGAGATCGCATTATCTCATCCTATTCAAGAACTCCACACACATTATTTCCCGGGGTATTTCGCAAGCACTGCTATATATTATCTGTCTTTCGCAAGGCACTGCTACATATTATCTGTCAAGGCTAGTGCTACATACGTTCTCAGACCCATATTCTTCTATGGTAACTACGATGCAGCGTCCTGGCTTGATTTAGGGTTAAGAACCCTAAAACATGTTTTTGCCTTACTCCAACACTCCCCACTATTGGCCAACATGTGGCAACACGTGGTTGCCAAGTAGCCATCCAACGTCATCACCATGTGTGAACACTAAGTCTTTCAATATAACCTTAAAATTTGACTCAGGAGCCCAATTAGACAGAAGATTTAGAGTTCTATTCTAAGTCCACTAGAATGACCATCCCTTGAATCTTAAAGGATAATCCAAGTAAACTTTAGGATTTTATTCCAGTAGACCTAGACATGCTCATGTTCTAACCCCACAGAGGAGATGTGTTTCACACATATCCACATGATAAAGCTAAGACATTGTCACTTACCCATTAAGGAATCACCCTCATTCAGGAGTACAATCCCTTTAGGGTGACAAGGGGGTACACGACTAACCCTTAAGGGTTTAAGTGATCAAGTCATACCCTAAACCTAGGGTTAGTACTTAGTAAAAACACGAGTGTGCACCATAGGCGAACACAAGTGTTCTGTTAAACAAACTCCCTAAGGCTAGGTTTGGATAACCTTAAGTACATGATCTTGCGAGTGCCTCACGAAAGGGCTAGCTTAGGTTACTTCTAAATTCCAAGGAGAACACTCCCCTAGCCAAGTGTGCCAAAGCACACCTAGTTATGAGACCTAACCTCCCTCAAGCCGATGCTCAAGGCTTAGCACCTTAGCGTGAACACAAGCATGCCTATTTATTAGAGTATCCCAACCCCTTAGTGACAAACCCATGACACAACCCTAAAGGGCATGCCTTGGGTATTATATCATGTGACATCTAGCCTGTGTCACATCTTCATGTGACATTGCTTTCCACGATGTGGGCTATCATATCATAACCCTTAAATTTAATAGTTGCACCAAGTGCCACAAACGTGGCTCCTAAATGCCAACTCTAGAACCCCTCAGTGAACCCTCAGGAACTAGGTAACATGAACCTGTTAAATAAGATTCCATGGCCACAATTGGACAAGGACACGGATGTGTCTTGTTTGGCCATGAGTGTTACACCTATCTTGATGTGGACGAGGAGGCTGGAGACTAGCCTCAACCTTTGCCTCTTGGAACGTGCATTTCGACAAGACCTCCCAGGCATGGATTTGACAACGTTAAGGGTAAGTTACCCCAAAGGTGGGACGTACCCCTATTATCTGGAAGTTAGGCCGGCACAACAGTAGGTTGTACCTTAATGACATAAGCTATGCTTGCACTGCAAAAGAGCAATGAACTCAGTCATGAACCCAAGAGCTCTTCTTGCTTAATATATGTGACAGAGGCCTCCCCCTGATTTCCTATTTAAATAAGTTGGTTGGCACAGAATCTCATTCCCAGAGAGAATATGCTTGGTGAGTTAATTAATGACCCCATTGACACCTAAACCCTAATATGAGGGTTTAGAGGTTAGAGCAACTC